>JALXJV020000010.1:34866680-35123527 GCA_024633595.2 Lepomis macrochirus | reverse complement strand
ACTCTGAAGTTATTTACAGAAGCCCAACAATTCCCACCAAGAGCAGCACTAGGCGACAGAGGCAAGGAAAAACTTCCTTTTAAGAGGCAGAAACCTCGAGCAGAACCATGGCTCAGGGTGGGGGGGGGGCATCTGCCTCGACCGGTTGGGGGTGAGGGGGAGAGAGAGAGGGAGAGAGCAGGAGAGAGCAGAGGGAGGCAACCTACACAGTATACACCTAGAGGTACAGACAATAAAGGTAATGGTGCTATAGACTGAATGAAAAATGGTACAGATATTTATAGTAATGTTAGTGATATTAATTATAACAGTAATAATAGCAATAGGACTAGTAATAGCAGTTGCAACTGCAGCAGAGGGCGTCGAGCAGGAACACGGGGGCAGCAGGAGACTCCCAACCACAGATCCAGACTCCACAGCTCCAGAGCCAGCAACACCCGCTAGGGAAGTGAGGGGAGGACAGGAGGGGGAAGCACACGACCACGGGAGAGGGAGAAAAAATCGAGTTAGTAACATGCATTAATGGGATGAGGTTGCACTCAGAGAGAAGAGAGAAGAGGAGAGAGGAGCTCAGTGCATCATGGGAAATCCCCGGCAGTCTAGCCTATAGCAGCATAACTAAGGGATGGTTCAGGACTCACCCGAGCCAGCCCTAACTATAAGCTTTATCAAAAAGGAAAGTCTTAAGCCTACTCTTAAATGTAGAGGCGGTGTCTGCCTCCTGAACCCAAACTGGAACCTGGTTCCACAGGAGAGGAGCCTGATAGCTGAGCGCTCTGGCTCCCATTCTACTTTGGAGACTCTAGGAACCACAGGTGCATTCTGGGAGCGCAGTGCTCTGGTGGGGTAGTAAGGTACTATGAGCTCTTTAAGATAAGATGGTGCCTGACCATTAAGAGCTTTGTATGTGAGAAGAACGATTTTAAAATCTATTCTGGATTTTACAGGAAGCCAATGCAGAGAAGCTAAGACAGGAGAGATATGATCTCTTTTACTGGTTCCTGTCAGAACACGTGCTGCAGCATTCTGGATCAGCTGAAGAGTCTTAATGGACTTTTTCGAAGAGCCTGATAATAGGGAATTGCAGTAATCCAGTCTAGAAGTAACAAATGCATGGACTAGTTTTTCTGCATCATTTTTAGACAGGATGTTCCTGATTTTTGCAATATTACGTAGGTGAAAAAAAGCGGTCCTTGAAATTTGCTTAATGTGAGAGTTGAACGACATGTCCTGGTCAAAGATAACTCCAAGATTCCTCACAGTGGTGCTGGAGGCCAGGGCGATGCCATCCAGGGAAACTATATCTTTAGATAATGCGTCACGAAGGTGCCTAGGGCCTAGAACAACAACTTCCGTTTTATCTGAGTTTAACATTAGAAAATTGCAGGTCATCCAGGTTTTAACATCCTGAAGACACATTTGAAGCTTAGCTAACTGATGGGTTTCATCTGGCTTGATCGATAGATATAACTGAGTATCATCTGCATAACAATGAAAGTTTATGGAGTGTTTCCTGATAATATTGCCTAAGGGAAGCATATATAAAGTGAAGAGGATTGGTCCGAGCACAGATCCTTGTGGAACTCCATGACTAACTTTGGTATGCATGGAGGACTCATCGTTAACATGTACAAACTGAAATCGATCTGATAAATAGGACTTAAACCAGCTTAGAGCGGTTCCTTTGATGCCAATGAAATGTTCCAGTCTCTGTAATAGGATCTGATGGTCAATGGTATCAAATGCAGCACTAAGATCTAATAAAACCAATACAGAGACAAGTCCTTTGTCTGATGCAGTTAGGAGGTCATTAGTAATTTTCACCAGTGCTGTCTCTGTGCTATGATGGGCTCAAAATCCTGACTGAAAATCCTCAAATAAACTATTGCTATGTAGAAAGTCACACAGCTGTTTGGCGACTGCTTTCTCCAGGACCTTAGAGAGAAATGGAAGGTTAGATATAGGTCTATAGTTGGCTAAAACATCTGGATCCAGGTTGGGCTTTTTCAGAAGAGGTTTAATTACAGCTACTTTAAAGTACTGTGGCACATAGCCTGTTGATAAAGACAGATTGATCACATCCAGCAGAGAAGTGCCAATTAAGGGCAAAACTTCTTTAAGCAGCCTAGTCGGGATGGGGTCTAAGAGGCAGGTAGATGGTTTAGATGAAGAAATTATTGAAGTTAGTTGATAAAGATTGAGGGAAGCAAAGCAGTCCGAACAAAATATAACTGGTTTTACAGCTGTTTCTAAAGTTCCTGAGTATAGAGTTAAGTCGGTGCCAGTTGAGGGCAGGTCTTGGTGGATTTTGTTTCTAATAGCTAGGATTTTATCATTAAAGAAGCTCATGAAGTCATAACTACTGAGAGCTATGGGAATACTTTGTTCAATAGAGCTGTGACTTTCTGTCAGTCTGGCTACAGTGCTGAAAAGAAACCTGGGGTTGTTCCTATTTTCCTCTATTAATGACGAGTAGTACGCTGCTTTGGCATTACGGAGGGCCTTCCTATAAGTTTTAAGACTATCTTGCCAAATTAAACGAGAATTTTCCAGTTTGGTGGAACGCCAATTCCTCTCGAGTTTCTGTGATATTTTCTTTAATTTGCGGTTTCAGTATTATACCATGGAGCTAACCGTCTTTGTTTTAGTATTTTCTTTTGTAGAGGGGCTACAGAGTCGAGTGTTGTTCGCAGCGTGCCTGCAGCACTATCAACAAGATGATCGACTTGAGAGGGACTGAAATTCGCGTAAGAGTCCTCTGTTAATTTGATACCTGATAGTGAACTTAGAGCCGATGGGATCGCATCCTTAAATTTAGCTATAGCACTATCAGACAGACGTCTTGTACAGAAATTTTTTGCCCAATGGAGGGTAGCTCAGCAATACAAGCTCAAAAGTTATCAAACAGTGGTCAGATAAAGAGGGATTCTGTGGGAACACTATTAAATGTTCAATTTCAATACCATATACCAGAACAAGGTCGAGGGTTAAAACAGTGAGTCGGTTCATGAACACTCTGAGAGAAGCCAATTGAATCTAATAGAGAGATAAACGCAGTACTAAAGCTGTCATTCTCTACATCCACATGAATATTAAAATCCCCTACAATAATAACTTTGTCCGTTTTAAGGACTAAAGTTGACAAAAACTCTGCAAATTCAGATAAGAATTCAGAGTATGGCCCAGGTGCTCGGTACACTATAACAAATAGAATCGGTTGCAACGATTTCCAGCTTGGGTGTGAAAGACTCAGAACAAGGCTTTCAAATGAGTTATAATTTAGTTTAGGTTTAGAGCTGATTACTAGGCTAGAGTCAAAGATAGCTGCAACTCCACCTCCTCGGCCTGTGCTTCGAGGAATGTGAGTATTCATATGACTGGGAGGGGTGGATTCATTTAGGCTTACATATTCTCCATCACCCAGCCAGGTTTCAGTAAGACAGAATAAATCAATTTCATAATCTGATATTAATTCATTTACTAGTTCACCTTTAGAAGAGAGAGATCTGATGTTTAAGAGTCCACATTTTACTCTCCTTTTCGTTTGCACTATTGCTCCTGTGGTTTTAATTTTTATGAGGTTTTATGCACAGCTCCTCTTCTGTTTACCTTTGATTTAAATAATTTCAATGGTCGGGGACGAGACACCGTCACTATAGGGTTTTCACTAAGTAACTCCTGGAGCGGAGGAGCAGAGAAGTGTGTTAAACTGCGACTCTGCGTAAGGTTTTGGGTGGGTAACTGCTGAATTAGAAGGGCAGAGAAGTGTGTTAGACTGCGACTCTGCCTCCTGGTCTCAACTCTGGGTTGTCATGGATTTGGTCCGCTAATAAAGTTGGCCAGATTTCTAGAAATGAGAGCTGCTCCTTCCCAAGAGGGATGGATGCCGTCTCTCGAATCAGACCAGGTCTTCCCAGAAAGTCTGCCAATGATCTACAAAGCCCACATCGTTGGCTGGACACCACCTCGATAACCAGCGGCGAAATGACGACATCGCGGCTACACATGTCATCACTGGTCAGATTGGGCAGGGGTCCAGAGAAAACTACGGTGTCCGACATTGTTTTTGCGTATGAACACACCGACTCAACATTAATCTTAGTGACCTCCGATATGCGTAACCGGAGTCATTACCGCACGGCGTGAATAACAATCTTACTGTATTTACGCTTATCCTTAGCCAGCAGTTTCAAATAGGACTCGATGTCGCCCGCTCTGGCCCCTGGGATGCATTTGACTATGGTCGCTGGTTTCAGCTAACTTCACGTTTCGCAAAATGGAGCTGCCAATTATCAGAGTTGGTTTCTCAGCGGGTGTGTCGCTGAGTGGGGAAAATCTATTAGAAGCGGGAAGCTGAATGGTGATGTCCTGAGGGCTTTGAATGCTTACGACTATTTCTTCCTCGGACAGTCACCCAGCCACCCTTTCCTGGCTGCTCAGGAAATGCCGGGAACGGCTACCAGAGGCTAACTCAGGCGGTCCGCGACCGACTACCGGGGACTGGCTAGCTACAGTAGGCTGAGCTACCAAGGTGCGGAGCCGGACTTCTAACTCACTGAGCCTCGCCTCCATGTCTACAAATAAATTACACTTGTTACACGTACCATTACCGCTAAAGGAGGCAGAGGAGTAACTGAACATCTGACACACCGAGCAGGAGAAAGCAGGAGAGGGAGATGGAGAAGGAGAAGCCATCGTTAGCTGCTATGCTAAAGTCGCTAACGGCTAAGCTAAAGTACGGTAGCGTTGGCTACCAAAACTTTTGAAAACAACTATGAGATCGAACAGCAGTCACTAAAGATGGAAAGAACTGTGAGTGCTTAGGCAAACTTACTGTAAGAATAAGTGTTTAGCGGACAATTGGCCGCTGTAATGATAATCTAACAATTTTATCTGGTATTTAGCGAGAGCAGCAAACAGGCTACCAACACACAAGCACCGGAAACCTTGTTTGCTCATAGTTGAGTTTTAAATATTTAGTTGAACCCTAAAAAATTTATAAATATTCGGATTAAATTAAATTTCAACATAAAGTATTCAGGAGTGACATCATAGTTATTCAGCTGCTTATAAGACTGAAATATTTCCATTTGCTTCCACATTTAATCGGTCTGATTAAATTAAGTAAAATAATAACTTTTAACTGACTATTGAATATGCAGCAGCTTGTTTGCTCATTTGCATATTTCTCATTTTATTTTCTTCTTTAATGTTTTGTTTGTTGTTGCTAAGCGACAGCTGTCACCTCTCAGGTGAAACTGCATCCAGCTCATTAACCTGGAATAAATACTAACAGCATGATATTAGCGTGCGCTGTCAGCGTCATGTGATCTGGATAAAGTCACTGGGGAACCAACAACCTGCTTCAGAGTACGTGAAGATTCAGAGTAATCTGATTACTTCAGTGCAACACAGGAAGAGTTTCAGCCGAACTCACCGCTGAAACGTCGATCCGCTGGAGCTTCAGACTGAGGAGCAGCGTCTTCCTGCGTCGGCTGAAACACAGAGGTCACCACATTATTAGGAACAGCTGGCTGAAACTCAGGCTTTTATTTTGGAGATACAAAAGATTAAATTAAATAAATTAGACAGAAACTCCTATTTACTGGGAGAAATCTCTAAATGCCAAATCATGGCAGTAAAATTTATCTCCTAATGCCACAAACTGAGGACAGCCAGTGGAGACTAATAAATAAATAAATAAATAAAAATAAATAATTGTACTGTAATATCACATTTTTTAGTTATTTTCATGTGAGTTATTTTGAAAAATGCTACAGCTTTTCAAAAAGACAGATTTTGTTTTTTCTTTTCTTTTTAAATTTTTTTTTTTGTTCATAATTGTATTGTTTATGTGAATTTGTGCTTTAGCAATATTGTTTACCTAAATGTTAATGCCAATAAAACCGGCTGAAATGAAAATGAAGTGATGACACATTTTATTTTATCTTCTGTCAGCTGCAGCTCCAAAATAAAACCTGTCTTTAAATCATAAACTGCGTCTCCATCAGAGCTGCGAGCCGAACACAAAAGAAGAAGGCAGCTCGCCAAACTCCGAGCATACTGTCAATATTATCTCATTATGAGGTCAGCTGGAGAGCTGCCACTTCCTGTGTCTGGCAGAACGCCCAGACAGCACGCCCCCGTCAGCCAATCAGAGAAGAGAACATCCAGAAGGTGGCAGTAAGTACATTTATTCAGATGCTGTGCCTACAAACACTTTTGAGATATTTGAGTATTTTCTCTGACAACTATTTCAGGGGGGAAATACTGTACTTAGTACTTTTATTTACTGACTTTATTCTCTTTGCAGCCTCACATTAATAATGAAATATAAGAATTAATAATGATAAAACACAATCTGCTGCTGGTTTTACTTTTAATACTTCACAAATACTTCTGCACGTCTACCTGATCCTTTCATGCATGAGTTAATAAATCACAAAGTAATATAACGTTTGTTTTTACTTTTAAAGAGCCCCCCCCCCCTATTTTATTTTGCATCACTGGCATCAAAGTGATTCAATGGAACTCAGTATTGGTCCAAAAACAGTTGCTTAAAGCAAGTTGTATAAATACAAAGTTATTCAAATTCAAATTATTTCATACTTTTCTAAATAAAAACCAGATGTGTTTTCACAGAACTAAACGTCCAAGAAATATTTAATTTTTAGTTTTTTTACCGGTCTGGTTTTCTGAGAATAAAAGTATTTATGATGCAGTATATATTTAAATGACAGAGGTGTAAAGATATTAACGCCACGTGGCCTCAGAATGGCCTCCAAACATCTGTCCACCGGACGTCATGCATGAAAAGGTTCAGAGTATTTTATTTAGAGGTGTTTTCACTGTTTAAACTAAATGTTGTCTGAGTGACAGCTGGATCCTGATCTCGTCTGTTTCACATAAAAATACGAGAAGAAACTTAAACCTGCTTTTGAAATAAAACACAGGATCAGAGCTGACCTCAAACTCCAGACCTCCCATCAGCCCCTGCTGCTCACCTGAAGGCCTGAACCTGATCATCGATCGATCCCGTGATCAGCAGGCAGAGTTTAACACTAAACTGTCCAATCAGAGCTCAGCAGAGCTGCAGGTTGTTCTAAACTCTGCTGGTCTGAGGTCAGCGTGAAGGACGGCGAGGCGACAGCACAGAGGCTTCATCCTTACTGAGCTCCTCTAATTTAACTCATCGCTGAGGACGACATGTTGGGGGACAACAGGGGCCCGTATTTATCAAGCCGCTCAGAGTTCATGAAATTTACTCCGACTTTCAAACTAAAAGGTAAAAGCACCTTATCAAAAGTCTTAATACAGAGCTTATGAATATGGAGCTTCTTAAAGAAGAGAGTCAGAGGGATTCTCTTCTCTTCTCTTGAAACTTCTTAAAGTCCAACGTGTTTGAACATAAACTCCTCTGATGAATTTCACCTTTCATGTGATTGGTCCTTGCCTTCATCAAAATCCTGTTTGCGGCGCAGCAAAGTGTCGCGAATCAGCTCTCAGACAGACACTTCAGATTTTAGTCCTCCACTTCATCAGGTCTGAGAAGCTCCATAACTTTTAGGCTGCTTTCACACCTGGATCGATTTGTTTTGTTCCGGAACAGATACTTTGTTCCGAATCAATTAATTACGTCACTCGTGTTCACACCGCACCGTTGTAAAGCGTCCAAATCGTTCACCCTTTCAGGGCTTTCCTTACGCCATTACGTCACTACCTCATGCGTCAGGTCGCGCATTCCATTGAGGGACATCTCCATGACAACAGTAACACAAAATTAATCACAGGTGGCTCGGTTGCTTTTTTCCGGTTCAGAGGATTGTTGTGTTCACATGTAACCAAACGAACCGGGCCAAAAGGGAAACGCCCCCTTTGTTTCGGAACAACGTCTCCAATCGATCCAGGTGTGAAAGCACCTTAGGCTCATCTAACCTCCGCTACTGGACCAAACAGGCCCTACACACCGATTCATTCCAACAGGAGCGTCGCGTTTTTCCGAGCTGCTAAAAACGTCAGGAGCGCTGAGAGCTGAGCGGTTTTCTTTCAGGTCGCCGAGAGTTGAAAAATGTTCAACTTTAGGGAAAACGCTGCGCTCGTCACTGTCACTTTTTACCCAGCTGTCCAATCACAGTAGAGGAGGGACGGGACAAATACTACGCCGTAGCAACGGTTACTATGCTGGAACAGGGCCTCATCTTTTGAAAAAAGACGCTGGCGTCAGAAAAAAACGCTTTGGTGGACACGGGGCCTAAAGTCGGTGCTGAGCAGAGTTCTTATGAGAAGCTCGATAAATACGGGTCCAGGGGCCTCGTTTATAAACGGTGCGTCCGTACGAACCAGGGCCGGGAACGTGCGACGGCACCTGCCAAACAAAGGCTGTGAACGTGCGTCCTGTCAGTAAAGTAAAGAAGAGAAACGGCGCCTCACGTGGCAGAAGGATGAAACTGTTTGAAACGAACAGGCCTCCTGCTGTGTGAAATAAGTCTTACGGGCTTAAAGCCTTTCTGAATAAACAACCAGCCGTTTGATTGATTTTCACAATTTAAGATGATTTGCAGCCACAAAAAAAAATCCAGATTCAGGATCAGAAACACAAACAGATTCTGTTCCTGCAAAAGAGCCTCGAATCTGTTGGACAGTTTAATCAGAGTCAGATGAATTAAACCTGCGTGCAGCAGTTTATTCTCCTCAGTCAGGTGACCAGGAGACAAACAGAGGACAGTCTCTTTACTGTTCTCACGTGTTCGTCTCCTTATGGAGCCGAACGCTGAGCGCCAGCGTGAGGATGTGATGCGCTGATGGTAAAAAGACGTTATGGAAATAAAACAGTATTTTATTTCTTTTCCAACACGTCCTGTTTCTTCACCTGGTCAGCAGCTCGCTCAGCGAGCCAACTGGAAGAAACGTTCAAACTCAGAGGAAGTCGTTTGGTTTCCTCTTTTCAAACGGGGGAATCCAGATCAGTACCTGGGTCATCCTGTCCGTGTGGGCCCTCCGGCCGGTGAGGGGGGCCCCTTCCTGCAGGTCGGTTATAAAGGGGCGGAGCTCCGGGGCCCCCTTTCCTCCGCTGCACGAGCGTTGGTGAAAGTGAGTTTTTTTACCCGCCAAACAGCTTCAGCTTCACCAAAAGTAACGTCAGAGTCTCTGAGTCAGATTCAGGGTCTGCCTTCCTGCAGTCAGGACGGATTAATATTAACGAGCTTCACTCAGCGTTTACAGGCAGCTGAGGGACCCGGAGCCCCTCACAGGGGCCCCGTTTCACACTGACTGGGATTTATAAAGGGAGCCTGCTGACAGGTGTGCGAACGCACAGTCTGAATATTTTTAGGTGTTGTCCTACGCTGTTTGGCTTTTGGGCGCACGGACACTTTAGTGAGGATTCGACGCACAGTTTTATAAATGAGGCCCCTGCTCTGTAACGCGGCATCCAAACGCGAATTTTCTCCTCGTACATTCGCTGCAACGTGTCAGCAGTGGCGACCCAGCAGCTGACATCACTGCGGCCCCTCTGACGAGCTTTTCGGGGCCATTTGAACTCAAACTTTTCATTTAATGTTCTTCAAACTCAGAGACGTGTCTGGGTGTCAGAGTTAGACAGATGGAAACGCTTTGACAGGAAGCTCCTCCTCCAGAGGTCACATGTCTGATCGAAGCCGCCTCGCCACAGGAGAGCTGAACTCCTATTGGCTGCTGCCTGCACAGTGTCAGACCCCTCCCTCCCAGTAAGAGACTGGTTGTTGTGGTTTTACGGATCCGTTTGTCACTTCTCTTCTTTTTGTTTACACATTTTATCAGAAACACAAGAATCATTTTAATTGATCAGAAACTTTCTCTGACGAGCTGCGTCGCCGCCTCCTGAACTTTACCTTCATCCTCTGTTTATCGTCTCAGACCAGCTAAATCCTCAGCTGAGCGCCGGGAAGATCCGACCAATCGGGACTCACTGATCTGGGTCTTACATCATTAGGAGAGAGGACGCCGTCTAAAGGTCGTCGTCCTCAGCGTCAGCCTGCGGCTCCGCTCACGCAGGAAACACTCGAGTCTGAAAATCTGCATTTCAGAATAAAACAAACGTTCAGACGGAACCAGAAGAACCTTCATCGGGTTCAGGTTCAAACAGAACTGTATGTCCACTTTTGAACTCATCCTGCTGCCATCATCAGTTACGTCATCAATAAATATTAATGAGCCTGTTCCAGACGCAGCCGTGACATCACCTCCTCCGTGCTTCACAGATGAGCTTGTAGCTTCGGATCAGAAGCAGTTTCCTTTCTCTCTCCACACTTTGGCCTTCCCATCCCTGTGACACAGATTCATCTTGGTCTCATCAGTCCATCAGACTGTGTTTCAGAACTTTTGTACTTCTTTGTAAATTTCAATCTGACCCTCTGATTCTTCCTGCTGATGCTTGGTTTGCATCTTGTGCTGTGGCCTCTATATTTCTGCTCTCTGTAGCCCCTTTTCCACCAAAGAACCGTTCTTTTACCTCGTACACAGTGATGTAATGACGTCGTTCGCTGGGCTCTCTAGTCAGTGGAAAAACAAACAGGTTCTGAGAAGGTTCGCAAGTTGAACCAACTTTGAACCAGCACCAGTTTTTTTTGTGGTGGAAAAGAGGTCTGAGTCTTCTTCCAGCAGTGGATTGTGATTCCTTCACCCTGTGGAGGTCGTTGCTGATGTCATTTCCTGATGTTTTGGGGCTTTTCTTCACAGCTCTCATCATATTTTTATCAACTACTGTTGTTTCCTCGGCCCACCTGTTGGACGTCTGTTGCTCAGGACACCAGTAGTTTCTTTCTTCTTCAGGACGTTCCAGACTGTTGTTCTCGCTCTGCCTGATGTTTGATCTTCCTTCTTTTCTGACAGTGTCTTGCTTTTCTCCCTCAGACAGCTCTCTGCTCTTCATGCTGGTTTATCCTCTTTAACAGGAAATGCAGTTTTTAAAGGTTTGAACGAAGGACGAAATGCAGAGCTACTTAAAGCCCCTCCAGCCAGTTTTAACTGCCTTTTTTGGTGAACGTTCTTTCTCAAACAGAGAATGGGGCTGCAGGACAGAATCAGCTGGTTTAAACATGCAGGATCAGGATCAGGGTCAGGGTCAGGGTCGGGTCCTGGAGGGGCTGTTTAATGGAATATAAAAAACATCCTTTAAACTCAGCTGATACTCTGAACACTTCCAGAGGCTTCCGGGATGGCGTACTAAGCTGACGCTTCCTTCAGAGCTCCGCAAACTGAGTCCCGACGTTAAAGTTATTGAAACTAAAAGTACCTCCACTTATGCGTTTCTGCTTCTTAAACTAAGCCATAAGCATGAACAAAAATAAGAAATCTTCAGTATCCAAAAATCTCCCGTTCAAACATGCCGAAGACGGTGGAGAGCACAGCTATGCTACACCTATGGAAACTGCTAGCTCCAACAAACGGGACAGGAGAGACATGACACCCTCAAATACTCCAGAAAAATCTCACATGGATAAGAGAACAAGAGGTACGTCTGACGACGCGTCAATGGAAACCATTTTAAATGCTATTGAAGGACTGGGTAAACGAGTAGACGGCCGCATGGAAGACATTAGCACGCAAATGCAGCAACACAGTACCATGCTAGCAGCGATAGCTGAAACGGTGCAATTCAACTCAGAGGAGCTGAAAGAATGTAAGACGAGAGTCAACACCTTAGAAAAACAAATAGACACACTCAGAAAAGAAAATGAGGATCTGAAGAGTCGCATATTAAACCAAGAGAGATACAAAAGAAGATGGTGTCTTCGTATAAAACAGTGGTTCTCAACCTTTTTTGGGCCAGCGCCCCCCTAACCACTATCCAGATCCCTTAACGCCCCCCCCCCCAACCAACCAAAAAACCAAAAAAGATGTTGACTACTTGCCCTGAATATATTTTGATTTTTTTATTGTAACCATTGTTATTAAAAACATGGAAAAGGTAACAAAAAAGCCAGGTGAAAAGTTATTATATTTAACTAATAAGTGAATGTTCCTCCCAGAAGCTGTGTATGAAGCAAAATACTGTTTTCTCATGGGGCACTTAAGTGGGGGTCTGGGGTCCTCCCCAGAAGATTTTGAGCATTAAAGACTGAATTTCCTGCATTCTGGTGAAGATTTCTTCCCTAATTTCTGCCTTTTCTGCACCAATTTAGGGTGGAAATGTCTGAAAACTCAGGTGACAATTCAAAATATATAATTATAATAGAATACAATGTAGTGAGGCTCTCAGGCATTTTTCTTGCTTTTAAATATTTTTCTCCTGTAGATCAACTTATTTAATATCATCCCTGCTGAGTCAACACACATGATTAAGTCTTACCTCCTCTTTGTGGGGAAGTAACTTATTTGAATGTGTTTATGGCCCTTTTCATCTCAGTGATAAATGAATCCGTTTTAATTCAGTTACTGACCGACTTTAGCTCCTGTCAGTGTTTCCCACAGAATGACAGTGTAACTGTGCTGCAGCTGTACAGCTAACCTCGAAAACCCAGCTTTATTTTAACATTAACTCAGCTCTCTTCATTAGCTAGGCTCCTTACATGCTTACTAATAACTTCTATTAGCTGGGTCTCCGACATTGGCTGCGTTAGTGCACCTGTGTTCACGAGGAGAGAGAGAGAGAGGGACGAGCGAGGATGAGCTCCATGGCGACTGCGCTGCCTGCAGCTCTGCAGTCAAATACGATTTTAAATAGGCCTGGTGAATAAAATAAAAATAAAAAAATAAATATGTCGCGGTCAGCGTTGATATTGTGGCGGACCGCCACAAATAACTGAACGTATGGGAAATACTTTAACTTATCTGCTCATGTTCAAAACTTTCTGCACATTCAGAATCTGCCACAGATCTGTGTTCTCTGACATGTAAAGAAAAAAAGACGTTATAGGAGACTAACGTCATTTAAAGCCTATTTAAAGAGAATTCATAATATTTTACTGCATTATGTTACTGATTCGCTTCCCCTCGCCTCTGACAGACAAAACTGAATGAAAACGAAACTAACCGACACACCTGTGATCACACAGGAAGCTCACGATTAATTCAACACAGCTTAACTTCAGCACCTCTGATAAAGTGCTGCTAACAGTCCCTAACAGAGCGAGACAGGGCTTCAGTTTTTTAACGTTACATTTTATAGCTGACTGAAACTACCTATATGTCCGCTTTGGCACAAACTGTCTGCAACTCACAGCGAGGAGGGTCGACAACAGTCGCTGGTGTCGCAAGCGAAGATGCTTTCAGGGTGAGTCCGACAGCGGAATATCCCTCATGTAAATGTGTAACAACTGCGATAACAAGACGTTCAGTATGAATTCTCGTAATTTAAAGTTTAATCTCGTATTGTTGTGAGTCTTAAGTGTAAACTCACCTTAGAATTTCCAACCAACAAACGCCCCCCAAAAGCAGCTCAGCGCCCCCCTTTCTAAAATATTGCTTTCAGCGCCCCCCATCGTCCTTGGAACGCCCCCTGTGGGGCGGTACCGCCCCCGTTGAGAAACACTGTTCTAGTGAATGTTTATGGTTACAATGATGAACATAAAAACAGAAATCTATTGCATCAAGTGACAACAACCATCAAAGAACTAAGTGCTAAATTTCCCACTGAACATATTCTTGTTGGAGGTGATTTCAATCTGACTCCTGATGAGTGGATGGATAGATGGCCATCTAAATATTTACAAGAACATAAAAATCAGATTATTTGGGATTTCATTAGTAACAACAAATTGATAGATGTCTGGAGAACTTATAAAAGATATGTGCGACAGTTTTCTTGGTTTAAACCTAATGGACAAGCTAAATCCAGGATTGACTATTGGTTAATCTCAAACTCAATCTTAAGGCATGTCACTGAAACTAATATTTCAAATAGTCCCTTAAGTGATCACAGTATAATTAATCTGAAGCTAACAGAAAATAATAGAAATAATAAAAGTAAAGATTACTGGAAGTTTAATACAAGCCTATTAACAAATAAAGATTACTGTAATGATATTATAAAAATAATTGCAGAAATTAAAAATGATAATTGTTTGGCTACCCCTATACAGAAATGGGAATATTTAAAATTCTGTATTAGAAAACAGTCAATAAACTTTAGTAAAAAAATTAATGAGGAAAAGAAGGCAGATGAAACAAAGCTGGTTAAAGAACTCCTTGTATATTACAGGAAGTTAAACTGGAGTGAAGAAGACAAAGAAAGAATTCACAACCTGCAGTCTCAGTTAGATGAACTTTATCTCAACAAAGCCAAGGGAGCATATATAAGGTCCAGAGCCAAATGGATTGAGGACGGAGAAAAAAATACATCATATTTCTGCAATTTAGAGAAAAATAGACAAGAAAAAAATACAATTTGTAGTCTCTTAATAAATGGTGAAGAATGTATAGAACCCAAACGCATATCTGAAGAAATATTTGACTTTTACAACAACCTTTACACATCATCATACTCCGCTCAAAAGGCTGAATTATTGTTTAAAAGAATACACAATATAATTCCTGTAATAGATGTAACCTTTAGAGAGCTATGTGAGGATGACCTAAGGATTGAAGAATTTGACTGCATTATTAAAAAGATAGCATCTGATCGCTCCCCAGGGCCAGATGGAATAACGGCCAACTTCTACAAACATTTCTGGGAAGAAATCAAATCATTACTTCTCCAGGCAATAAAGCAATGTATCGACCAGAAAGAATTAATGACAACGATGAAACGAGGAATAATTAAATTAATACCTAAACCTGGAAAAAACAAAAGGATTTTAGGCAATTTGAGACCTATAACTCTTCTGAATACGGATTATAAAATGTTCACCCCAGTCTTGGCAGCAAGATTAAAAGAAGGTTTATCTAAAATAATTAGCTCAACTCAATCAGGATTCCTCAAAGGGATGTCTATCCATAACAACATCTGCTTGGTTCTGGACCTTATTGATTACGGCCACCTAATTACTAAAGATGGTTTTATATTATTCTTAGATTTCTTTAAAGCCTTTGATTCAGTCGAACACACATTTATTTTCGACACTCTTAGACACTTTGGATTTGGCCACAGGTTTTTAGATATGATCATTATGCTGCATACAGACATTAACAGTTGTGTCTCAGAGGGCACATGTCCCAGATTCAATGTAGGAAGTGGCACAAGACAAGGATGTAGTATTTCACCTCTTTTATTTATCATGGTTTCTGAATTGCTTGCTATCCTTATAAAAAACTCCAACATCGAAGGACTAAACATAGACGGTAAAATGTTAACTATAAGTCAGCCAGCTGACGACACAACGCTTTTCCTAAAGAACAAAGAACAAATTCCTTTGGCCTTAAAGACAATAGAGTTATTTTCTCAGGCGTCTGGTCTATGTTTGAACCTCAACAAATGTGAACTTATGAGTATCCACAACTGTTCCGATTCTTCACTATTCAATATACCTGTCAAGAAAGATACTCGATACCTAGGAAAAGATAACCAAATGTTCAAACACGAGTGAGAAAATTAATATTCAAAATTCTGTAGATAAATGTAAGAAAATACTAAACAACTGGCTACAAAGAGACATGTCACTGTTTGGAAGAACTCTGTTAACAAAAATGGAAAGTATATCCAGGCTGATTTATCCTACATGTTCGTTAGCTATTTCTCCCAGGATGATTAAAGAAATCAACAAACTAAACTTCAACTTCATTTGGAAGAATAAACATCATTACATAAAAAAAGGAAATATAATAAAAAATTACGAAGATGGTGGGCTTAAAGCAATAGATTTTGATATAATGAATGGTGTATTAAAAATGAAATGGCTACAGTCATTTCTAAAGAATGGTGAGGAGATGTGGTTCACTATACCTTCGCTTCTGTTCAAGAAACTGGGTGGCATAGAACTTTTGTTAAAGTGTGACTTTGAAATATCCAAGTCAAACTCTCTGCCTTTCACAAACAAGTCTTGTCATACTGGAAAATGATTTATAAACATAATTTTACTCCACATAATGTTCCGCTATAGAACAATAGAGTCATATTGAGTAAAGGAAAATCTATGTATATGGACAACTGGATGGAGAAACAGATATGGTCAATTGTGCATCTGCTGAATGAAAGTGGTAATTTACTTAATAGGGATGAGATTAAGGATAAATATAATCTGGATTGCTCTTGGATAAATTATTCCAAGATAACACAAAACATTCCAAGGGCTCTTATTCAGTTAATTAAAAATGATCTAGAAAACACACCGACACCCAAATTACAAAATATAAAGATAAGCCAGGTTGATTTTCTAAACCAAAAATGTAACAATGCATTCCTGAGGCATCATTTGTTAAATACAATGAACCCTGGCTTGACAAGGACTCCAAACCTGGTAAATTACAAAAAAAATGAAATATCAGCTATTAGAACCAAATATCTTAAATTTGCACTTCTTCCTAAACACAAAGAAATTCATTTTAAAATTCTAAATGAAATTTATCCTTCAAATGATTTTATGAAAACCAGATTTAAATTTGATGTAGATAAATGTCACCTATGCAAAACAGATGTAGAAACAACAGAGCACATTTTTTATATCTGTGATCAAATTCAAGGTTTATGGAAGTCCTTACATGACTGGCTAACCTCCAAATGTGTAAAGATAGATTTCTTTTCTTTCACATCTGTCCAACTAGGTGTGGCTCTGAAAGATAAACGAATGGAATTTCTGATCAATAATATCATTATTATTACTAAATATTATATACACAAATGTCGCTTTGCGAAATCCCCCCCATCTTGGTATGCACTCAAAAACGAGTTCTTTATATTGTTTAAGTCTGTAAGAAATGTTCAAAGCTCCCCTGCCAGGAAATTCTGTTTACTTATGTCAGAATATGATTTGATTGAGCCCCTTGTCTTTAATTTCTGTTTCCAATCCTTTTAATTTGTGAATTTAACCATCTAATTGAGTTAATTGGTTCACTTTTATGTATTTGTTGTTCCTTTTTTTTTTTTTTTTTACTGTTCATAACTTAGTTATACCACTATCTCACTATCTCTTCTGAGATTATGTTTTTTGATAAGTCCAGTGTTGTTTACTTGGGAGGTGATTTACACCCTGGACTTGTAACATAATTTGATCTGTATCTGTTAGACTCTGTCATTGTACTTTGTTTAAATAAAAAAAAAAAACTCTGAACACTTCCTGTTCTTGTAAATAATCAGAGTGACTCCAACATCACTTTCATTTCACAGGAAAGAGTCTGACGGCGTCGTTCACAGCCTGCTGCGATGAAGGAATTACTTTAACTTTCGTTTCCTCTGGTTCACCTTTCCAGCTCCACCCAGGTCAGAAAACGGCGTTCGGCTGTCAGAGCAGACTCAGGTGGAACCTAAACAGAGAGGACGGCGCCTTTCGGATCAACGCCATCAGCTCAGTCATCGCAGCGTTTCAATAAACCAAAGAGAGTGAAAGAGGAGGATTAAGAGAGGAGACGAGAAGAAGCTGAGCCGCCTCTGAAATGACGCCACCGAGACGTTCACGTAAGCATCATGAAAATCAAAGACATGAAGCAAAACGACGCTGAAGTTAGCTTCCGATTCGCAGCTTCCGATTCGGCAGTTAAGGGGAAAGTTAAGGGGAACTTAAGTGAAAGTTAATTTACGTTACTGAGCTACCGAATCGCCGTTTTTTGCACCTCTTACTGCTGTGGAAGCTGTTAGGCATTTCAGGCAAAGCCTTAACGCTGTCTGAAACACTTTTTAGATTTGAAAAAACTTTATTCAATTTGTGAAAATGCTCTAAAGGGTGATTTCACTGCTTTTTTTTCGCATGTAGACCACATTAGACCAGGTCCAGATCTAAAACCACTACACCTAGAGATCTCAAATCTGGACTAGATTACTCCAGACAGGCTAAGGTTTCAATCAGACACAGTTTCAGATTTGTGAAACCTTTATTCAATTTGTGAAAATGCTCTAAAGGGTGATTTCACTGCTTTTTTCATGTGTAGACCACATTAGACCAGGTCCAGATCTAAAACCACTACACCTAGAGATCTCAAATCTGGACTAGATTACTCCACAGAGGCTAAGGTTTCAATCAGACACAGTTTCAGATTTGTGAAACCCTTATTCAATTTGTGAAAATGCTCTGAAGGGCAATTTCACTGCTTTTTTCACGTGTAGACCACATTAGACCAGGTCCACATCCAAAACGATCATACTTAGAGATCTCAAATCTGGACTAGATTACTCCAGACAGGCTAAGGTTTCAATCAGACACAGTTTCAGATTTGTGAAACCCTTATTCAATTTGTGAAAATGCTCTAAAGGGTGATTTCACTGCTTTTTTCATGTGTAGACCACATTAGACCAGGTCCAGATCTAAAACCACTACACCTAGAGATCTCAAATCTGGACTAGATTACTCCACAGAGGCTAAGGTTTCAATCAGACACAGTTTCAGATTTGTGAAACCCTTATTCAATTTGTGAAAATGCTCTGAAGGGCAATTTCACTGCTTTTTTCATGTGTAGACCACATTAGACCAGGTCCACATCCAAAACGATCATACTTAGAGATCTCAAATCTGGACTAGATTACTCCAGACAGGCTAAGGTTTCAATCAGACACAGTTTCAGATTTGTGAAACCCTTATTCAATTTGTGAAAATGCTCTAAAGGGCGATTTCACTGCTTTTTTCGCATCAAGACCACATTAGACCAGGTCCAGATCTAAAACCACTACACCTAGAGATCTCAAATCTGGACTAGATTACTCCACAGAGGCTAAGGTTTCAATCAGACATAGTTTCAGATTTGTGAAACCCTTATTCAATTTGTGAAAATGCTCTAAAGTGCAATTTCACTGCTTTTTTCATGTGTAGACCACATTAGACCAGGTCCAGATCCAAAACCACTACACGTAGAGATCTCAAATCTGGACTAGATTACTCCAGACAGGCTAAGGTTTCAATCAGACATAGTTTCAGATTTGTGAAACCTTTATTCAATTTGTGAAAATGCTCTAAAGGGTATTTTCACTGCTTTTTTGCATGTAGACCACATTAGACCAGGTCCAGATCTAAAACCACTATACCTAGATCTCTTAAACCTGAACTAAATTCTTCCACACAGGCTAAGGTTTCTTTATTACACAGTTTTAGATTATTGAAACTTTTATTCCTTTTGTGAAAATACTATAAAGGGCGTTTTCACTAAGTTGGGCTACTGCAGAAACTTTGTAATGTACCATGACGTAGACCTGGTTGCCCCCAAACCAGCCGATCTCATGTTCTGCTACTTGTTATGCATTCAGGTAATGTCAGCTGGATGGACACAGCTGGAAAAACACTCGCATTATTGCTAACAACCTTAAACCACGGTGGAGGCGTTGTTGGCATAAGGTTGTTAGCAATAATGCTAAGCTTATAATCACAGTAAATAAACTGTATTTGTAGTGCTACGTTTTTTTTTTTGTTACAGAGTGAAACCAGATTAAACCAAACTGTGACCTGGAGCTACAGAAATGAGGCGAATCGATGCATTAATGTGTTAATATTGGGTTTTATCTGGATGTAACTGAGAGTGGAGGTTCTGCCTGTAGATGATGTCTTTAGTTAGTACATATTAAATACATAATATATAAACATATCATAGACATAATCAGAGGTGAAATAATTATTCAGATCTTTAACTAAAAGTACAACCACACTGTGAATATACCCCACAACAAAAGTACAAAATGTACTCAGTTACATTCCATTACAGTAATCAAGTCTGTAACTATGTGTTTAATGTATTCTTATTTATTTGCATAATGAAGGCTCTGGACTTTGACTGACTCAGGACTCAAAACCCAAGATAATTACAGAGTTTCCTATGTCTACAGGGACAACAGCAGTTTAAACAGGTACAGGCTTATGGCAGACAGGAAAAGGCTCAAAACTGGAATACTTAAAAAAAAAATCACATGTACTATATGTTTTTCCAGCAACTATCATTTGAAGAACACGCATTTTGCCTCAAATCCTGCCCCCTACTCTGACTCTGATTGGCTAACCCTAATCCCATCACAACCCCAACCTTAACCAGCCTAATCAGTGGAGTACTAACCAATCAGAGGCAGCGTTCTCGAAAGGCTGTAAGGAGACGTGTGAAAAAAAGCATTGAATTATCCTTTTTTCATTTTCACAAACAGAATAAATTTTCCCCAATTCTAAAACCATGTTGTAAAGAAACTTTAACCTGTCTGGGACAATCTAGTCCAGATTTGAGATCTCTAGGTATAGTGGCTTGGATCTGGACCTGGTCTAATGTGGTCTACATGTCAAAAAAGCAGTGAAATCCTCCTTTAAAAAATTTTCACAAATTGAATAAAGGTTTCACAAATCTGAAACTATGTCTGATTGAAACCTTAGCCTCTGTGGAGTAATCTAGTCCAGATTTGAGATCTCTAGGTGTAGTGGTTTTAGATCTGGACCTGGTCTAATGTGGTCTTGATGCGAAAAAAGCAGTGAAATCGCCCTTTAAAGCATTTTCACAAATTGAATAAAGGTTTCACAAATCTGAAACTGTGTCTGATTGAAACCTTAGCCTGTCTGGAGTAATCTAGTCTAGATTTGAGATCTCTAGGTGTAGTGGTTTTGGATCTGGACCTGGTCTAATGTGGTCTTGATGCGAAAAAAGCAGTGAAATCACCCTTTAAAGCATTTTCACAAATTGAATATAAGTTTCACAAATCTGAAACAATGTCTGATTGAAACTTTAGCCTCTGTGGGACAATCTAGTCCAGATTTGAGATCTCTAGGTGTAGTGGTTTTAGATCTGGACCTGGTCTAATGTGGTCTACACATGAAAAAAGCAGTGAAATTGCCCTTTAGAGCATTTTCACAAATTGAATAAAGGTTTCACAAATCTGAAACTGTGTCTGATTGAAACCTTAGCCTGTCTGGAGTAATCTAATCCAGATTTGGGATCTCTAGGTGTCGTGGTTTTAGATCTGGATCTGGTCTAATGTGGTCTACACATGAAAAAAGCAGTGAAATTGCCCTTTAGAGCATTTTCACAAATTGAATAAAAGTTTCACAAATCTGAAACTATGTTTGATTGAAACTTTAGCCTCTGTGGGACAATCTAGTCCAGATTTGAGATTTCTAGGTATAGTGGTTTTGGATCTGGACCTGGTCTAATGTGGTCTACATGCGAAAAAAAGCAGTGAAATCACCCTTTAGAGCATTTTCACAAATTGAATAAAGTTTTTTCAAATCTAAAAAGTGTTTCAGACAGCGTTAAGGCTTTGCCTGAAATGCCTAACAGCTTCCACAGCAGTAAGAGGTGCAAAAAACGGCGATTCGGTAGCTCAGTAACGTAAATTAACTTTCACTTAAGTTCCCCTTAACTTTCCCCTTAACTGCCGAATCGGAAGCTGCGAATCGGAAGCTAACTTCAGCGTCGTTGAAGCAAAGACGAAGATATTTCTTCCTTCCCACACTGTGTTTGTCCTGAACAGGACCCAACATGCAGCGGACGGGAAGCCGAGCAAACCGCTTCCAGGCGCAGAGACGGGATTTGATCCGGCAGAACAGAGGTAAAACGGCTGCAGGGTGAACTCGAGCGGGACGTTTAAAGTCAACAGGCAAAGAAATTCAGTCTGTTGGCAAAACAGTGCGTCAGTTTAGGAAATGATTTTATTGGTCTGAGGTTGCTAAAGAGATGAAATGAAATATCAAATGTCCACAAATGGACATTTAGAAATGTTGATTCTTCACGGCCTCCGTGTCAGACAAAACGCTGATATTTGGATATTTTTCTTTAAAGCCTTTTTTAGTCATCGACTCAATTTAACCTTAATGTGTTCGACAAAATAAATTATTGTTGCATTTTTTCATGAAACTGATGTTTTTGGTGTAATTTAAATGCAATGTTACATAAAACTTTTTATTAATTACATTTAATCAGAAATGTCCGTTTTACTTTACAGTGGCCCACTTTTGGCTCAAAAATCCGAGACAGCTAACGAACAATTCTGTTTTACACCTTTAATTTAACACAAAAATATTAAAACAACGTCCTCATTAATTGTAAGAACATGGATTTGATGAAACAGTGAAACCAGAGAACCAAAGCTCTGCCATCACCGGGCCTCGTCGGTCAGAGGGCAGCAGCTGCAAATCAAGCTACTGCCCTCTGACCGACTGTTTGGAGGCGTGTGGCGAGACACCGAGATTTTAACACCGTCGTTAAGAAATCTTTAAAAGCTGAATTATATGGAAATTTCAAGCATTAAACATTTTATTTTTTTTATTTATTTATATAAAGAGAAACAAAATTCAGGGGACAGGTGACAATTTAAAATCTACAGCCAAACTACAACAGAATCTCAGTCAGCTCATTCTGTGCAGCTCTCAGATCAGTTTCTCCTACAACTTATTAGGGCCCGAGGGCGAACCGTTCGAGGTTAACCTCAGTTCTGAGGGCCGAAACCTGCTCGAAAACTCACCACACTTTGCGCATAATTCAGACGTGGCGAAAAATTTCGTATTTTATGGGTTTCGCGCATGGGTGTGGCAAAATGGCTCGGTGGCGCCCCCTACAGAGCAGCCCCCTGTACCGTGTCAAGACGTACAAAAAAGCCTGACACCCAACAGGAAGTCGGAGATTTTGGATTTAATGGTCATTTTTGGCGATTTACGCACTTTGTACTTTAACGAACTCCTCCTGGGCGACTTCAGATTTGTGCTGTGAGGTCTAAAGCCATTGATGATTATAAGTACAAACTTATTTAAAGTTTAAATTTTCATGGAAAGGCGTGTCCGTGGCGTGGTGTCCAAAATGGATGATTCGCCATGAAACAGAAGGTTGGCGTGAATTAAGTGTAGCCTACATGTTCACATCTGCACCAAACTTTCCGTGCTTGATAACTGTCCCGCCCCGAAGACGTCTACATGTTCAGTTATAGTCATAGTGCAAAGTTCTACGTAGCGCCACAAAGGGGACACAGGAAGTGATGACTGACACGTTTGTGCAGCGTAGCCCGTATTCAAAATCCCGTAGCAAATTCACAGAGCTCCAAAACCTGCAACGCGGCCGCCTCACACCTCGACACTCTAAACGTGCGAGGGCCCACCCAACGCTGCTTGCAGCCTTAATTTTTTTTCTCTTTCTCTCTCATGAGACTCATGACAATGACATTTTTCACACGCTGTCACGCAGTGAAATACAAATGTACAACTGATAAAGACTCACAGAGTGAATCAACTCCGCCCAGCTGATGCCACACCGGCGTACGCCCTGAGAGTAATCAATCGCACCGCTCGCGCTGTGAGGCCAGACAGCTGTGACGAGTAGTAACGTAGGAGTTTTAAAACATAAACATGTAAAAACTGAAGCTCAGCTTTGCTCCGTTTGGGACTGAGAGCTGTACAGGAAATGAATGTGTTTGTGGATTTGTGGTGAGATTTCTGCCCGATCACAAGTGTTTCAGTTACTTTCAGTTTCACCTGCAGTCAGTCCCAAACTGTGTCGGTCAAACGGTCCGAAGGGGAGAACGTTACTACCAGCGGATCAATAACGTAACGCACAGCAGAGTAAAGGGCAGGTAGACTTCTTATTAACTGACGTTAGTCTGTGATATTCTGCCTTTTCTCTGAGAACTCAGATCTGTGGGAGAGATTCTGAACGTGAGCAGAAAATCTGCAGAAACACAGGAGCTGTTAAAGTCCAGGAGTTTATCACTAAATTAAAATTATACACTTTATAATTGAGGTGAAAAGGAGCCACAGTCACATTTAACGAGGTCACTTCCCCAAACAAAGACACACAGAGGAGGGAAGACTGAATCCTGACTCAGCAGGGACGAGATTAAATAAGCTGATCTACAGGACAGAAACTGATCTGAGAGCTGCACTCATTTAGATTCTGTTCTAGTTTAGGCTATAGAGTTTGAATCATCACCTGCCTCCTGAATTATGCGTTTCTCTTTATATAAATACAATTTAAAAAATCACCATAACCTGGTGCAGAAAAAAAATCATCAGAATGCAGAAAATAAAGTGTTTAATGCTCAAAACATTAAACATTGCTCAAAACATTAAAGATTTCTTCAAAACAGTGTTAAAATCTCGTCTCCATCTCGCGGGTTCAGTGTCTCGTCACACTAATATATATAAAAAAAACAAGACCATCCTTTTAAAAATGTGTTTCCGCCCACAGCTTGGACCCAGAAAATACTAAGAACTCAAAGATGCCTGCTGAAGATGATCGTGTCAACGCTGCAGCCCTTGGAAATCACAGGAGATGCTAACTTTCGGGATTTTGCAAAAGCACTAGATTCGTCTCTTTCAATTCCCACCAAGTCTTTGTTACGCTCTGAGCTTTTTACTATCTACAATCAAAGCAAAAACACGCTGCGATCCATCTTGGCCTCTGTTGACGAGGTTGTGTTGACATGCGAGTTGTGGTCTTCATCACCTGAAGACTCCTATCTGTCGGTGAGTTGCCATTTTGTGGACGTCTACGGGAAACTCACATCCTACATGCTCCAAACTGCCAGCCTCCTGGGAGACGAATCGGCAACCAACATTAAGAAGCAGCTCTTGGCTGTCATGGAGGCTTGGTGTGTGCGAGAAAAGGTCCACACTGTCGTCACAGCTGGCGTGCCACAACTGAAAGACGTTCAAACACCGTGGACAAACATGCCCTGTTTTGCCGACACCTTGAATGTGGTTTTTAAAGATCTGATGGGCACGAGAGTCCTGGAGAACGTTCTCAGAAAGTGTCAGAACATCGTCAGGTTCTTTAAGTATGATTCTGAAGCTGAGAAGAGGCTCAGAGAGAGACAAAACCAGCTGAAAATGAAACCTGACGAGCTGATCATGTACTCCGGGGACAGATGGCTCCCCTGGTTGGACATGCTCCAACGACTGAATCAACAGTACAAAGCCATGGTGCTGGTGTTTGATGAAAGAGGCAAGACTGATTTAATTCTAAATGAAAACGATAAAGAGAAAATCAGGAATCTCATATCGGCTCTGGAACCTCTGAGGAAAGCCACGTCCGTGATGAAAGCAGAAGGATTTGAGACCATTTCAGCCATCCTGCCGGTGCTGAAAACACTCATGGACAATCTCAGAGCGGAAGAAACGAGAAGGAACAAAGTTGCCAGGACATTACTGGCAAAATGTGAAAAGGAATTCGGTGACATCAACAACCACTGGTTGGCTCTCAACACATTCCTCGACCCAAGATTCAAAAACCAGCTGGGAGAGCAAAACAAACAACGAGCGCTGGATAAAATAAAGCAGGAGCTCACTCCAGACCCAGGCTCCTGTTCTGATACACAACTGAGAGGCCTATTGGACAAGTACATGGCCTACGAACCTACCGCAGAGACGTCAAACTCTTTGGCCTGGTGGAGGAACACAGGGAAGGACAAGTTTGGTGAATTAAGCGTTTTCGCTCTGAAGAAACTCGGGGTTGTCTCCACGGCTGTGCCCTTAGAGAGAGCTTTCTCCTGTGCAGGTGATCAGTTCTGCAACCGTAGGAGCTTCATCGAGCCGGAAAACCTCAACATGATCCTGTTCCTCAACAGCAACTGGTCCTTAACAACACCCTGTTCCTCACCCACAACTAGACCCCGTCCCCTGACCACAACTAGACCCCGTGCCCCGCCCGCAACTGGACCCCGTCCCCTGACCGCAACTGGACCCCGTGCCCCGCCCGCAACTGGACCCCGTCCCCCGCCCGCAACTGGACCCCGTCCCCCGCCCGCAACTGGACCCCGTCCCCTGACCGCAACTGGACCCCGTCCCCTGACCGCAACTGGACCCCGTGCCCCGACCGCAACTAGACCCCGTCCCCCGCCCGCAACTAGACCCCGTCGCCTGACCGCAACTGGACCCCGTCGCCTGACCGCAACTGGACCCCATGCCCCGCCCGCAACTGGACCCCGTGCCCTGCCCGCAACTAGACCCCGTCCCCTGACCGCAACTGGACCCCGTGCCCCAAACGCAACTAGACCCAGTGTCATAAATTTTTTTACCTTTGAGGTAAACAAATACTGAATTTCCTGATTCAAACTCATCAGCATTCCTTCTGGTTTATTTTAGCAGACACTGACTCCATTATTCCCCGATTTGTATATGCAAAAGCTGTAAATGTCAGGAACATTTATTTCCTTTTCCATTTTGACCACCTGTTCAGGTCCGGATCAAGGAGGCAGCAGGTGAAGTCAGGTAGCAAACTTTTACTGTTTAAAGATATTAGCTAAATGTACTATACTCAACTATATTTACCTGCTTGTAAGTTGAACATTTTATGTAGGTTTTCCTTTTTCAAATCAGTGCTGGGCTGCAAAGACACGTCAGCCTGATCGAAACCTGCAGGTGAGGTGCGCAGGGGCGGGCATAGATTTGCATATGAAAAGCTGCGTCCTTGTGACCAGGTGAGACGTCCCAGGTGGGCTGGTCGTCAGGTGGCGTGACAGAGCAGGACTGTCGGCCTCCTCCTTATATAATAAAGACTTTTTTCTTTCTTCCTGGTTTTGTAGCGTTTCAGAACTTTCAGTCATCCAGAAAACCTTTTTATAAATTACTGATGTATTTTATTTCTCCGTAAAGTTTTAATGTGCAGCTGAAAGTTTTTAACTGTAGTTCTTAATGTCGCTGTCCTCTGTGTCATGTGCCCAGTTTTTACAGGTGGAATCAAAGTTTTTGCATCATTGGTGTTTTTTAATAGAAATGATCTCCTAAGATCCCAGACTCCCATTTCAACGACTTAACTATTTAAAAAGCATTAAAAATACTGAGAACTTAAAGGAGCTTTGGTCACTGTGGGTCCTTAAAACGTCCCATATTTAGTTTTTAAACAGTTTGAAAAGTCTTTCTGTTATTAACATTGTTTTTTAATGTTGACATGATGCAGGTTGATTCCAGCAGAACGGTCCGTATATTTCTTTTTTTAATACTGTATTTTTATTAATTTCCTTTTGAAAAAATAAAGCAAAACAAAACAAACAAAAAAAAAAACAGCCACAACAGCGTACAGTTGTACAGAACAATCGTTTGGTCACTCATACACTCTTGCATAAAACAAAATTAATGAAAGTATGCATGTCAGTATATACATCAATCCGTCAGTATATATGGTCAATAAACATGTCATGAATTAATAAACACAATCCATCTGTCCCAATACTGCAAATACTTATCCATCTGTAGGTTTAAGGCAAAAGTCATCCTCTCCATATCCTGGACACTGGTCATAATGTCCAGCCATTCAGCCCTTGTTGGGGGTTCAAGTTGCAGCCACTTTCGTGTTACAGCTTTCTTGCTGGCTGCTAATAATATCTTTAAAAGGTACTTGTCTTTTGTCATCAAATGAGCTGCTAAGTTTCCCAGGTAAATTGTAGAAAATGAGCAGTCAATTCCATCACCGAAAATAAAATGTATTACTTGTATTACTTCCTGCCAATAAGACTGAATGGCTGGGCAGCTCCAAAATATATGAAAATGGTCTGCCAGCTGTTCCCCACATTTCCTCCAACATAGACCACTTCCCTTCTCGCAAGACTGGATAGATTTTAACTTGGGGGTCACAAAGTATCTAATAAGATTCCGCCAACAGAATTCTCTCCACATACCCGAGCTGGTAGAAGTCGCTTGCATAGAACAGATGTTCAGCCAGTCTTCCTCTGAGATACATAGACCAGATTCTTTTTCCCATTTCAATCTAACCTTATTTGTTGAATGTTTCTTTATGGATTGAATGGCTAGATATAGTTTTGAAATAAGTTTCCTATTATCTTTTTTTTTATACATGTCAATAAATAGGTCAATTAAATTGGTGTCTTGCTTCTCCATGTATCGTATCTCTTTATTAAAATAAGTCCTTGTTTGTAAGTACCTAAAAAAATCTAGTTTTCCCAAACCATATTTATCAGAGATCTCCTGAAAGCTATCTAATTCTCCCTTTGAGTTTGAAATTGAACTAAAAGAGGTGATGCCAAGCCTATACCAGAACTGAAACCTCCCATCAGCCCTTGCTGGTTTAAAGTCGGGGTCAAAAGCAACCCATTTTAATAGCCTAGATTGTCTTTCAAGTAATGGAGATTTGCATTCTTTAAACCAGATAATAAAAGGTAACTTAGTCCATTGCTTTAAACTTTTAGAATGCCGTTCATATAATGGTTTGCTACCCAGCACTGATTGCAATGGTACAGTCAGCTGCGAGATCTCCAAGTCCTTCCACTTTGCTGTATACTCGGGGTTACAGCAGCATGCTAAAGGTTTTAGCTGGGCTGCTTTGAAATAATCTGATAAACATGGCAGTGATCTTCCCCCTTTCTCTTTCGGTAGCTGCAGTGTTTTAAATTTAATTCTTGGCCTCCTACCCCCCCATACGAATCTTGAAATCCACTTATCCCATTCATTAAATTGTTTTAAAGGGACTTCGACTGGTAAGGATTGGAAGAGGTACAAAAGTCGGGGGAGCATGTTCATTTTCACTGTATCTATCCTGTTATGCATCTCTAAGGGCAGTTGGGACCACCTATCTATATCAGATTTAATGTTCTTACTTATAGGACCATAATTGCTATCATACAATTTAGAGATATCCTTTGTTATTATAATCCCCAGGTACTTAATACTGGATGAATTCCAATTAAATTTTAATCTACTCAACATGTCATTCTGAGGGGTATAGTTATAGTTTAAGATTTGTGTTTTTTGAACATTTAATTTATATCCCGAGTAAGTGCCGAATTGTTTTAAGATGGACATCAATCTAGGGATACTAACCTCTGGTGTGGCCACAAACAACAGAACGTCGTCTGCGTACAGACAAATCTTTTGCTCGAAACCTTGAACCGTAATTCCCTTTATCTCCTGTTCGTCTCTAACTGCCTGTGCTATGGGCTCAATAAATAAAGCGAAAAGGGCAGGGCTGAGAGGGCATCCTTGGCGGCAGCCTCTTTCCAGGTTAATACTCTGAGTGAGATGCCCATTGATCCTTATTCTAGCCTTTGGTGATGAATACAACATTTTAATGCATCTAATAAAATCATCTTTAAAACCAAATCTACTCAGAGCCAAGTACAGGTACTCCCAGCGAACCGACTCAAATGTCTTCTCGGCGTCTAAACTAATTACTACTGCTCGGATGTTTTCTTTAGTGACATGATCAATTACATGCAGCACCCGCCTAATATTATCTTGAGTCTGTCTGTCACGTACAAATCCTGTCTGGTCTGAGTCCACTAATTCTGGTATTATATCTTCCAGTCTTTTAGCTAATATCGATGCATATAATTTGTAATCCATGTTTAAAACCGAAATTGGCCTAAATGCACTACACTGCTTTTTGTCTTTACCCTCTTTAGGAATAACTGAGATTATTGCCTCACTCCATGTTCTAGGTGGCTCACCTCCCTTAAGTGTATAGTTAAAGCAATCAAAAAGTATAGGTACTAATTGATCTTTAAAAGCCTTATACCACTCGGTAGGAAAGCCATCTGTTCCCGGCGCTTTATTAACTTTTAATCTAGAGATTGCTTTCCCTATTTCTTCCTTTGTGATCTCTGCCATTAGGGCTTTATTTTGTGCTTCACCTATGGAAGGTAAGTCAAGTGAATCTAGAAATAAATGTATTTCCTGTGAGCTGGTTGTATTTGGTTCCTTGTATAGAGTTTTGTAGTAATTTTCAAAAATATTGTGAATATCTTCTTGCTTATGACAATTTTTCCCAGTTTTGGGATCCCTAATTGCATATATTGTATTCTCAGCCTGTTGCTTCCTTAGCCTCCATGCCAACAGCTTCAAAGCCTTAGGGCCGTTTTCGTAATATCTCTGTCTAATGAATTTAGCTTTTTTCTCTAATTCTTCCTCATATAATTTATTTATTTCCTTTTTAACATTGTTTATTTGATCTAATATACATGGTTTCTTCTTCTCAACATGTTCTCTCTCTAAGAGGTTCAGATTTTTTTTGTAGTTCAAGCAGCCTTTTACTTCTTTCCTTTTTTCTATACGATGTGAGAGCTATGAGTTTTCCCCTGATCACTGATTTTAAGGCATCCCACAGGACACTTGGTGAAACTTCCCCGTTGTCGTTGTTATCCATATAATCTCCCAGTTCTTTTTGGACATATTCCTTACATGTACTATCATTCAAAATACTTGTATTAAGTCGCCATAACATATCCTTCTTTTTATGATCTAAGTGCAGGGTCAAGTAGACAGCTGAGTGATCAGAGATATCTCTGACTCCTATCTTGCAATCTATGATTCTGTGTCTGTCTGATTTACAGATAAAAAAATAATCAATTCTCGAATAAACATCTTGACTTGCCGAGTAGAATGTGAATTGTTTGTCTGTTGGGTGGAGATCCCTCCAGACATCAATCAGTCCCAACTCAATCAAAAGTTTTTTCGTTATGCTAGCTCTAGAAGTGAACCTCTTTAGTGTATTAGAAGAATCGAGTTTAGGCTGTATTTGGGTGTTCCAGTCTCCTCCACATATTAAAACCCCAGAGGATTCGGAAGCAATTAACTGAAAAATTTCTTTAATACAGGAATTGTCCTGCTCAGGGGCTATATACACGTTAACTAGTGTAACTTCTTTCTGGTCTAGAAATCCCTTAACTAAAACATAACGTCCCTCTTTATCAGTAAATTCAGAAACCACTTGAAAATTCACACTGTTAGAAATTAATATTGCTACCCCTCTTCTTTTCCCTTTCTTATATGATGAGTAAAACACATTCTTAAACCCTAGTTTTTTTAATTTTTCGTGTTCTGCGCTGTTAAAATGAGTCTCCTGCCAAAATATATGTAACTTTTCCTTTTTCATCTTTGCGATAGCCTTGCCTCTCTTAATTGGATTGTGTAGACCATTTAGGTTAAGGGTAATCACCCTATATTCCTGACATTGCATTTAAACCACAGCAAGACATTGTTTGTAATCCACATTATTGGTGACCAAACCTGAACTATGTTCGAACTATATAACAAAATCAGAACATCACAGCAACAACAAGTAAACCAACAGGTCAAAAAACACAGGTAGACCTCCATTATGAAGTAATAACCACTTCGTGATGTGGGGGAATAGTCCAGCAGCTAACCACCAGAGCCCCCCTTCAGTGCAACCTATAGTACACTCAGTAATGTAGCCTACTATGCACTTAAAGAAGTCAAAAACAAATGTAGTACCCGTACTTGTCGGTCAGCTATATTCTCATTAAGAGCTAAGGGTGTTTTTAATCAGTCAAACTGTATATTTAAATTCTAGCAGAACGGAGGAATCAGCAATAGATATGTTAAATAGGGAAAATATAATGAATAAAGAATAACAGACTTGTGGGGATGTTACGATCAACTTAAAAGACTATTAGATAATTTAACCTCGTCTTTTACTCCCACACATTGAGGACATTAAATCTAGGTGCAAATGTCATTAAAGCATTAATGTCCAACAGACAACTGCCTCGTTTGCTCGATATTTTTTACTCTTATAATGTAGTCTCTCAACGGCCTGTCGTCTCCCGATCCCATTACCTTAATGGCTCTAATGTTATCTATCTTGGCCGGTGAAAACTCCGTAGCTTCTCCTTGATCCATTCCTGGCGGCTCTGCCGATTTGCCATGTTCGCGCTCGTTGATCGCTGCCAGCCGGCCTTCCGTGTTTTCTCCGCAGACGCCTCAGCAGTTTTCTCACACTCAATCGGGAATCCCCTCTTCTTCAGGTCCTCTGCTGCTTCCGCTGCGTTTCCATAAGTAATCGGCCCGCTTTCAAAAAAGACCCGCAGTTTCGCTGGTGGCGGTGTATGAAACCGTATTCCCTTTTCTCTGAGAACCCTCCTGATCTGCGTATACGCCTTCCTTTTTGCTAGCGTTTCTGCAGGGTAGTCATGATCGAAGTAGATCCTCCTGTCGCTGTGGTAAATCTCCTTTTTCTTCCACGCAGAATGCAGAACCATCTCTTTAATTTTAAACTGCTGGAAGCAGACGATCACCGATCTGGCTTGCGCTTCTCTAGGCGGTTTGGGACCGAGAGCCCTGTGGCATCGCTGTATTCCAAGGTCAACATCAGCAAAAGGTTCCAGCTCCTTTCTATGAAAGTTTTCTATGAATTGGAAGATATTGCTTCCCTCAGTTCCCTCCGGGATCCCGTAAATGCGAACATTGTTACGCCTTGAGCGTGCTTCCAAGTCTGTTAGTTTTAACTGCAAACTTTCCTGAGCTTCTAGTGACTGGCTCAGTGCCTCTCTTAAGTCCACGGACCACTCTTCAGCCTCGGCTATCCGAGCCTCGGCCTCACTCACTCTGTCAGTGGTCGTTTTTAGATCGGTTGCGACCTCGTTAAGCTTCTGGTGAATTTCCTCTCGAAATTCCGATAACTCCTTCTTCAAGTCATCTCTGATTCTGTCTCGGAAATTACTCAGCTCAGTCTTCATCTCCGTTGACATCATCTTTATGTCTGCGCGGATGGCGGCGATGTTAACTTCCATATCCACCTCTGTTAGCTTAGCATTTTGTCCATGTGCGCCATTACTTTCACCTTGCTCCTCCGCTTTCCCAGGCTGCTTTCCCTTGCCTTTCCTGTATTTTTCCCCTTCCATCATTGGTTATACAAAAATCAAATCTTACTATATTCAGATTGGGGAATAAACTCCGACCGAGCGGGGGTGCGGGATTATGCGGCCATACGCTTCGGACCTACCACCGGAAGTCCCCGGTCCGTATATTTCTACTGAACCTTTTGTGACACCTTTTGTTGTTTATCAGCTTGGAAGGAGATTAAAGAAACATGATTTTGTTCTATTTAAATAAAGTTGACTGAACATTTGTGCCACAACATTAATTTTATGGTTTTACTGAATTCTGCCATCTGCTGGATCAAAGCCGAGCTGCTGTCGGTGAAGACGCTGCGTTAAATAGGCCTAGTTATTTAAATTAACTCCTCAGCGTGTTTATTAATCTGGATTTATGTTTTACACATACCTATTTGTTATTTCCCTGTTTTATGGTCTAATCAATATTTGTCTTGCTTGTTCTGTCTTTGCTTCATTTTGCCCTGTGAGTGCTGTTTAAATAAAGTTTATGTTATTAGAATGAGCTTTTATAAAATATACAGTACAATGAAAAACATCATGCGGGGTGTGGGGGGGGGGGGGGCTGCACTTAGCTCTCGAGACAACAGCATTTTTAAGAAATGTTGGGTGATGAAATGTGAAAAATGAAGGTTCTGCGTCATCAGGTCAGAGCGATGCAAAGAAGGTGAAAGTGAAGCTGGACGAACTTTGTTTTCCTCGCTGAGCCAAAAGGTTCATGTTTACAGCAGTTTGTTAACGAAGAGTCAGTTTAATTTAATTTAATTTAATGTTTTGGTCGTGTGGTTTTATTAATTTAGGATGTTTGAGAAAATTCTAGCGTCTGAATGTTTTTATAAAAACTGCAGCTGCTCTTTGAAAGGGTCTGTTTGCATTTTTATTTTATTATTTAAGAGCCATAAAATGGTCTAAAAAGGACAATAAAATATCACCTGGCTCTTATTTCTGGGACAATCCGTCGCCCAACAGACGCAGTTATGGTCCCAGGTTTCTCTTGAAGCTCATCATGCAGTGTTTCCTGCAGCCAGCAGGGGGCGCCACCGCCAGCGTCTCTCTTTATCACCGTCTTAGAAAGTTTTTAATTCTCTCTGTGATGTTGTTTAAATGCTGAGGACTCATTTTTCTGCATCATAAACTCTCCTCTGACCCTCCAACTTTAATGAAACATTAAACTCAGGCAGCAGGTGACGATTCAAATCTAAAAATATGAGAAAAAGCAGAAATCAGCCGCTTGAGTTTGGATTAAGTTTCTGTTTTTTAAACATTTGTCTTTATTTTCTTATCGTAAAAATAAACCTGTCTAACTTTTTGTTTAACATTTCTTGTTGCTTTTTCCAAAACATTTAAAAAGTGAAACCGAGAGGCTTCGTGCAGCTTCCAGCTCTGGCAGATTCTACTGAAGCTACAGATGAGAAACGAGAAACAGGTGGAAGCGTCTCACCTGGTGGATCTTCTCATCAGCTGCAGCTCAGAAAACAAACCGGGTCAGGAGCCGGATCCATCAGAGCCAGCAGGACCAGGACCAGGACCAGCAGCCACGAACACGGACCCTCAGCTAACCTTCGAGTCCTGATTATAACGAGGTTCAAGTGCTTCAATCACCGGAGCTTCTCACCTGCAACCTTCATTAGCGAGTGACTGTGCGTGCGCACATGCGCAGTTACATCCCTACCAAAATAAAAGCCCAGTAGTTTGTTGCTGAAAGGAAAGAAAGGAGGAAACAAAGAGCGGACAGAAAAATCTAAATCAGAATAAATAGGAAACGCGGAACTGAGCATTTTTCTAAAAATAAAGAGAGTAATGATGTAATGTGGAGGAATGGAGTCTACCCCTTTGTTTTACAGGGTGGCAGATTCTAAAGGAAAGTTAACACATTTATTTGTGTTTAATCAAGAGCTCAGAAAGAAAAATAGGTTGGGATGAAACAGGAAACAGGGGGCATGTTGGGAAAACAAATAAATAAAATACGTTGGGGGAGGGGGGGAGTGTAGTGCAGTAAAGGGCTCTGCTGTCTAACTTCCACCAGATGACACGCTTCCATTCCAGCCATTGAGTGTTTATGTGATATTAAGGCCCGGATGTCTCTCAGTTTTTTAAATTTTAATGAAAAACAGACAGAAGTCATGGTCTTTAGTGGCACTTCAGAGACCCCCCTGATTGATATGGGTTCTCCAGCACAGTATCACAAGCAAATTATTCGGAATCTGGGGGTGCAGGTGGACCCTGACCTTAAGTTTGACACCCAGATTAGAGCCGTAGTGAAGTCCAGCTTTTTCGGCAGCTGCCAAAAATGAAAGCAGTCCTTCCGAGACAGTAATTCACGCCTTTGTGACCACTCGGCTTTTTACTGCAATGCACTTTATTTGGGGGTTAGTGGCTCCCCCATTGCTCGTCTGCAACTGGTCCAAAATGCTGCTGCTCGTATCTTAACTGGCACAAAAAAAGTATGAGCACATTTCACCTATTTTAGCTTCACTCCGCCGGCTGCCTGCTCATTTTAGGATTCATTTTAAACTTCTTTTATTTGCTTTTAAAGCTTTGAACGGCCTTGCCCCACCGTACCTCGCCGAGTTACTGCACCCCTAGGGGTGACCCTGACCAGCTGCTCCTGACAGAACTGGGCTAAAACTCAGAGGAGAACGAGAACTTTTGCTGTTGCAGCTCCAAAACTCTGGAATGTACCACTACACATCAGAAAGCCTCCGCACTGTTTCATTTTAAATCTCTGCTTAAAACCCATCTTTTTACTCTGGCTTTTAACAGCAGGTAGTTGTGACTGATGTGATGTCAATGTGTTGTCCGGCAGAGCTTTTTTATTTTATTCTCGTTATTTAATTATTGATTTGAATTGATTTTATTTTTATGTAAAGTGGATTGGAATGGAAATACTGAAGGAGAGTGAAGCTACTTTTCCTGCCGCGCTGTTTGAACCTTGGTGAAAGTTATCTGGTCTGCAGGACTCACAGAGATCCCGGTCTCCGGGGCTCCGGGTCGTGACGGAGGAGGAGACGCCGGAAAACACGACTCCTGCAGCGGGGAGGGGGGCGTGTCGGGGAGAGGCGGCCCCTGGCCCCTGCAGGTCCCTGGGGTGCAGCTTCCTGGGAGTCCTGGTCTGTCTGGCTTTAATGGGACTGTCATTGGGTCTCCATGGAAACGAGGCGTCACGACACGCAGAGGGACGCGGGTATAAAAGAGGGACCCGGAGGAGACTCTGCAGCTCCGGAGCTCCACGCTGACTCCACCGGACCCCCCCAGCACGTCTTCTGCCCCGGAGCCGCTGAGCCGAACCCGGATCATCCAGCCCGGTCCTCCGCCGCCTGCACGAGACATGCTGCACGAGGCCGAGCGTCACCTCCACACCTGCAACAGGTAGGAAACCAACCTGAAAGCGGCTGTTAGCCTGAACCGCAGTCTGGGGGTCAGTCCGGAGACCCGGATCCCTGTCAGACCTGCAGGGAAACAGCTGCACCTGATCAGATCTGTTAAGGACCAGGTCTGACCAAGCTGCTGGTTTCACTGAACTTACTTTGAAGAACTGATCCGTTTAAAAACCAGTTTCTGGTCTGTCTGTCCGCAGGGATCCGGATCGATGCGTCCTGATGAAGCTCAGAGCGACTCCGTGTGAGCTGAACCTCCCTGAAGGTCCGAACTTCTTTTTCTTCTTCTGTCTTTAAATGATGTAGATTTAATGTGAAGTTTAGTTTTTTCAGTCAGTTTGTTTGCTTCGTTCAACATTTACAGTTTGATGAATAAAGTCTACAGAGCAGCTGGACTCTGATTGGCCAGACCCAGGACAGGAGCCAATCAGTTTCTGATTAGAATCCAAAGCCTCTCTGGTCCCTCAGGAGCCACAGACCAGACTCCATAGAGAAAAACACTGATTTTAGAGTCAGCTGTTTTTCTACTTCCTGTTTCTTCTTCTTCACGTGTTCCTGTGTGACAGCCGGGTGTCCTCACATCTGGTTTTCGTGACTCCAGCTGACCCCCCTGCTCTCTCCTCCCCACCCCCAGGTTCTGGTCCCCGAGTCGTCCGTCGGATCTCCACCAACAGCCGGGAACGTTGGCGTCAGCAGAACGTTAACGGGGCGTTCACCGAGCTGCGGCGTCTCATCCCCACTCACCCCCCCGACAGGAAGCTCAGCAAGAACGAGATCCTGCGCCACGCCCTCAGGTACATCAGCTTCCTGGACCGGGTGCTCACAGACCAGGACCTCAGAGGGGCCCCCCGGGGCCGAGCGGGGAGCCTGGAGCAGGAGGACGGGCCGCAGGAGGCGGTGTCTCCAAGCTCCAGCTGTGGGAGTTCAGTGGAGGGGGACTGGGACAGCCTGACGGGGGACCAGGACTACAGAGGTCCCCTGCAGAACCTGGACCAGGCGAGCTGGCAACCAGCTTCAGCTGATCAGACAGGCTGGATCCAGTAGAGACCAGCAGGAGGAGTCCAGTCCGGCTGATCCAGTAGAGACCAGCAGGAGGAGTCCAGTCCAGCTGGTCTGATGTAAACCCTGACCTGTTCGGTCCTTTAAAACAGGTTGTTGTTCTGGACCGGGTTCATGTGATATTCACATCATTAGTGTTTCATGCTGACGGAGTTCAAACGTTCGGCCGTCAGAGAAGAAGAAGTCGTGTCGGACAGGAAGTTCTGCGTCTCAGCAGAAGAGTCAGCGACCACATTCAGTTTCTTTAAGTTAAAGAACTTTGCTGTTTCCAGGTTGAACTTGGTCCTGATGTTTGTTGTCTGCAGATTATTTGGATCTGAGATGTTTCTGTGAGAATCCAGATCAATAAAAAGTTTTTCTCTCCGACGTTCTCAGCGTCTCCTTCAGTCCTCAGCGTCTCCTTCAGTCCTCAGCGTCTCCTTCAGTCCTCAGCGTCTCCTTCAGTCCTCAGCGTCTCCTTCAGTCCTCAGTGTCTCTGCGCTGCAAAGGACCTTTAGAGTCTTTCTGCTGTTCTAATATTATTTATTCTGCTACTTTATACTTCAGACTTTTTATTCTACATTTGTTTCAAAGCTTCAGTCTGCAGATAATCTGATGGATGATGATTAAAGTTCAGCAGCAGAATCTAAATAATCTAAAACATTAAAGTGACGAACACAGAAATAAACCAGAAACAGAGACGATAACGTTCCTGCACATCACGAGAACGTTTGTCTTCAGACACAAACTGGGATGAAAAAACAGCATTTACTGTAAAACAAAGACAGAAAGTCTCTTTACTCAGTCAGAACTTCTTCACATGTTCACATGTTATTTACACAGTTATTTAAATTTAAACATGTTAAAAAGTTAAATTTATCATTAGCTTCTGTCAGCAGCGTGTTCAGCCCCCCCCCACAAGAAAGTCTGAGGCAGTCTGACGGCAGCATCGTGCCACAGAGGCAACGCAACTTTATTTGTACGTCACATTTCAAAAACACGACAAATCAGAGTGAACAGAGGGAAAAATCCCTTTTGTTTTTTACAGGTGGGGCCTTGAACGCCTCCTTAGAAACAGTCGTCACTGTAAATCCAGACTGGCCCCGTCAGCAGCTTCTTCAGGGGCCTCTGACCCTTTAACACAAAGGGTTAACTGTGTTCTGCTTCCCAAATGTAAATGCCAATGTCCTGTTTATTTAGACAGAACAGTAATGAACAGAGCATAATACGAACTGTAAATAATAACAATAATAATAACTTTATAGCACCTTTAAAAACACAGGTTTGCAAAGTAATTCACAAAATAATTAATCAGAGACACAAATGCCATAAAACCAGAAGAGGTGGACCGCCCAATACAAGAACCCAGCAACAAATCCAGACCAGGAGAACTAAAATGAAGTGCAGGATGCAGTTAAAATAAAATAAAAAGGGGCAGACATGAAAAAAAAATACAATAGCCTACGATAAGAAAAAGATGCAAGAGATAAGCAGGAATGTTTTTCCATATAGTGCTTGTTTTCATCCGTGCCATGCGCATGCACACACACCCACATACACATACACCCACCAACACAAACAATAATCCACAACGAGAGAGGGAGAAAGATCTACATGCGCGCATGCAGCGCGCATACGCGCTCACACAAGCCGGGGTGGGGGTGACCACAATCAATGAGAGACGTGAGCCTGGTGCGACGCACACAGCCGCGCTATCCTGGCAGGGATGGATGAGAGGCAGACACGGAGCTCCTGGTCCGCAGTCCTCAGTCGCTCCCTGTACTTGTTCTTGATGTACGTCAGGCTTGTAAAGCTCAGTTCGCACAGATAAGTTGTGGAGAAGGGTAGCAAAATAGCAACAGGGCTACTTGAAGCCACTGGATACTCTTTTTTCACTGAAATTCAAAACCTGTCCAATTCCATGTCACCAAATCTGTCACCAATGATTAAATCGCTCATCGAGAGATTTCAGATGTTGGGTTATGAGATCAGAAAGTGTACTGCTGTTTATTTTTACGTTTCTGTCAGTCTGAGGTGTTGTTGCTATAACGCGTTGCTATGGGTTGCGTCACTTGCGTCAAGTTGTGTGTGTGTCTTGCTTCGGTCTTGTGGATTTTTATAGTTAATTTTATATATATATAAAATGAATTTACAATTTTATTAATATGTTCATATGTTTAAAAAGAAGAAGAATGTATTTATGTAAATTCAAATATATTTATATACCTATGAAATGTCAGATTTTTTTTTTTTTTTTTTAGCCTACGTAATTTTTTGGCGGCACCCCTGACTCAGTCAGGGGGCACCCCAGTGTGCCGCGGCACCCACTTTGAGAAAGGCTGTTCTACTCTGTGGTTCTACTTGTCCTTCTTCGGCCGCTGCTCCCATGATGCACTGGCTGTTTTCCCACAGTACGGTCTGTCAGGATCACAGCTGTCACACATGTGGTCAGGAGGGGGCGTGGCCTGTCACTGTAACAAGCCAATGATGAGTGGGCGTGGAGATGACAGCTGATAGACATCTCCAGCCAATCAGACGGCCCTGAGAGTGCAGCAACAGGTCCCAGAGGAGGGTAGGGGCGTGTTCCAATTAGGGGTCAGTTCCCACCTCCTTCTCTTTCACACAGTCAGTCCCCCCCCCCTCACTTAACTGCAGATTACCAGACACTTCTGCTCCCATCACTCCACGTTCCACAGTCGGAGGCTGGGAGGCCGAACAGGGAACACAGAGTGTCAGAGGCTGCAGCAGCCAGGGGTTAAAGGTTCAGTCTGCAGGTTTTCTGTAAGTTGAAATATCCGACTTCCGACCTCACAGCGTTCCAGGTGCTTGACGTAAACAACAAACATGGCTGACCGTGACCAGCTCAGGGCCGGTTTCTGCTCAGCCGAACCCTCAGCAGGGCTCTCCTGTTCATTAAAAGCGTCTCGTTAACTGTGAATCCATCAGCTGGTGAACCAGCAGAAGTTGGAGGCTGTGATTCCAGATGTTTTCACACATCTGGGCATTTTAACATCTTCCTGAACAACTTGTGAGCAGAGAAGACTTTCAGAGACTGTTTACTGACATGTTTCCACATCAGTTTACACGCAGAACAAGTTTTACTATTTGATGCCAGTAGTTTTACTTTAATACTTTACTTTGCCTTTGTTGCTTCTCCTGGAGTCGGGGTACAGAGTTTTGAACACCTGTTCGACTTCAGGTGGCGTTCCACGGTGCTCTTTCTAAGTGGAGGTCGGAAATTTCCTAGTTACGAGTCGCCTGGAACGCGGCGCGAGTCCCTCCTCACGTGTGCTCGTCCATCTGTCCAGATTTTTACTTCACTTCTAACAAACCAGACGGCGGCTGCTGCTAACTTCTTCTTCTCCTTCGTCTTCGGATGTATTTACAGAATTTCCGCTCAGGGATCAATTAAGCATTTGTGATTCAGCGTAGTGCTGAAACGCGCTCTGCTGAGCAGTTTGTCCGTTTGGGCTTCTGTAGAAACGTGGCGTCTTCCTTGTACGAGGCCCCGCGGTGTCTGTAAGCAGAAACGTTCTAAGGGAATAAAAACAGAAGGTCTTTACGCACCACTGACAACAGTGATGGATGTTAATGTTAAACACTGGACCTGGAAGAGTTTTGTTGCTCAGGGACTCTTGGTGGATGTGTCGAACCCGGGTCTCTCTCACACCACAGGAATGTGTCTGACCCCCCCCCCCCCCACACACACACACACACACACAGGGCAGACCTCAGATCAGATAAACCAGCTGCTGACAGGTGGGAACTGAGGCTGAAGCAGCATCTCACACTGAAACAGCCTCCCTCTCTAATTGGAACACGCCCCCTCCCTCCTCTGGGACCTGTTGCTGCTCTCTCAGGGCCGTCTGATTGGCTGGAGATGTCTATCAGCTGTCATCTCCACGCCCACTCATCATTGGCTTGTTACAGTGCCAGGCCACGCCCCCTCCTGACCTCTAACCCTCCTGTCAGTGTCCATGTGTGATAGCTGTGATCCTGACAGACCGTACTGTGGGAAAACAGCCAGCCGATGGTCACACGGGATGAAGATGAGTTGAGACCGACTCTGTAGATTCGTCAACAAAATGATGTGGGAGGAGCTACGGAGCGCAGGAACGCATTTTACCCACAAGCCATCACTCTGAGGAACAGGCAGCTCCAGACAGACTCAGGAACATCCACCTGTGTGCTCCCAGCATCCTTTGCTCTCGACAGATCACATCCACAATCAAATATACGTAAGTAAGTAAAGTTCATTTGTAAAGCAGCTTTCACAGATAAAAATCACAAAGTGCTTCACAATAAAAAGTAACAACACAGTAAAATATGATGAATAAGAAAAATTTAAATTGAAAACAGAACAAAAACCATAAAAACCCTGCGTCTAACTAAAAGCCTGTTTGAACAGCAGCGTCTTCAGCTGCGAAGAAAGAAAGGCAAAGCCTCTGGTTTTAAAACGAGTGAAGGGAACCTCTGACCTGATGACCTCAGACGGGTCGGAGTATGAAGCTGTATCAAGTCAGAGATGTAGGGAGGAACTGGACCGTGCAGGGCTCTAAAAGTAAGAACCAGGATTCTATACTGGACAGGTGACCAGGAAGTGCTGCTAAAACAGGTGTGATGTTCGCTCTTTTGTTAATGTGGGTTAAAAGCCTCGCAGCAGAGTTCTGATCAGCCTGGAGATGCTGAAGCTGCTTCTTCCTCAAACAAGTAAAAAGACAGTTACAGTATTTTAAACGAGAGGAAATTAAAGCATGAATGATCAACTCAACTCACCCTTTAACACCAGTGTTCTTAGTTTGGAAATATTCCTTAGTTGGAAGAAACAGTTTCTGACTGGTTGTTTAGAGCGATGCTCCAAGGACATCGCAGAATCCAAAACAACACCTAAGCTCCTGAGGCTCGGCTGGACGGACGAGCCGAAGTCACCAATGTGCTGTTTAATCTGAGGTTTCTACTTTCAGGGGAGATAATCAGTGTTTCTGTTTGAGTTCAGAAGCAGGAAGTTGTCACACGACCACTGTTTAATACGGGTCAGTTTAACTAACTGCTAGTTAAAGAAGGCAACTTATGAAACTCAGTTTCCTTGACCGAGCAGTACAGTTGAATATCATCTGCATACAGATGGTGAGATACGTCACTGAATTGACTAATGACTACGTTGCTCCAGAGGCGTGCGACCTCTGACATGTGTGGCGATTTTAAGTCGCTTTGGATTAAAAGAGTCAGCTAAATGAGTAAATGATCACTGACCTCAGAGTCTTACCCCGTGAAATAAAAAGAAAATAACTGTTTGCACATAAAATAGAAAAAACACATGTTCTGTTTTCTCCTCGCACTTTTAAAACAGGGACAATTTCTGTTTTTAGTATCCATTAATTTAAGTCCACCACACAGTCAATTTATTTTGCTTCTCTATTGTATAAAGTGGCCCTGCGATGGACCGGCCTGTCCAGGGTGGATCCGCCTTTCGCCCAAGTCAGCTGGGATTGGCTCCAGTGCTTAACTGCAGTCTGGTGGTGCGGCAGCAGAAACTTCTTCATCTCTTCCCAGCATGCAGCAGGGTGAACAGGTCCTTTAGGATCCTTTGGGCTCTGCAGGCGCCTCTCTGATATCACTCAGGAGACGGGTACCGATGATCTTCTGTTTGAGCCCTGCGGTCCGGGCCGAGCACGTTAGTGATGTTTCCATCAGGATGCTTTCTGTTTTCAATAAATTTCAATCAACAGCCTACAAAATGAGCGAGGTTTTATTATTTAAAATAGACATCTAAAGCTTTAAAGTCAGTTTGATAAAAATGCTAAGCCTACAGGTCGGACTGCGGTCCAGGAGGAAACCGTCCAACCTGCTGGATTTGGTATCTTGTGCCGTCGCCTTTGTTACGGCAGAAAATTGTGTCCTCTTACATTTAATCTTTTACGTATGTTCTTTTAATGTTTTCATTATTATAGTTATAGATACGTCTTGTGTTTTTATCCTTAACCTTTCCTCTCCTTATGTTAGTCGTCCACATTTGCTAGTGTTTAGGTCAGAGCTGTGAGATTGTTTTGGTGTTCTCCTCTTGTTGTTCCTCTCTCAGCCTTGAAGGTTCATTCAAGGCTGAGAGGATCTCTGTTCCCCAAAACACAGAAACCTGGACAGTGTAAATGATGATGCGTCTCTTTGCTCGGGGCCAGTCTCGACCAGCTGTATGTGTTTTCAGTTCTTCTCTGTTTATTCTCTTTTGTTCTTTGCTCAACCAGGAATATAATTTCCACGACAGCCTTCAGCCTATGAACAAATCTAAAATATCAAATATAGAAGAGTTGCATCACCTTATCATTCAGAGGAAAGTCAGCTCTGCTGTGTCGACTGAGCTGAATAAAATTTAATATTAAGCTCCTCCACTTCTTAAACGACATATTTGTAGCTCCAGCCCATTAAAACGGAGGCTCTGCTCTTTGTTTACTGGTTGCCATGGTGAATCGTTGTATCGGAGCTCCATTGATGAGGCTTTTTCCATCAGGATCAACACACACACAGAGTTAATCAGCTGTTCTCCAACATACAAACATTTACACTCAGGCGTGTGAGCGTTTGTGTGACGACAGACGACTCGAGGCTCCAGAGTTTTTAGATAAAAAGTGATTTAATCTGTTTTTTTTTTTTCCCGCTGTGACACAATCAGTGTAAAGGCTCAGAACACGTTAATCAAAATATACACGATTGATCAGATATAAAACCACCAATCAGCTCTCAGACACATAACTGTGGTATAAAACACGTATGTACACTGCAACACCCCCCCCCCCCCCACACACACACCTGTTACTGACTGACTGGTCCCACTCCTGCCTCACCTGACGCTGAAGGTCTGTGATGCATTCGAGTCACCTGGGAAAACCCCGCCCCCCCCTGCAGTGACGCCTTCTCGTCACAAACTTCTGGAAGGACAATAAATAAAACCGACTCTTCTGGGGAGCTCGTTCACGTCACCTGACGACGACACCTGGGAGGAGTCACCTGCTCGCGCCACGCGATGAGGAGCGCTCGTTTCCGTGCTGAGAGCGACCTCGTATGTAAACCAGAGTGTGAATGCAGCGTTACAGGTTCACCTGTGCGAGGCGGTCCTGGTCTGGAGGACCGTCATGTGTCCGAGCCGTCCGGCTGGCGGCCGACTTACGGGAGGGGTTCCTGAACCGCGGGGGACGGCCAGAGTTTTGGTCCTTCTTCAAAGCGTGGAAAAACGTTTGGTTTGAAAGGAAACGCTCGGGTTAAAAAGTTGGCGACACGTTGAATCAGAACGAGACACAATCTCACAATTTATATCTCGGGATAATCAGAAGTGACGCCGATCTACTGACGATGTTTGACTTTCAGACGGCGAGGAGGATTAAAGATCTGCCTGATGTGCGACGGACGCCAGTCGTGTCTACGCTCAGGCAGAAGGCGCCCGACCCTCTCCGAGCCTGACCTGAACCTCCCAGGCGTCTTTGAATGCACCAAACCTTCAGCGGCTCGTGAAGGAGCTTCAGGCGGACGTCCGAGCGGCCGGAATGTCGACGTAATAATATTAAGACACAGATAAACCGAACCAGCGCCGCGTGGTTTCGGTACATTTCGTCTCCGAATGAAGAGGAATCAATACCTGATGTACGACTCAGCGCTGCGGCGAAGGCACTCCACATGACATGTGGCGTCGCCCCGGTGGGCTGGATCCAGTGAAAACACTCCCACAGGAAAACACCGACAGAGCCTGAACCAGGTCGTCCTAAGTCCTTAGAACCGGAAACCTGAGGCAGGCGGATTTGTTTGCATCTAGAAGGCCGTTTTTGGTTTCAGCTGTAGTGGATCACAAACTTATAAATAAAAAAACGTTCAGACACGCCGACGCCAAGATTCACAAGAAGACGAGAGTAACAGAGCGGTTCGTTCGAGAGGAACCGCCAACACACCAAAAAAATAAACCAACAACTAAAAGGAATGATTAAAATATTGCTACGATAATTTGATTTGAATAAAACGCGATTGTATACGTGGAAATAAAGAATAAAAAAAGGAACAGAGAGACTCTACGAGTGAAGACCAGCAGAGCGCCGGACCCGTTCACACGTCTAACCAGCAGTACAAAACACCCAGAACATGAAACAGGGATAAATCTGGAATACAGCTCATCAACAGTAAACCGTTAGCTACTGTAAACCTGCTCTTTGCCAATTTACAGAGGCATGATGGGAGATTTGTTTTACTCCAGGAATAAGGCACGGGGATCATCTGAAGGCCAAACTGGGCCGGTCTTAACCGGGCCCGCTACTTAAAAAGGGGGGAAACTTGACAGACGAGGATCAGGAGCACAGAGAAACGAGTCTGAAGTGGGAATCTGAGATTCATCAGAGAATCAATGAAGTTCTCGATTTATTCTTAAAATCCCACACTCTGACTTTATTTCCGACTCGGTTTCTTTAAATGACCCTGATGCTCCTCGAAGGCGGAGAATAAAACATGTTTTCAAAAAAATAATTTAACATCACACCAGACTTCACGGCGGTTTCTGCAGACTGGAATGATGGGAGTGTAGTGGACACCGAGTCCGCTCTCAGACGAGCGAGGAGGATTCAGACGGCCAGGTCTGAGGCTCAGATGGAGGACTTGGAGAAGGAGACCCGTAGGTGGTGGTTCTCGCCCAGGTCGTGGTTGTGGAACTCGATGAGGGACTCGATGGCCTCCTCCACCGAGCCCATCTGGATCAGAGCCATCTTGTGGTCCTTCCTGAGGGAGAAACCAACCAGAGGCCGTCAGACTCTGCACAGCCAGGGTTTCCCCTACATGCACGAATCACGGTCGCGCATAGTTTAACCACGATCGTTAAACTATGAACTATGAACTACTAACTAAAGTGTTTTCACTCGTGCAACGTGTGCAAGAGAACGGGGACAACAGGAAATCAGTTTGACTCACTGGAAGAACTTGAAGGCCTTGACCATGGCTCCGGAGCTGGAGAACAGCAACTTCAGGTCGTCCTCCACCACAGACGGGCTGCAAACACAAGAACAGGATCAGCATTGAAGGTCTGAGCGGAGCCGGGGCGTGCGAGGCGAACCCTCGCCGCGGGCGGCGGGTGTTCAGGGCGACTCACGGGATGTTGGAGAGGTGCAAGGTGGCAGAGGGAGGGAAGATGTTGGAGTAGTTTTTGGAGCCGGGCTTCTTGAAGCGGTGCAGGGGGGAGTTGCTGTAGTCTTTGGTCAGGCCCTGGTCCTCGTGGCCTTCGCGGGGAAGCTGGACGCTGGTGTGTTTGGACAGCGTGATGCGCAGAGACTTCCCGTGCAGCTGCTGGCCGCTCAGGTGACTCATGGCTGCAAAGCAGACAGGTGAAGAACGCCGCTCACGTTTCTGACTGCGTTTGTTATTTCACTGTTAATCTTTGCTTTGTGTGAGACTTTATTCTCTGATGACACGTCGCCGCTACACTTTACTGCATCTTCATAAAACTAAATATTAACACCTGGTATAACGAAGGCCGGCTGATTTATTAATATTAAATATGGAAAACGTTCAATTATCTTCATTTCGAAACGTATCAGCACTTATTTTTTCTGTTGTTTTTTGTTGAGGAAAAGCGACTGAAAAGAGATTTAATCATCTTGTGTTGATAAATAAATCTAAAGTAGATTAAAACCACATTTACCATCAGGTTTCTTCAGGTTCCACTCAGGAGCAAAACAAAAAAAATCAGCCTTTAAACTTTGACATTTATCCTGATAATAATCGATAGACTGTTATAGTTTCATGGTTCTAACCTGTGTGTTTCAAAGATGCCACCTGTTCTTACAGGGGATGAAATGGTTTCCAGTTTAACGATAAACGTGGCAAAATTCCTGACGGCTATTATTACATTTTGATTACTATGATCGTACGGTTGGACAATAAAACAATACTTTTTTCAATAACAATATAACAAATGTTCCATAAATATTCAATAAATGTTTGATTTACTTGAATCAGACACAAATTTGGACTGAATTTTTTACCAGATGTTTATTTTGTTGAGGAAAAGGACAGAAAAGCTTTTACTTAATTTTACTTGTGCATATTTGTTGACAAAGATTTATATCATAAAAGTTTTGAATGTTCTCCCTCAGATTTGTGAAGTGATCAACATTAAGTGTTTGTCCTATTCTGACCATAATGAAGAGTTTAAACCACAATTAACCAGCAGAGAAGCAAAAATCAGCCTTTAAACTCAAAAGATATAACGATTCGATATTTATCGTGATAATTATCGATATCGAAAGATATGAAAGTTTTTATCGTGTCAACATTTTTGGTCGTATCGTCCAGACCTACGTGATAATTGGGTTCAGTTCCGCCCCACAATAAACTCACGGCAAACACTCGCCAGCATCAACCGAAGTGAGCGGCAGCCTCCCAGGAGGAGGCGTCCAGAATGCAGCGTGGGTTTGCTCGGGTCAGTGACGACGCGGCGGCAGACAGCGCTGCAGAGTCTCTCTGACGTCCGGTCGTCCTTTCGTTTTTATGAGAGCGCCGAGGGAAACGCGGTCGAAGAAAATGACCTTACGGTGAACGCAGGCCGAGTTAACGTCCGGCCTCGGTTCGTCTGACAGATTGTGTTCGTCCACTGCACATGAGAACACGGTACACAGTTTAGCCAACCAACCAGGGCTGGGCGAAAAATGGTATCACGATAAAAACATTTAATATCGTTCGATATCGATAATTATCGCGATATATCGTTATTTTTGCTCCTGAGTGAAAATTGAAGAAACCAGAAAGTTAAATATGGTTAATTAAACTTTTCTTTATGGTCAGAATAGGACAAACACTTGATGCTGATCACTTAACAAATCTGAGGTAAAAAATTCAAAACTATTTCAACATATATGATCAGTTAATCTTTTTTCAGACCCACTTTCCTCAACAAAAAAATATTTTAATAGAAAAATGAAGCGTTAATTTGTTCGTGATTCAAATGAATGAAACCAAATATTTATTAACAATATATTGAACATTATATTGAGGAAAATTATATTTCTATAATTATTATTATTGTTTTATTGCACAGCCTTAAAACCAACCAGCATCTCTTGTTCATTTTAAATCCAGCAGCTGTCAAATTAGTTGTGAAATAGTCAGAACAGGAGAAACGCTGCAGGCTGCTCTGTATTTACAGCAGTTGTTTGCGTCACGTTTATAATATAAAAACTTGATAATGCACACTTACATGGTTTTCATTTATTTACAAAAAGGTGCTGGCGGTTATTTTAATATTTATGCAAACAAAAAGGTAATTTTTTTGTCTATGTTAAAATGGTTTGTGTTTCTGCACATTTTAGTTTCACATTTTCATACCGTTTCATCCCCAGCGTCTGAAGTGGAACCTGGATTCTTATATTTTGTATTTAGGTGGAAACATTTTCACTGATTTGAAACTAAAATGAGATGTAACAAAGGGCCGGGGCCAGAATCCAACCATGATCACAGAATGCAGCATCATCATAAAAAAAAAAGAGGGCGTCCTGCCCGTGGAGCCCACTGAGCACGTGCGACAGGTTACCTAGCTGAGCCTGCGTGCTGTCGGACATCTGAACCAGAGCGTTCTCCTTCTTGTTGAACAGGATCTTCACTCTCATCACGTCGCCGTAAACACCTGAACACACAGCCAGAAACAAACAACGCGTTAACCTCCAGCCGCACAGGAAGTGACACGCAGACACGGAGGACCTACACGTAAAGCTGAGCACGTTAACCCCTACAGGACGCCGTGTGTGACTGCGGCCTGCCAAACCACTGACCCTTAGACTAACGGCCAAATCGGTTAACTAAGATCCTCAGAGTGCTGAAGGTAAAACAGCAGGAGGAGCAGCGCCGGGACACGTTTGGGAATTTCATGTCAAAGGCAGGAATTTTCTGAATGTTATAAACAGGAAACGCAGTGAGGAAATTAAGGGTCAGAGAAAATTAAAATGGCAGATATCACCGTGTAGGAGCTATGAATTATGGGAGCAGCTGATTCGGCACTGAGGACATGCAAACTGAGAGAAACCCGGCATGCAAACTCAAAACCTTCACTGAAATAAGATGAAACACAATAAATGCAGCTTCGGGTTCGACCAGCGGGACGACCGGAGAACGCCTCCGAGCCTCCGCCTCAGCTCTCCGCAGGTGGAGGCGTTCAGTTTGTGCTGCTCACAGCCATGAAAGGTAACTGGTTTTAAGACGGAGTCCTTCTGCTACGTTTCTACATCCTGTCCGCACTAAAACCAAGAATCCAGAGACCTGAAACATTGAAGTGTAAAAACACGGCAGACCCCGTTTTGGTAGCTTTTCTGTCTGCCGGCCAAAGTTTTTCAAAGACTCCCAGCAGAGAATCTCCAGAACCCACTGAGGACCGGATCCATCTGGACTCAGCTTTCAACATTAATGACGGACTGTTTCCAAGTGAGATCTGTATTTTTCTTCAACTTGATCCGGACACGAGGGGATCGTAATCAGCACACGCTAAAAAGAAGAAACAAATAAATGTTTTGATTCTGAGAGCAGAGATTAAAGATCCAGATTTGATTTCTCCAGAGACGGATACTTAATCAGCCAGGAACCGGATCCAAAAACCAGAACCAGCTGCCAGAAAACCAACCCAGAAAAGCAGAACGTGTCGAAGCTGCGAGCCGCACAAACTGAACTGTGATGAAGCCTCAGAGACACAAAGCTGCAGACGTGGAAACAGCTGGAGGGAAACTGATGTGGGCGGACTGAACCTTTAAAGGACGATAAACGCAAACTTGATTTTATTTTTGACAGTAAGTGAAAACAAATGTTGCAGCAGCTGCGTGAAAGTTCAAACGCAGCCTAGTTATAAAACCACCAAAGCGTTTCGTACCAGCTGCAAACGCCTCGCTGCGAGCGCCGAGGCGCAGCGTTTTCTTCGGCTGAGACGCTCGGGTTGCTATGATACACGTGCTGCGAGTGGGCGACCTAATGTCACTGAGTACGGGAGGCCTGCTCGCTCTGCACGAAGAGAAGGCTGAAGCATTTCGCGGGCGAGGCAACACCTCGGCGAGGAGGCGCATCGTTTCGTTAAAGAGCCGAGACGGCTGAGGCTCCGCCCACACCGCTGCGTTTTCAAATTAAAACGGAGACCTTCTGCTACGTCTGCTCCTCCCGTCCAGAATGAAACGACGAAAACCTAAAACAGAGAAGTTTGGAAACGCCGCCGACTAGCGTTTTGAAACTCCGGACGGCGTTTTAGTGAATACGGGTCAAACGGAGGACTTTAGAAACGATGACGCAGCCGCTCGGCTCTCTGATTGGGTCTTGCAAAGCACAAACACGACGCTGCTGACTGGTGCTACTGATTTGTGACATCATATTTTTATTAAAATATTATGTTCGGTGCAAATAAATTTATTTCCCTACACTTGTACTGTGCAGGTCGCCGTTTACTTTTCCGCCGCCACACTCTCGTGTTCCATTCATTAACGGTCCCAGCTCCTTATTGGTGCACGCACAAAAAAACGGATCTGATGCTTCGTCTGTATTTATTTATTCTTTCGCCAAATCTTCTGTAACTCAGACCATCTGCTTCCTGTTTACACCGACACGCCCAGTGCGCCTGAACGGGCCCCAGCTGTGCGTTTTCATGTAGACGGAGATTAACTCCAAAACGCAGCTAAAACGCCGCTGTGGTCGGAGATCGGATTCGTTTTAATTCTCCGTTTGTAAACTAAAACGGAGCGGTGTGGGCGGGGCCTGAGTGTGGCGCTGCGTTTTGCCCAAAGTTCAACACTGCTTAACTCTCGGCGACGGGGAAAAAGACGCTCAGCGCTTCGTCACGCTGCTGCCGTTTTCCAAATGTTGTAAAAACGCGTCACTAAAGAAAAGTCACGACAGCTAAACTAAACACACGGGTCAGTTTAAATCACAGAATGACGTTATTCTGCGCCACAGTAACCCAGAGGGACAGAATTTAATGTGATATATTTTAGCTTTACTACGACGCCAAGTGCTAGCCAGCCAGAAAGCTAATGCTAACAGTAACTATCTTTGATCCATTCGATTGGCATGAAGTTTTAGTTCAAGCATGTTTCCAAAGCAGCAAGTCACATACAGACAATAAAAAGATAAACTGATCTGTGATTGGCTGCTTGCCTTAGTTACGACTTTCTGTCTAAAGTCGACGGCGTAGCCTCTGCGTAGCCCCCTACCCTACACCGCCACCTACAGCGCAGCCTGACGTTCACCTCCTCAAAAATGTAACTACACGTCGGAGTCGACGCGAACCGGAAGCTCTGCGATTGGTCGGCTGGGTAGCCTCGCGGTGCCTCAGAGCCGACAGGAAGCTCCCGCGCTTTGTAGTAACTTTTACTAGCATCCAAAACGGCGGCTGTAACACGGTGAATCGATATATTTGACCGAGCGAAATGACTCGTTTCGCCATCAGACTGTGATCCAGTCGCTCGGTAACCTTTGAAAAGGCTACACGGTGGACGCTGCGGCGCTACTGCCGACTAGCGTTTGGGGGTGTAATCGCAGAATGACGGACGCACAAGTATAAATGCACGGCTACGTGCGCAGCCCAGACGCGACGCAGGATTATAAATCAAGCTGGTTAAGTCTTGCGTGGTGACTTTCGTAGCTGACTTGGTTATAAACTGATTTAGTTATAAACTAACTCGTAGTTACGGAGCCTTTGGCGTCGACTTTACGTCCTGACTAATGAGAGAGCTTCCACGCAGCTGCAGCCGTTTGTGTTTCTGATTCTTATAATCATAAACGTGGAGACGTCAAAATCACTTCCTCTTTCGCACCATTTATTTATTCATGCACTTTAAAATAACCTAAAACCATTTCCCTTTAAATGGGATTGGCTTCTTTAAACGTATTATTCAGTGTTCAATGTGTCCTTTCACCGTTTCACCTTTCAGATACTTAACACGGCGTTTTGTCCACAGAGTCTGGTGTCGTTTGGGGAGAAGCTGCAAATATTGTGATTAAAGCTCAAATCAACAGGCAAAAAAATCTGACAAAACCAGCAGACACTCATTCTTCATTAAAAACCAAGTCAAGAGGAAAAACAAACTTTGATGATCAAAATAAGAAGCTCGTGACAACGTACCGAAGAGAATAAAGAGGCAGTGGGGCGTAACTCTCTTTAAAGACAGCAGAGAAGGCAGCGGAGGGACAGGACAGGTAAAGGTGGGAGGGCAGGACAGGTTGGAGGGTCCGAGGCGTTTCCATGGCAACAAATTAAAAAGGGGAGAAAACAAACAGACAGGTGAGGGGGTCAATCAGAAGGTTAATTACCTTTGGAGAGGAGGGAACATGTTCAAACATGACTGGACAGGTGTGTGTTTGTACAGGTGTGTGTGTGTGTGTGTGTGTGTGTGTGTGAGACAACAGGGTTTCATGTGAGGTCATCAAAAACATTACAGGAAGTCACAAATGTAAAAACACCATCAATCAGAGAATCAAACGGCCAATCAAACGGCACGGTGGGACTGTGACATCACTCGGGTGAGAGAGAGAGAGAGAGAGAGAGAGAGAGAGAGAGAGAGAGAGAGAGAGAGAGAGAGAGAGAGAGAGTAACCCCCGAGTCACCAGCTGCCTGCAGGTATCAGGCTGAAGTCACAAACTGTTTCCTGTCCAAGCAGGAAGCTCCGGGTCTGAAAAGTGAAGCACCTTAAACCTGCGTCCTCTCCAGCAGCCAGCAGGGGGCGACTCCACCGGCTGCAGGAAGAAAATGTTTCTCCTTCTCGGCTGAATAATTACCCCAGTAAACACTTTTTGACATTTCTATGATATTTCATATTTTTCTGAGTCACTTCCTCACAATGTTGATCACCCACATAGTTCAGCCAAATATTTTTTGACAAACAGCTTCATTTTGTGCTCAAAGTTGCTTAGTTGTTAAAACGGGGTGGTGACGTATGACTATAGTAAATTCCATAAGTCATACGTCATTCTCCAAGCTCGCGCAGGCGCACTCTCATGCCTCCGTAAAAACTGTCACGCCGTCACGCCTCGTTAAGTCAGAGCATCAAACCATAAACATCGTTGTGAGCTAGCTAACCAAGTTCATGTAATTTACTAAACTTACAGCAGGTCTGTTCATTATGGCGTCTGTGCGTGTGGTGTTCGAGGACAGTTGTCAATCACACAGTCGATGGTCCTGTCACGCACTGCACACGATAACTCCCAATACATTTTGTAGTGCGCTTACTTTACCGCGGGGGTGTGTGTGGGGGTGGGGCCTCCGCCGATGCATTACGGCTGTCAGTAAAATGCATGTTGCAGACTGTATATAAGAGGGTGGCAGGTGAAACACGGCGCCTACACCAAGTAAATGACATGATAAATTCGTTAGCGAGCTCACAGCGATGTTTATCGGTTTGATGCTCTGACTTAACGAGGCGTGACAGTTTTTTTAACGAGGCGTGTCAGTGCGCCTGCGCAAGCTTGGAGAACGACGTATGACTACAGTCATACGTCACCACCCCGTTTAAAAACTAAGCAACTTATGCAACTTTTACAGCTTCCCCCGCCGCCACTTGCGGAGCTCCTCAAACTTTTGAGCACATTTTTGATCCGCCATCACTTTTAGTAAAACTGTCAATATTCGAAATCTACACAGCTGATTTCTCACCTAAATCAAAAGTGGATTTAGTGATGAAATAACGCATGAAAACTGTAAAATATAGAACTTCCTGTTGCTGGCGTCTGTCCGGCGCACGCAATGATGATGCAGTGAATAGTGACGATTCTCTCTGACCAATCAGCAGTCTGCTGTGTTTTCACGTCACATTTCAGTATCGCCTCAGCTCGCTTGGAACCTCGACGGAGGTGATACAAAAAAAAAGTATCTGGAAGCAGGTCCAGGTCCAACATTTCTACAACGGAAAATCAAACAAAGTTGAGTCGAGCTGGTACCTCTCAGCGGACAAGTGGCTGACCACGCAGGTGGACTGTGTCTGACTTGACGTCGCCGTTTTTATACCCCGGCCCTGCAGCTCAGGTTGGACTATCAAATCGGCCGCAGGCATCTCAAACGCACCTGATCTCACAGCTGAAGTGAATTACAGATGCACCTTGATAACCAAGGTAGCTCGCTTCACGCTCTCGTCCAAATATGGTCACGTCTGGTTCCAAAACACACAGTGTGAATAACCTCTAACCTTTTAAATACGCATAAAAAAAGTGGTCCTCCAGGTTTTAAGTGTATTTGTTAAAAAGAAAAAAACTTAATAAAACTTAATCGTCCCGGAAGCGTCCGACCTCAGACCGATCAGAAACACAGTGGACATTGTTAATGCTGGTTTGTAATGTTATCAGGCACATCAGCCCTGTGATCCACAGTGTGTTTCCTAAAGTTTATCAATTTAAAAAGGATAACTGATCATTAGAAAACCTTTCTGCCAGTGAAGATCATATATAGAGCTGGCCTCCTTTAGCCTCGATGAGTATCAGCAGCATCAGCAGCTGTTTGTTCACTTTGTGGCTCGAAACGTCCAGAAACAAAGAACTTTCTCCTGAAACACGTCTTGTTCTGAGAAATGAAGCCATCCCATGAGAGAAACAGTCATTTACAACCCTGACTCTGTCCACGTCGTGTTTCTGATCCATCTGACGTTATTTAAGGTCTTTTCAGTCTAAACGTGCTCCAAACGTTAAGAATATAAACATTAGGCTGCAAATCAAACATTAAACTGTTAAGTTTCATCAAACCAAACGTGAAGCTTCATAAAGGCCTTCAGACGTCCTGCTGGAGGGACGGATTTAGAGACGCAGAGTAAAGGACCCACCTCGGGGTTCAGGTTGCTGATCAGTAGGACACAGACTCCAGCGGGCAGGTGGGGGAATCCCAGCCTGGTGGCCCCGGGGAGGGACAGAGAGGCCAGGCCTCCGGGCAGGGTGGGGACCGTCAGGCCTGGATAGGGGAAGGACACTGGGAGGGGTGAGACGAGTAAACAACAATCCAAACACTGCAGGACACGTCTGGCTGACACAGACTCTGACATCAGGCTAAAACAGATCCAGATAACCTGCTTCTGCAAACACACCTGAGGGCTGAAGGCAGCTGACAGGATTAAACAGTTTACAGCTGCTGCACAAGAGGAGTTAAAGTAAACCTGCTGAAAATACGTTTTAACTTCAATATCTCGTTTCGACTGCTATCGTGATTTATAAACAGCGGCATCAGAACGACGTCATCTTTTTGGTGTCCATGTAAACATGCCGCAGCGGCCTGACTGGATCCCGACAGGTGAGACTCACTTGCAGGTTGGAGGGTGAAGGCCGGCGGGAAGGCGTGGGTGGCGCCGCCGTACGGAGACGCTGAGATGATACCTGGAGCTGCAGAGAAGAAACAACACCTGAGTTACAGGTTTCCCTCCCACTGAGGTCTGACCCACTGCAGAAACTGGCTTTCCTGCCACTTCCTGTCCTTCAGACGTCAAACTGCACGGTGATGATGCGTCACACTGAACTGAGGCTGGGCGATCAAAGAGTTATGACAGTTATCGCCAGGCCTGGGTATCGAGTTCAATACTTTTAGGCACCGACCGAATCGCCTCAGTACCACCGAGTATCAGAAAAAGCCTTGTGTTTCGGTACCAAAGTTCGATACCTAAAGGTTCTTGTTTACGCCAATGAGCCAATCAGCATGCAGCATTCTTGATGTGCCCACATCTAAAAGTGATTGTAATTGGCTGTGGTGATGTAAACACTAGCTCACGCCGGTTACGCACAGAGACGTGACTCGTGGATGTAAAAGACGTGGAGAAAATCAAAAGTGTGTCTTGATGCGACAGCGCGATGGAATATTTGAGACGACACGACAAACCTGGTGAAGCCTTTGACTGTGCGTGGAATAAACTTAAGAGCAGAAAGTCGCTCCGTCTTTGCTGCAACAAGACAGAGCCGGTGCATCATGGTCTCAGCGCCCTGCTGCCACCGAGCTGCTTCAACACGCCCACCATACGAGCGGCGTCGGGCAGCAGCGTCGCTACAAGCAGCACCGTTACTAGTTTAACTACATTTCTCAGCAGCTTGGTGGCAGCGTCGCTGTTTTCTGAATCAAATCAAAGCTCTTTTATTGGCAGAGCAGCGCAGCAGCTTCCACACACGCTACATTTTCCCAAGGATCAGGAAGTGACGCCGCACACGGACCTGTATGAGCAGCCGGGGGAAGTGACATCATGTAGCGATCCTCGGGCTGATGTCTGCGACTTTGCTGCAGCGGATTAAAGAGTTTCCTTTCTGTTGTGACAGCTGTCGCCTGGACTCCTCTTCCTCTGGTGAGGAAACTCTGATATGTAGAGGCAGAAACTTGTGTCCATCAGATGAGAGATTTCGCTCTTTCTCTCAGCACCGGTATCGAAGTCGAGGTATCGTATCGATATCGAAAGTCTCTGAACGATACCCAGCCCCAGTTATCGCGATATAATTTTGCTCAATAATAAAATTATAAATGTTAAATGATTTAATTTCTTTGAATCACAAACGAATCAGCACTTAAGATCTATTAACTAAGATATACTTATTTAGTTGAGGAAAACAGATGTTACATCCTGATATAAACACAAGTGAAGAGACAGACTTGACCGAGTCGGTCAGTTACATCTCTATAACCTGAGTGCTATGAGGCTGCGGTGGAAGTGGTGGGGTCTTACTGAAGGCTGCGGCCATGGCCGGGTGCTCCATGGTGGGCTGGCTGTCTCCAGAGGGAAGGTCAGGTCTGGTGAAGTCGCGGCTTTTCTCGTTGTTGTATTTGACGTTGAGGCTGCTGAGTTTGGAGAAGCTGATCCTCAGAGTGCAACAGCCGTTATAGATGTTCTGCCCGTCCAGAGACTGAGACACCGAGAGACAGACAGACAGAGGGTCAACAGACTGTCAACAGACAGACAGACGGGACCGGGACCAGTACAGTGTGATGCTCACCAGCTTGGCGGCCTGGGCGGACGCCCCGTCCGGATACTGCAGCAGAGCCTGGAACTGGCTGTTCTTGGTGAAGACGATGATCCTCAGCACCGTGCCGAACTTGCCGAAGATCTGAGGACCGGAGAGGAGCTGAGCTGAGCACAGCGTTAAAGCAAAGACAAACGTCTTCCCTCTCTGAGAGACAGATGGTCAGACTCATACTAAATATGAAGCTTTGGCAAGTGGGTGGTTAGCTTAGCTTAGCATAAAGACTGGGGGGGGGCGTTACAGCCTGGTTCTGTCCAAAGGGAACTACATCCATCTACCTTAGCAGGTTGATTTTGATTGGCCAGAAGGGAGCGCCTTTCAACCGGCCTATCAGAGACAGACACACCATGGCAACCTATAACATGCTGTGGCTTGCTATGCTAACATTTGCCAGTGGTCCAACAGAAGCTAGTTTAAGAGCTGCATAACATTTATTCTCCACGTACAAGCACATTTTTATGCTTTCTTTGGTCGTTGGGCCGAACACTGCTAACCTACACTCAACACTGCACCTGAACGCATCCTGTGTGGTCACAGACACTGAGCTGCGTTCAAAACATGCAGTTTGACTTTAACCAGCTCAAGGTTTTACCTGGCAGAGGGCGTCCAGGGAGACGGGGTAGACCAGGTTCTCCACCACCACCCTCAGAACCGAACTCGGGGCCGGCAAAGCCGCCGCATCCACATGAGACGTGTTGAGGGCCCGAAGAGCCGCCTGGGCCCTCTGAAAGAAGACGGAAGGTCGGGTGAACACATGCTAACAGAGGCTAACTCATGCTAACAGTGGCTGGATTCTGCACATATATATGTGCTAACAGAGGCTAACTCATGCTAACAGCTGCTGGGTTCTACACACATATGTGCTAACGGAGGCTAACTCATGCTAACAGTGGCTGGATTCTACACACATATGTGCTAACGGAGGCTAACTCATGCTAACAGTGGCTGGGTTCTACACACATATGTGCTAACGGAGGCTAACTCATGCTAACAGTGGCTGGATTCTGCACATATATATGTGCTAACAGAGGCTAACTCATGCTAACAGCTGCTGGGTTCTACACACATATGTGCTAACGGAGGCTAACTCATGCTAACAGTGGCTGGGCTCTACACAATATATATGTGCTAACAGAGGCTAACTCATGCTAACAGCTGCTGGGTTCTGCTCATATATATGTGCTAACAGAGGCTAATCATGCTAACAGTGGCTGGATTCTGCATATATATATGTACTAACAGAGGCTAACTTATGCTAACAGCTGCTGGGTTCTACACATATATGTGTGCTAACAGAGGCTAACTCATGCTAACAGCTGCTGGGTTCTACACATATATATGTGCTAACAGAGGCTAACTCATGCTAACAGCTGCTGGGTTCTACACAATATATATGTGCTAACAGAGGCTAACAGCTGCTAACAGTAATGAGCACCTCCTGGTTGGGGGAGTTGTCGGTCTTCAGCTCCTTGTGGTTGGAGAACTGGACGTAGACCGGGTGGTGCCTGATGACGGGCATCACTGTGGAGTAATAACCCACCATGTTCTGAGCCGCTTCCTCTGAGTTCATCTCTAAGAAGGCCTGCAAGGACACAGAGGACGGGTCAGGACTGGACCCAGAGAACGGGACCCCGAGGACGGGTCAGGACGGGACATACAGAGGACGGGTCAGGACAGGACATACAGAGGACGGGTCAGGACAGGACAGACAGAGGACAGGTCAGGACGGGACAGAGGACGGGTCAGGACAGGACACAGAGGACGGGTCAAGACAGGACACACAGAGGACGGGTCAGGACTGGACAGACAGAGGACAGGTCAGGACGGGACAGAGGACGGGTCAGGACAGGACCCAGAGAACGGGACCCCGAGGACGGGTCAGGACGGGACATACAGAGGACGGGTCAGGACAGGACATACAGAGGACAGGTCAGGACGGGACAGAGGACAGGTCAGGACAGGACCCAGAGAACGGGACCCCGAGGACGGGTCAGGACGGGACATACAGAGGACGGGTCAGGACAGGACACACAGAGGACGGGTCAGGACTGGACAGACAGAGGACGGGTCAGGACGGGACATACAGAGGACGGGTCAGGACAGGACACACAGAGGACGGGTCAGGACAGGACACACAGAGGACGGGTCAGGACGGGACATACAGAGGACGGGTCAGGACAGGACACACAGAGGACGGGTCAGGACAGGACACACAGAGGACGGGTCAGGACTGGACAGACAGAGGACAGGTCAGGACGGGACAGAGGACGGGTCAGGACAGGACACACAGAGGACGGGTCAGGACGGGACATACAGAGGACGGGTCAGGACGGGACATACAGAGGACAGGTCAGGACAGGACACACAGAGGACGGGTCAGGACGGGACATACAGAGGACGGGTCAGGACAGGACACACAGAGGACGGGTCAGGACAGGACACACAGAGGACGGGTCAGGACTGGACAGACAGAGGACAGGTCAGGACGGGACAGAGGACGGGTCAGGACAGGACCCAGAGAACGGGACCCCGAGGACGGGTCAGGACGGGACATACAGAGGACGGGTCAGGACAGGACATACAGAGGACGGGTCAGGACAGGACACACAGAGGACGGGTCAAGACAGGACACAGAGGACGGGACCCCGAGGACGGATCAGGACGGAACATACAGAGGACGGGTCAGGACTGGACAGACAGAGGACGGGTCAGGACAGGACATACAGAGGACGGGTCAGGACAGGACATACAGAGGACGGGTCAGGACAGGACAGACAGAGGACGGGTCAGGACGGGACAGAGGACGGGTCAGGACAGGACCCAGAGAACGGGCCATAGAGGACTGGTCAGGACAGGACATACAGAGGACGGGTCAGGACGGGACACAGAGGACGGGTCAGGACAGGACACAGAGGACTGGACAGACAGAGGACGGGCCAGGACTGGACAGGACAGGTCAGGACCTGGTTCTTGGCTTTGAGCATCAGCAGGTTGGTAACGTCTCCGAAGGGCAGCCCCAGGCTGATGACCTCGGCCTCTGAGATGTCGAGGGGAAGCTTGCGGATGTGGATGACCCTGGACGGCACGCCGGGACCCCTTATGTCCCCTTTGAACTTCTTACTGTCGTTCCCATTGGCTGCAGAGGACAGGAGACAGCAGCAGGGTCAACCCTCCGATTCCTGAGTTCTGTTTCTAATCAATGATTTAATTATGTGTTTAAATTTCATCCTGCCGCCGTCTCAGCCAATCAGAAGCTGTGTGGCTGATGAGGACGCAGGCGATGTCTCACCTGTGGTGCTCATGATAAACGGGCCGTTGGAGACGCTGGAGAAAAGCTCGTCAGATCCTCTCTGCAACGGAGAAATCAGGTTAACCTCCGACATCAGTCCACAGACACGTTTATCAACAAAACTTTATCAAACCGGCGGTCGGGAAACAACAGGAAGTGAGTCCACCTTCACCTGTGCGAACACCTGACTGTAACATGTAACCTCTCATCGTGTCAGAGGCTGGAAACAGGAAGTCCCGAGACAGAACTTTTTCCTGACCGCTGCAGATCGATTTTCTGTCCATCGACCACTTAATAAAGTTTCAGCTGCCGTCTGACACTGAAGACATGAACAGGCCTCCAGGCTCTTTGCACCGGCTGTTACGCCTCCATCTGTCATTTAACACGCTGTATTCTGACCCGTCATTTCCCAAACACCTCCATAGCTCTGTAGGTGCAGGGACGCCTGCAGGGAAACGTTCTCAGGCGGTTCAGAGTTTTCTGTCTGGACTTTTTCACTTTGCAAACCTGCTACAGCACAAAAAAGGTATAAACTCAATAAACGGAGATGGAAAAAGGCAAAAAGCAGAAAACCAGCTCTTTAAACAATAATGATAATTATCGTGATATTATTTTCCTCAATAAATGTTTGATTTAATTGATTTGAATTACAAACAAATCAGCAATAAATTCTATTAAGATATTTATTTTGTAGAGAAAAAATGATTTTACTTAATTTGTTGGAAACAGATTTCACCAAACTTTCTGAATGTTACTGTATGAGTGAATTTGACCCACTGTTTGGCCTCGTGTTTGTTCTGACCAGCAACAAAAGTTTTAAAACTACCGTTAAATTTCACTGAGGAGCAAAAAAAAAAAAAATCAGCCTTTAAACCGAAAGAAATAATGATTTGACATTTATCCTGATTGGTATCCAATGATATGAGATGCTTTATCGCAACTTTATTTTTTGGCCGCATCGCCGCGTCCTAATGGAAACCTTTAACGCTATAGGCATCGAGTCACCGCAGGAGTATAAACCCAGCGCCCCTTCTCTGCTTTTCATTGGCTCTCATCTTCTTCAGGAGAAGCGGCCGACTAAAATGTTCGGTGTGGCTGATAAAGACGCAAAGTCGCACCCGTCAGATTTGTCGTCCTGAGCCGTGAGGCTGAATGAAAACCAGACGCAGACAAACAGCATCTCCGCCCAGAACAAACGCTCCTCCCCGCCACTTCCTGTCACTGCTTCACAATAAAAGCTCTACCATGAAATTTAATTACAGGTAGGGCTGGGCCATGTGGCCGAAAATGTTATCACGATAAAAATATTTCATAAATGTCAAATCGTTTGTTCTTTCAGGTTTAAAGGCGGATTTTTTTTCTCCTGAGTGAAAATCGAAGAAAGCAGATGGTTAAATATGAGGTTCAACTTTTCTTTACGGTCAGAACAGGACCAACAGGTGGATCACTTCACAAATCTGAGGTAGAACATTCAAAAATCTTTTTTTTAGTCCCCTTTCCTCAACAAAGTTAATATTTTAACAGAAAAATTCATTTGTTCACAATTCAAATTTATTAAACCAAATATTTATTGAGGACATATTGAACATTTATTATCTTGTTATTGAGGAAAATTATATTGCAATAATTATCATTGTTTTATTGTCCAGCACTAATTACAGCGCCAACAACGCAGGACAGTGACATCAGCATGTGGGAGTTTAAAAGGATCCTGTGATGATGTAAACAATCTGACAGGGATCCATCAGAGTTGGTTTTTAAGGAGAAAAAACCACGGTTTCATCGTGTTCTGGTTTATATACAGTCTCTGGTTCTGGTCCATCTTTGAGCCACTTTTTCACTGCAAAACACATTTCCCTCCCCTCAGCTCTCCGTAGCTCAGATGATTCCTGCTACCTGCGTGAGCTGAACCATCCTTTCACACAGATTCTTTGTCTTTATAATTTCTATCTTTATAATAACAAACAGCTGTTTCGTGTGCAGGTTTGCGTCATTTCACGTTTCAAATGTTTTCTTGACTAAACCTGGTTTGGAAACCAGCGTCGGGTGACTCAGCCGCTGTCAGCTCGTGTAGCGTGTGACCCCCTGTCATCAATCGTCACGTAGTGTGAACGCCACAGCGACCTCAAGACCCCCGGTCACAAGACGGCGAGTTGTTTAGTCTGAACGGCACGGCCATCGGCCAGTTGAAGTCGCGTCTGCACGAGCGTTTAGACACACCAAACTTTCCAGATTCGTACAGACGGGTTTGTTCATAAATCACTCACAGCCTGAATTACAGAACATTTTGTTCCTAAAAACATGGAGAATTTTTTTTATGCCTGTCGACAGTATTTTCTGATTTATGAAATCATTAAATGAGATATCCAAAATTCCCTCAGTAAAAACATTTGAGTCCAATCGGTCAACAAAATAAAACACGACATTTTGACTTAAAGGGGACCCGTAATGCTTTTTCATATTTTCTGGCATTTCTATAATGTTACGACGTCAGATGTTCATGTTTAACACGACCAAAGCTTCAAATAAAGGAAGTTACAAGAATTTAAAAGAAATCCCTGTAAGCCAAAACCTCAGATATCCCCCTGATCTGAACGCTGTGGTTTTTCTACTAACTTTCCATATATGGTCATTTCCTCCAGGCAGAGAATGCTGGCCACGCCCACAAAGGAACATGTCACCCTTTCCCTGCGAAGCTGCGATGGAGGAGTCAGAGCTACAATGCAGGGCTGGAGAGGTGTCCTTTAATCCAGAGGTCAGAGATCAGTTCTTTAAATCGATGCAAATTAGCGCATATTTCATTAGATACTGCCTCATTTGCATATTTAATCATCAAATTAAACAGAAAACCTGCAAAACAAAAAAAGGTTTCTTAATGTGAGTTTATCCCATGGGAAAGTTTCACGGTGATGTTAAATGTTTCACCCAGTCCAGATGGAGCCGTCAGCGCCGCCTTGCTGGACCAACTGCGTAACAGAGACTAAACGTTTCCTGTCGAGGGCGCCGAGATCTCTGCGATGTGACGCCGCAGCCACACGGCTCTGATCAGACTGTCAGATCAATGTCAGTCAGCAAGGAATAAAGCAGGAGGGGCTTCAGTATCTGCTGAATAAACAGAATAAACTACAGAAGACAACAAACGCCCGCCACACCCGCACCTGCTTCCCACAATGCATCAGTCATCAGCTTTATACCTGCGGTGTTCCCACCCAGCAACAGCTGACTGTTTCACGTGTCACCACAGTTGTGTCACATTCACCACAGCCAGCACACTCTTTTAACTCCAGAACACTTCCTGCAGATGTTTCACAATAAAAGCCTTCCTGTGTCTGGGAGGCTTTAAATGTCAAGCGTTATATTACACTACAAATCTGTCACGTCACCACGCCTCTCACGTGCCACCTTAAACATACTGATTCAGAAGGTGAAGCTCTCCTGTTGTTTTATCTCCTTCCGGTTTGTTTCTTTACAACCAGACACCAGAGGAGGCAGGAAAACACAGAGACGGCAGCAGAAATAAGAGTCGATCCAGAATCTCTGTCTTCTTTATCTTTCTATGAAGTGTAGTTATTATCACCACAGAGGCCCGACTGTCATGTCAGAGCTGTCTGCAGGGGCGGAAACGATTCACCGACACAAAGAAAACAAAGAGTTCAGCTGCTCAAAGGTGAATATCTGCTGATTTCAGAGTCTTCTGTACATGATTAGGAACCTGATCCGGTTTCTATCTGAAAAAAAAGGAGCTCAGATCTTCTTACAGCTCGTCACATGAATAACACAGCAGTAACCTGACCCCCCCCCCTTCCTTATATCTGTACCTGCCAGCTGCTGAGCAACCAGCCGACCCGCCGCCAGCCTCGGGCCGAGCAGGAGGACAAAGAGCCACAGTCGGCCATCAGCAGCTTAAACGCTGCTGAACGTTTCAAATAAAAACTCACAAGTGCTGAAACTTTCAGATTTAAAGATGAAAATCGAAATTAAAACTATTTCTCCAAATTATCGCCCTGAACGTCCTGCTGATCGAGGCGCCGCAGGTTAGCTTTGATAAATGATCGGGAGTCTGCACAGGCGGGGTTTTATTTTGAAAATCGACCAGCCGTGTATTCGCAGAAACGCATCAGAAACGTTACGCTCGCTGGCGAACGCCCTCCTCTAACCAGAGAACTCCTCACTTCCACGCCATGAATCAACCGCTTCAACCGAGCAACAGGAACAAACAGAAACATGGCGCCTGGGTCATGGCGGCACGGCGTGCTGCATCACTCGCGGCCAGTCAGGACGCTCAACTAGAAAACAACGGCGTTGACTAATAGCTTCAAACTTGTGTCAGACTTCCTGTTTGGTTTCTAAAACATGAAACAGGATCTCTGAGTTCTGGATGCTCAGTCGTCCACAACACACCTGAAGGCGTGTCGGACTCTCAGGAACCAGGAAACCGTTTTGATGACACCTGAACAATGGAAATAAACTTGCCTAAAGAGTCACAGGTAATGTTCAGGAAGTCCGCCTCAAGCGATGCGATCAAAAGCTCCAGATCTGCTAATAATGGACTTTGTGCTGAGACTGCTGCTTCCAAAAGGTCGACTCAGAAAATGTCCCGTAACAAGCTGCAGGTGCTGAAGGACACCTGTGTCCCTTTCCCTCGTCTGCACACGTGCATCAACGCAGACCTGCTTCCTGCTGAAACACACTGAGGAAGTACAGAAACCGGTTCGTGGGCCCTCTAACACTCTCTGCTTACTCTCACATCCGGAAGAGACCAGAACCAGCAGCCCCTGGCGGCCTCAGAGCTGCTGAAGCTTTTTTATCTGGATCGGTTTCTGGGTGTGAACCGAAACAAGCTGCAACCCTGAACGTCCCTTTAGCCGGTCTGAGGGTTCGTGGTGGTTTCAGGTGGATCGCATCAGGAGAGCTGCGATCACCAAAAGGACTCCTCCTCCCACCAGCCTCAGATCACAGCCTCCCTCTGTCTTCATGTGGTTTTGGCTCAGATTCTGGTTTTTGTGCTAAAACCAGCAGCGGCGGCGGCGGCGCTCACCACACTGCTAAACACACACTGAACATGGTTACTGAAGAGAGAGCAGAGGAATGAGAGCAAAGCCTGCTGGGAGATCAGACAACACCACAGACACGCTCAGACCGTTCCACTTTACAGTTCGGGTGTAAGCCACTTCCCTATGTGGTCCACATCAGATCCAGGACTGATACATGTGACGTCAGATCGGAGTTCAGGCGTCACTCTAGAGCGACCGTCGTGTCAGTTCTGCTCTAGACGGCTCCACTAAAGCCAGAATCAAACACGTGACTCTCTTTCCGCTCGTCCTCGCCGCCATCTGCTCACAGATTGTCTTTCTTCCACCTGAAATCCAGCGGGTCAGAGAGGTCAGGGGGCAGATGTGCCGCCCAGAGTCACAAACGGTAACGAAAAGGACAGAAAGTTGTGAACATTTGTCATAAATCAGGAGAAACGTGACCCCGCGAGGAAACCAGGAGGGTTAGCAGGTCTGAGCTAAGCAGAGCTAACGGCTGAGGCTCCACGTTTACCTCCGTACGACAGCGTGCTGCGTGTGATGCCGTGTTATTCTTACAGGAAGTGGACGGCGGGGTACGTAAAAAGTAACGTTGGGACAGTTGACCTAGAAACTCACAGCCCGATGGGGCCGGTGCCAAAACATTAGTATTAAAACTAAATAAATTAGAAACTCAAGATCCTGCACGTCGCTTCGCAGCTCATGGCGCAGCTTTGGCCGATCCAGCTGTAGTCACGTAACGAGCGGTTGTCAAATATTATTTCTCTAACCTCAATCAAGCGCCGCCCTCCTGCTCTGATGCAGATGTGACTTTATGTCTGCGTCCCCTGCAGCAGCCAGCAGGGGGCGACTCCACCGGCTGCAGAAACAAGTGTGATTGTATGAGGGGTCTGAATTATGGTCCCTTTAGGGGGAAATAGACGACAGAGTAGGCTTTTGGGCCAACATGGTCGCTACCATGGCGACGCGTATCCGCTGCACTGCGTACATTTTTTTAATTAACAGCTGCAGAAGGAGAGAGCGCACCTCATGTTTGCCTTCCTTTTTGTGTGTCGTTTATTTATTAGCGGCTCCATCTTTGTTTACACATACGGTCATAATAAAAGGTCAAAAAGTGCTTTTTTTTTGCGAGACAATAAAACATTTTCACGGGGAGGAAATTTAGACATCAGATTAATAAACTAATCAACTAGTTAATCTTTTGAAAAATAATAATTATGTGCCGGCCTAAATGTTACTCACTGAAAAACAGCGGGCGAGCTAACCCCTGAAACCCACTGACGCCGGCGCGTTACGCCCATTACGCTCGAAAGTCCACCAGACGCAGTCGCACCGCGTCCCTAAAGCGGCGCAGAGAACAGGCAGCAGGTCTGTCGAGCAGCTCAGAGCAGATCGAACCAGGCAGGAAGTCAGACACAGAACGGCAGAGAGAATCGAGAACATTTTCAAAATAAAAGACCCTGTGGAGACTCCCGATTGTAAAACAACAATAAACACGTCGCTCCTGAATCACAGTCGAAGCACAAAATACAAACACTGATTACCAAACTAACAAAATCAGGCAGAAGGCTCTGATTCTGAAAAGCTCCCCGTGGGAAATGCAGCCTGAAGTTGACGGAACAACACGGGGAGCTGGGAAGAAGCAGTGTTTCCTATACGTTCATTTATTTGTGGCGGCTCGCCACGATATCGCCGCCGACCGCCACGTATTTTTGTAATAGGCCTATTTAAAATTGTATTTGATTGCGGCGCGCCGTAGCGCGTTCGCACAGCCCATCCTTTCGCTCGTCCCTCTCTCTCTCTCTCCCATGAACACTGCTGCACAAATCTGTCCAACACAACGCTGTCAATTTCGGAGACCCCCCCCCGAAAACAGTTATTAGCCAGCATGTAAGGAGCCGAGCTAAGTTAATGTTAGAATGCAGCTGGGTTTTCGAGGTAAGCACTCTGTGTGTAGCTGGTACTGTATCGACTGCATGAAAGGCGCCGGTGTTGATCCGCCTCTGAGCCGGGAACGTTGATGTAACATGAACATGTCTGGAGAAAAGCCGCAGCTGCATGACGGCGTTAAGCGTCGATCGTATCTCCGTATGAAAGCGGTGGTGTTTCGGATTATGCTCATTAGTTCTAAGCTAAAACCTGACGGACGGGTATCTCAGAGAGACCCGGGTCCTGTGTGATGTGAAATCAGCTCCTTAAACGCAGTAAAACGTGTTGTTGTTGTTGACTAATCTGATCTGTTGTGGAATGTGACTTAGTTACAGCTGAGATTATCATACTGAGCGGCCGCGGCGCCGATTACAGAGGAAACCTCGGGACTGTTCCCAGATGGCAGAAGGTCTGTTCTGACACACTAATGAAAAGCAAACAGATGCTCAGAGCAGAAAAAAAAACAACCGGAGGAGGAGGAGGAGGAGGAGGAGGAGGAGGAGGAAGCAGAGGTGCCTACCTTAGTACCAACTGTTAAATCTTGGTGGACACTGCTGTGAAGAAAAGACAGCGTGTTAGAAGCAGCAGGGAGAGAAACTCAACACAACAAGCAAACAGAGGTTAACACGGGGTTAAAGAGACGCCGCCTGCAGACACCGGCGAGGGAGCAGAAACCCAGCAGAGAGGAGCCATCAGCTGACTGAGGAGAAACACCTACGCATAACTTTCATTATCAATAATTCATCTGAATGCAACGCTTTCTGAGCTGAATCCCGCCGCGATGCGTTCACTGTCATCACGTCTGCGAGGCCGTCGAACATCACCTGGATGTGTTTTTCTAACTCGAGCACTGAAGGCCGAACATTATTAATCTGCACGTTAACCAGCCGATTGCAGATTAAAGTGTCGAGCGTGTTTCCCACAGCCCAGGATGTCCTCAAACATCTCGTTTGTTTCTGAGCTCTGACTCGGTCCGGACCTGGACCCTGACTCGGACCAGGTTACTGAGCTGCGTGGAGAGGATCAGAAACCCAGATGATGATCGTCCTGCTGCAGCTGAAGCCATCATTAGTAACCCGGATCCGTTTGAGGACGTCAGGAGAACTCTGAGCAACACGACGAAGAGGATCCACCTGAAACTGGTCCATTAATCCATAAACATTAAAAAAAGCTCTCGCTGTGTTTTGGATAAAGAAATATCACATCAGCACGTTCTGAACAAACAGACAGAAGTTTGACACACAACGAGGCACATTCCCACTTCCTGTGGAGACAGGAAGTTCCCAGACAAAACACCACAGCTGCTCGTCGGAAGAGAAAACGATCAGCTCCACGTGAACCAAAGTAAATATCGACAGATTACCGGAAACGTTACGGTCCACCTGTGACCTGTGACCTGTGACAGGTGACCTGTGCCGAAGACAGACGTTACTAATGAAAGCTGCTCCAGCTGAAAACAGCTGTCGACTTCTAAACTAATTTCCAAATTAGTTGTTCTGTCCTGAAGTCAGTTTGTTTCCATTTGCCAAATTTTTTTAGCCCCTTTTCCACCGAACGGGACGAACTCGCCTCAACTCGCCCGTTTTGGTTTTCCGTCGGGGAAAAGTCGTGCCTGTGCCGGTTAACCTGGTTCCTTTGTCGGCATCGCCTCCGTCAAAAGGTGATGTGAAAACACAGCCGGCTGCTGATTGGTCAGAGAGGATCGTCACCGTTCTCTGCGTCATCATCCTGCGCGGCAGACGGGGCCGCGACAGAATTATGGCCGTTCGGCTCGGGAGAACAAACTCCCAGGAACGGGAGCTCGCAGTCCGTCGTTCAGCAACTGGAACGGCAGCGGACTTGATGCTGATGTTGGCCGGAGCCGTTAGCGGCGAAATACATTCTGGGATATCTACCGATCCAGAGTCCACACAAGTCACCACCGATGCAGGCTGGGTAAAACGGGCGGAGCGAGAACACATCCGGGTATTTTACTGTACTTGGCCAGAAATCAGCTGTGTGCTTTTCAAAAATTAGCAGTTTTGCAAGAACTGATCAAAAATGTGCTCAAACTGGGGCTGTGCGATATGACGATATCATCGTTTGACGATAGAAGAACTTCTATCGTTAAAAAGTTCGCTCCGGCGTTTATTTCGTCGTGTTGAAAATTCCTCACTTGACCTTAATATATCCGGGGTCTGGTGTGATTTGTCACACTGTGGCACAAGTTTCCCACCTTTATGAAGCAGATGAATATCATGGGATTTAATTCACGATAATTGAATTTAGAAAAAAACTCCACATCTGGATATGTCTGAGGATTTTACAGCTGTTCTTTCTTTACATTCTCAGGATTGTTGAAACGTCTAATTTAAATCAAGAATGTGGTCGTGCGGCTATTGAGGGTCGCTATCTGCAACAGAAACACAGGACGCGGGCCAGAAGTGAGCTGAGCTGGTACCAGAGGTGGAAAAGGAGCTTCTTTATGTATTTTACCTGTTTCACTAACGACAGACTGGTGAACATCTTGGGACACTAGGAGGTTAAGATCAGGGCACATTAGCTCCTCTGTAAGTAGGTTAGAAACGATACTGTCGATTGTACTTTATGTATTTGTATACAAGCTTCAGACAGATTAACAGGGTTTCCCTTTTCACATATAGAAACACTCTGTATTTAAAATGTTGTGAATAAAAACAAACTTAATATTCCTTCATTTCTGTTTGATACGTCACCTCTTTGTCATGTTCACGGACTGAGAGTCTCCCGGGGTGACGCTGTGTGTCAGCTCATTAGTAATTAAACATGCAGGATGCCGTCTCCTATTTCTTTGTACAATAAGTTCTTTTAAAGGAAACTTACAGGGAATTACAATACAATTAAGCAAACCCAAATAAGGAAATAAGCCAAGGAAGTCCCAAACCACACAGACGGACAGCACATGTTGTCTCATGTGAAAATGAAGCGTTGCACCGTGTCTGAGGGAACACGGAAAAGAAAAACCGGCCGGTCAGGCTGCAGCTGATGTGGCTGTGCAGACAGGGAAGCAGCTGGAGGAGGACCCCTCAGGGCCAGAATGAGCCCTGACAAAGCACAAATATTCACAGCAGGAACTCCGTCTCAGAGGATCCAGCTCCTGACTGCAGCCAACACCGAATCTATTTTATTATTCATACACAAGCTCTCTGTGTCCAGAGGTGAGGTGAAACAAAAAACATGTTTACTGTCTGCAGGTCAGTAACAACAAATATATCATATTTACTGTAATCAAGAGAAAACAAACATGTTTGATTCTCCTTATTAGCTTTAACCTCGACAGAAACCTGAAACAGCTGCAGGACAAAACTGGTTTGCGGCTCATGTTTCCTCCCTTAGTCTTTAAATGACGCGCCGCATCTACAATATTTAAACTTACATTCAGCTTGAAAGAAATCTGTACTCCACCTTCAATATGCACCAGAAGACCACTACGCCGAACTCCATGTAAAATACCGTCATTTTAAGCTCCCTTACAGCTCTTCAGAAGCTGCATCCATTTTAACAAACTAGTTTCACAAGTAACTTTAGAGCAAAAACGGTCAAAACACCAATCAGCTTCAACTAAGGCCTCCAGTCTGAGCTGTACAGTTGTAGCCTCCAACAGGTGAACACTGGTTACTTCTCCAGCAGGTAAAACTGAACTCCACGTTAAATACCGTCAGTTTTAAGTTCTTTTCCAAATCCTCAAAAGCACAAACCAGTCAGGACATGAGTTTTACACCGTACACGACTCAAACAGGACCCTTCTTCAAGTCGGCACACATCCAGCTCACGAAACGACATCACTTTTAATTAAAACTAAACTTTTACAAAGTGAGCCTGTCCGGATGAAAACACCGCGGTGGGCGTGAGAGCACCGTAAAGACGGACCGGGAGTTATGTGCGTCGCTCAGTGATTCTTCTCACAACTGATTCATCAATCACATCTTAAATAAAAGATGTCCTGTGATATAAATAACGACCTTTCGCAGATAACCGAGTACATTTAACTACCCGGTTTTGTTGGCGGAGTTCTGTCCGCAGAGAATGGCCCGTTCCGAGGCTCACACCGCAGCTAGCTCGGCTAGCTTAGCTTCCTGCTGCTATCACAAATACAACTTTACGAACAGCGAAGCTAATTAAAACACCACCAGCTGCTGTCTGGAAACACATTATCTGCTGTCTTTGAACGTTGTTAGCGCTCTCGGGCGTGAGAAAAACAGCCGGAAGCTGAAGTGAATGTCAGAAAGTCGCTGAGATAACTCACCCGTCCATTGCACAACACGGAACTACGGAGCAACAGGTTCCAGCCAGCGGACAGCGGGACACCTCCGGGGTACAACCCGACAAAATGGCGCCCGGCAGGACGGGGCGCTCTGATTGGACGGTTGGGAATATTTCGTAGGCGTTCCAGGCCGGATCCGGATCCTGATTGGCTGGTTGGACAGGCAGGGCAACAACAAAGAGCTGAGAGCGCAGAGATCAAAGATCGTCTCTGAGGATGCGAAGAGCGGACTCACGGTTCCCTCTGGGCGTCGTCCAGACCGGGTCCGAACCAGGTCCAGACCGGGTCCAGACAACAAGACCCGGGTCTACAACCTGATTACCCTGAAAGCGCTCATATTAAAGCAAACACTGGGTGAATTCAGGACGGTTTTTGAAATTTAAAAAGTAACCCAGCTCATGATGTGTTTGTGAATTCCTCCAGATGTCTACTTTCCTAATGTGAAGACATTAAGTGTGTAAATCAAGTGTGTGCGAAGTATCTAAAAACTAAAACAATAAATTGGCTTTAAGAACCACAGAAAGTCCTTCAGCCTCAGTTTGAACATCCCGTTAGAGTTAGAGTCTCTGGCACCAACAAGGCCTCATCTGCAGTTAGTAGAACTTTAAGATGAAGTCTAATGAACACAGAACAGGGTCTCCACAGGCAGAGACCTGAAGCAGACCAGGTCTGGGAGGAGTCCTTCTCTGGACTTCAGCACTTTCCTGTGAACTCAAACCAGTTCACTCAGATGGCTTTCAGACAGCAAAGCTCTCCACTGACTGAAGACTTCAGGGGTCAGCAGGTGAGGTCGGCTGGTTTAGACTGCGGATGTTGGGGATCGAACCTGTGACTGCTCAGGTACAGTACAGTGGACAGCGTGTACTGTGTGAGCAGCAGGCAGGTTTCTGTCTGTCTGCTGGACTCAGTGTCGTGTAGCACAATGAATAATTCCTCCGCAGGCTGCTTTCCAGGAGATTACTTTGTGTGTTGGAACATGATCCAGCTGCTCACACGTGAATAATTCAACACACACACACACACACACACACACACACACTTCAATTCAATTCAAATTAGCTTTATTGGCATGAATGCGTAATGACAATAAACAATTTTGCCAAATCATACAAACTAACAATCAACCTCATACATTTCATTAAACAAGTAATTAAAGCATAAAGTAATCTAAGCGTATGTGTGTTTGTGTTAAAAAATAAAAATATATTAAAAATAAAATAAATAAATAAAACAGTAAGCGTGTGTGTGCGTGTGTTTGTTAAAAATATATATATCAAAAATTAAAATTAAATTAATAAATAAAAGTAAACACACTCACAATTAGCTTGCTCTTCGGAATAAATAATTTCTTTAACTCTTTATATTAAATTAAAGGATATTTCCACAAATGTGTATAAATTTTATGCAGCAGTAGTTCTATAATTTATTATTATAATAGCTTGATTTTCACTGTAAAATACTTGCTGAATGTCTGAACTAAAATTGAAACTAAAATTGACATAGTTTGACCTTTTACAAGTTTCTCAAACTGCAACTGCACCGGATTAAATATACAATCATAATTAATAATAATTATAAACGCACATGTATTAAGTTTTAATACATTTTCAATACTATTCAATATATATATATATTTATTTTCTTATTTTTTTCCTGGCCTGCGGGGGGCGGTGTTGGGCTTTCGGCCAATTAAACTGCAGCTGACAAGAAGGACAAGAAAAAGACAGGAAACGAAGCGACACGCCATTGGTCAGTTTCTCTCCGACAGCGCTTCCTATTGGCTGTTCGAGTTGCCCCGCCACTGGTGTGGAAACAGCGCCATAATCAAACAGCGTACAACTTTTATTCTCTGCGGTTTGTTTGCGGTCAAATTTGCGCACATTTACATCCCGAGAAACGAAAGTAAACTCGCTTTATCAAGTGTGTGACTTTATTACGCGTTCAGTTATCGATCGAGAGACTCGACGGAGCGTCCCGTATGCTAAGCTAACGACGCTAACACAGGCAGCAGATGCGGTCCGAGCAGGAAGCTAACGTGGCTAACGCTAGCTGAACGCGCCGCGGTGTTCTCAGTGAGCAGTGACCGCTCAGAGTGCCTCTCTGTCGGCCGCAGCAGGGATGAGCTGCCCGGTGAACCTCCAGGCGATGCCGTCCGGGGTGTTGGAAGCAGTTTTCACTCCGGAGAACATGAGAGGAAGGTGAGTTAAAGTCAGGTTAACGACACCTGCCGTGTCGCACCTGCGCACTCACGGAGTTAACTGTGTGTTTTAAGTCACCGTAAACATCACTTTGTGTCGCAAATGTGTCTGTGTGATACTTTTACGGTTATTTTAACAGAATAATCACAAGTGTTTGCATGTTATAGTGTAACCTGACCTTTAGTGATTATAGCCAATAGAAGCCTGTTGTTGCAGATGGATTATGTAGGTAGGTGATGTCTGAAATCCTTGTTTAGAAAACAGACTGTAGCCTATAATTAACACGACTTACTGCTGAGTTATATTAAGATAAAGACATGATCTCTTTTGCAATTATTTCTGTTACTCTACATTATCTTACTTGCTGTGTACCAACCGATCCGGTGCCGAAAACTGAGCCGTCTGCTTCAATAACTTTCTGGCAAGTGAAATGGCCTGCTGCATTTTATGAGTTGTATTGGCCATTTAAAGGTATTTTAAAAGGTAAAAAGTACAAGGTGAGCTGTGATCTGTCAAATATAAGTCTTTTGAATGAAATCAACTAATTTCAGGGCAGAAATAACCTTTCAGTCAAAAACGAAAGGCTTCAATCACTTTCTGGCAAGTGAAATACTGCATTTTATGAGACATTTAAAGGTATTTTAACAGGTAAAAAGGACTGGGGTGGTTGGTAGGCCCACGCAGCCAGTAAAATAATGCAGAGTCATAAGGATAATTGCAAAATTGTCTTGATTTTATATCTAAGTTGGCAGTAAGTCATGTTAATTAGGCTACAGCCCCTTGTTCAAATATAAACAAAGATATTAGACATAGCCCAACCAAAAATAAGTTTTCGGCACGACACCGGTCCTTTTTACCTGTTAAAATACCTTTAAATGTCCAATACAACACATGAAATGCAGTATTTTGCTTGGACTGCAGCCTCTACTTATTGACTGAACGCTAGTTTCTGCCCTGAAATTTCTTCATTATATTCACAAGGGTTATATTTGACAGATTATAACTCACCTAGTACATTTTACGCCTTAAAATACCTTTAAATGTCCAAAACAACACATGAAATGCAGAATTCTGCTTGGACTGCAGCCTCTACTTATTGACTGAAAGCTAGTTTCTGCATCAGATTATGAAACTGTAATTGTCCCCCGTTTTTATTCCATATATAATAACATTATATTTTTGAGTGACATGCTGAGCACCAAACCAAAAATGTCCCCGGTTTTCATTTCAGAAATCTGGTCACCTTAAATTAAAGAGTCAGGTGTTGTGTGTGTTTGTCCTGCAATGTGTTTTCTCTGTAAATCTGTTTCAGGTTTATATTTAGATATTTGTACTTTATATTTTGTTATATTTTCTACTGGCCTGCTTTCTATTGTTAGTCATATTCCTTATACCTTGATATGCAAGTGAGCAGATTCTGGATCAGGAAGCGTTTATTTAGGTTAAAACTAGAGTCTGTGTTGACTTGATGCATTTGATCCTGTGTGAGATGAGACTTTATTGATCTAGACGGGCACAGGTGTAATTTACACGGGGGACGCTGCGGACGTGTCCCCACCACTTTCTGAAATGGCTGCTTTTGTCCCCAAAACCCTTTTTAAAAGTATCATTTGTTAGAAATGTTCTGAAAAATAGCCTGCAACTAACAAATGAGAGATGTTTAATAAGAAAAACCTGCAATACAACTTAAATGTAGAAGAAACTAATATGCGTTGTCCAAAAAAAAGTAACGTAAGCTACAAAAAACAAGCTGCTGATTCTGAAACGTGCAGCGATCAGTAACTTTAACCAAATCTGGACGCAGTTTCTCTCCGTGTGAACTTGACGAACAGCTGTCGCTTTGTGATGTTAAGAGGTATATTTATTATCTTCAGCTGGCCGTGTTGAGTTTTACTCCTTTAGTTGTTTCTGTTGTCATATTTTAGGCCTCTTCTCTCTGACGCTTTCTCTTCAGTAGACGTGGTTTTGCTCTTGTTCGATCACCTAAACTTTCCCTTTTTATATAAATAAATAAATCCACCATAAATTGATGCAGAACGTTTCTCCAGATTGCAGCAAATTAAGTGTTTAATTCTCAAAATGTTCTGGGGGACGACCCTGAAACTGCCAACTCTTATATTACAGCTCTAAATATTTCTTAGCCCTCATGTCTCCCTCCACATGTTGCAGCAGCAGAGTGACAGAAATACAGATAAAGAGAGAAAGGTGAGAACGACATAATTAGAAGTATATAAAATGAGAATAGGAGCCTTTAAACTCTAAACAGAACATGTTCCCATGGTGCAAAGTGTTGAACTTGAAGTAAGAGTGAAGAAAAGTCCGTATTGGTCACTTAGTTGATGGGATGCAAAGAATGTTTCTGTTTCATTCATTAATTAAGCTTCATCTGAAACAACTCGTTACTGCAGAGAGAACATGGAGACTGGACTCTGCGAGTCACGTCCTGCTCCAGGATTGTTTCAAACTGTTGTGGAAATCCAGATGTTTACATTTTCTTTTTTCTGAGCTCTCTTCTCGTCCACGTTGGTCAGAAGCTGAGATTCTTTAGGATTTTGGGGACAAAACAAAGTGTGATGAGCGTTTATTGGTACATTTAATAGATCCAGGTCTGAATGAGTTGATCACTAAGAGGGACGTGAGAGTCTGGTTCAGTGTCTCTTCTGTTGAACAGGAGCTCGACGAACTCGCTCACTCCGCTGAGTTTCCCCAAGTCCAGATCTGCTCTGTGGGACGGCAGCCCTGCGGGAGAGAAGCTCCGCCTCCAGCTCTGCGCTCACAGGTAAACACACACACGCACCTGCGGCATCATGTGGTTTGACTGTAGCAGAGATGCTCGCAGGTCTCTGAGCCAGAGTCCGAAGTCTCTGTCGTGGTTATAATGAATGTTGGATCAGCTGCTGCCTTCGATCCAGGCTGCTTATAAAGCTGAAAGAGATTCAGTATCTGTAACCTGTTTGTCACTTACAGAGCACAACCATGTGATGTGAAATCCAATCAATGACAGCTTATTAAATAGTGTAAGTCAAAACACTCGGCAGACTCTCAAACCCAGTGTGACGTTAACTAAATATGTAACAGGATCAACTATAAACCTGTAAACTGTTTGCAGCCATCGTCGGAGCAAACTTCTCGTAGCTCCAAGCTAATGTTAGATGGCCAATGCTGAGCTAACCATGTTCACTGACCTCAGGTAACCTGTTTGCGTTCAGCTCTTCTTTGTTTGTGTCTTGTTGGATGAAGTTTTAAAGCCAAAGTTTGTGATGAACGGCTCAGCAGCAGTTTGTTGTCCTTGCTGATGGTACGTAGGTAGGTTACAGGTAAAGGAGGCGAGCTCATCAGACGTTTCCTAAAAATAAACATTGTTCACGAGTCCCGCACCTCGAGTCTCAAGTCGAGTCTAAAGTCACTGTGTGTGCGACTTAAGTCTGACTCGAGTCCCCATCTCTGGTCCTCGGGCCTTTCTCATTTTGTGTCTTAAGCCGCCGACATACTTGGTTTTTAACAAAGCGTAGGCGTGGACATACGTCGGCAACACAAACGGCATCGTTCACATACTCGCCTGCGTACTTTGCGTGTACCTGGAGGATTAAACCTGAATCCAGTAGGGGCAGATCAGGACCGGATTATCTTCATTGACCACCTTTAATTGTAAACATCCTGCCATAAATCTACGTGTTTTTTAAAAAGTCTGCTGCTGAGCCTCTTCTTCTTTTACGTTGGCAAACCAACCCGCACACCGCCACCACCTGGCCGCTGTGTGGAACAGGAGTCTGCTGCTGACCTTCGGGTCAGACCGACATACTGCCCCCACGTTCATGTGCTGCACTGCATCTTACGGAGGCCCCTCCCACCCCAGATATGAGCGGAGGAGTCCAGACTACATCTGTCTGTTGGGTTCCAGCCCTCTGCTACTCGCTGTAAGACGATGAGCAAACCTGCTCAAATAGGCGATGGCGTCCTGTCACATCACCAGCAGACCCTGTGACCTCTGCAGAGTCATGTGACCCGGGAGCGAATGCCGTTTGGACGCCTTCACACTGAAGAAGCAGCCCGTTTACAGTGGGGTTGTTCTCCTGTGTGAACGAGGCTTTAGATGTCGGACGCCATGAAGTTGTGGCGGCCGCAGGTGACGCGGCCTCGGTGTGTAGCTGCTGTTGTGTAGCTGCTGTTGTGTACCGGCTCTGAGCACTGTGTGTTTCTGCAGGAGGCCTCGGTTGGTGCTGATGGAGAAAGCTCTGCGTCTGGCTCAGCGTCACGCTCGCCACAGCAACAAGCCCCGCCTCCACTGCTTCTTCCTGGGATCGGTGTCTGTGGACGCAGGTCAGAGCTCAGCTGAACACCGATTGGTCCAGTCACACAGCGTACACTCGTACTAACTCCTGTCCTCTGTCCCGGTCCAGATGAGGAGGGCGTCACCGTGACCCTGGACCGGTTCGATCCGGGTCGGGACCAGGCCGGAGCTTCTGGCAGAGTTCCCTCTGCTCTGCTGCCCGGCGACGTCCTGGTTCCCTGTTTGTTCTCCTCGCAGACTGAGACGACGTCCGACGCCGCCGTCCAATCGGAGGCTGAGCTGCATCACTGCTTCAAGGTGAGTTTGACGCCTGCAGCTCAGAGGTCACAGGTCAGCGTCCCGTCCAGAACCTGGTTCTTGGTGTTTTCATTCTGGACTGACTGTTTGAGCTTTCAGGCTTAAAGGAATAAAGATTTTTAAATGATCTTTACTGAGATGAGATGTTTTCTTCCGTATCGCCCAGCCGACCAGGCGTGGGCGCTCAGCCATGACAGGTACAAAATGGTCACGTGGAGCGCTGCAGCTAACGATGACTTGAGTACTCGAAGCTTCTATAGATTATTTCAGATTCATGACTGAGACGTTTCAGAAGCACTTTTGCTTGGCGGCGTTTTGCTGAGTTTTACCTGCCGCTGAGAACTGCACGCACCTCCACCTACTGCCTTTAAACGCTATAATATTCTTCATCAATGGTGATAAATGATTCGAGGTATACATTTATGAACGTTTAGTCTTTAATATTTTAATACACTTAGTAGAAGTACCACTCATGACATTCAGTAAATATATGTGCTGATAACGGCGTTTGATCAAAGTGTCTGAGAAGGACCTGAAGAGGTGGATCCATAATCCAGCAGGTCAAAGTTTGGAGGCTCCCTGCCGAGATTTGCATCCACTTGTTTTTTCAGCATAAATGAGCGTTACCACCCGCGAGGTGCAGGAAATTCTCTGCAGGCAGGCAGAATTCGACACAACACCGCAAAGCAAAAGTACTTCTTCACCCGCCCGTAACGGGATCAGCTGTGCACGTTCATAGGTGATAGATATTTATTAGTCCTTTCAGAAATTCATAGTGTGTCATACAGGAAACATCAGACCAACAACTAGACAGTTGCTTTACAAACACAAACATCATCCGAGTACAAGTTAAACTAAAGGCTCGTGCAGAGGACGCGACGTTCAGTGTTGGCAGGTGGTCGTGCCACTTCAGGAGCTCACAGCGACTCTTTCACCCGACGCTGGTCTGAAAGCGGAGGTGAAATGTGAAACAGGAAATGGCGCGAACCTACAGAGGAAACAGCTGTTATTATAAAGACACGTAATCTGGGTGAAAGGACGGATCAGCTGGATTAGCTCCACTTTGCCAACAGCTCCATCATAATAACGCCGTGCAGCGTGCAACAGTAATAGATGTCCGTGCAAAGCAGTTTGTTAGTGTTTCCCACAGGATTTTAAGAGACTATGGTGGGTGGGCCTCGGACCTTCTCCCGGGCCCGGAAGAAAATTTTGTAAATATATATAAAAACCCGTTGTAAATCTTTAAAAGGTCCTGAAACAGAAACAAAAGAAGATAAAGTAGAATAAGTAATTTCATGTTACTGTTGTTGTTTTTTACTTTTAATGGACACATGTAACATGTTTTCTACTTCCTGTGAATATAATCCAGTTAATCTCATTTTCATCCTGTAGAGACGCCTTATTTTGAAAAGTGGACGTTGTCACGTGTTAAATCCATCCAGTCCGACCCAGTTTGATAAATAATGTTGTAACATGAAGCCTTCACAGCCTCTCTGCAGGTAGGACTCTCACACTGACAGGATAAAGGCTCTAACCTGCCTGTCAGCTCGCTCTGGGCCCTTTCACTTACCGTAAAGGCTCCAATACAAGCGCACTCCAAATGTAGGCGTTTAATCTCCTTCTGACAGACAAGAGACAGAAACTGACCGTTAACGTTACCGTAGTTACCTCATAAGAACAGTGGTCGTCTCCAGTCGAATGCCAAAGTGTGCGAGCTCACAGCAGCGTGGAGAAGCGGCGCAAAACACGTTAGAGGTCTGAAATGTAATTAAGAGATGTGTAAAAATATTTTCAGTTCATTTTGAAACTGTGGCGGAGAAAATTAGACTGGCGGGCCAGGTGTACGGACAGCCGACCCGTTTTAGCATCTTCACTGAGACACGCAGAGAGATGTAATCTAGTGTCACGTTTCAAGATGCGGACATGGTGGATATTTTACATGCACGGAGCAACAGTGAACGCACCGCTGCAGATGTCATTTAGTACCATGTTGGTTTCGATCCACACGCTTGCTGCTGCTAAGACGGACTCGCAGGTGAGTTTATTAAATGTACTGCTGATGGAGGAGGGGGAGAGAGACGAGAAGAGGCGGGGCCAGCAGGTGTGTCGCAGTTCTGAACCGCCACACGAGACCGTGGACGTTTGCGTCGTGGTTTCGGTCTCTTTTTTTTAAAATTAGGCGCTGTGTGGGAAATCTGAGGGGAGGGTCCTGCTGTTTGTTCTGTACGATGTTGATTTTAACATATGGTTCTTATGTAAACATGGCGGTCAGCGGAAATGAAGGAGGTCACGTTGACCCGGCCTCTTCAGCGGGACTGTGCACCTGGTGATGTCAGCACTTTAAACCTTTACCTGTCCGCCTGTCTTTCTGTCTCAGGTGTTGCAGCAGTTTGTGAGCAGCAGACAGACTCTGGATCTGTCTCAGCTGATAAAGGTCAGAGGTCGTGTTGTCTGCTCTCAGCAGCCCGACGCCGCAGCATTCAGCCTCAGCTGGTCGGCCGTCTGCCCGGCCGTCGCTGTGGACGTTCAGCCGGTCCGAGCCGTTCCCATCATCCCCACAGCTCTGCTGAGGAGTCTGACCAGCATCAACCGACCGCCGCCGCACGTCGCCAACCGTCAGAGAGGGTGAGAACGAGTTCCTCCATAAGACGAGTCCGCACTCTTGTAATGGAGCCCCTTTTTCACTGCGGTGGCGTTTGTGTTGCAGGTTTCTGACCATGGATCAGACCAGAAAACTCCTGCTGCTGCTGGAGTCGGATCCTAAAGCCTCCAACCTGCCGCTGGTCGGCCTGTGAGTGTTTCTGGCTTCTCGCTTCATCACACAGCTGCTCCTTTAATGACAGTTGTTGGCTGTCGTACCCGTGAGGTTTGGAGCTTTTCATTAAAGTCCTTTAAATGAACCAAAACACTTCTGTTGAACCTGTTTGTGTTTGTACTTCCTGTCACGTGACAGCTGGCTGAGCGGAGTCACACACGTCTACAGCCCTCAGGTGTGGGCCTGGTGTCTGCGCTTCCTGTTTAGCTCCGCCCTGCAGGACAGGTGAGAGGCGGGCCGCCCGTTGCTGTTAGAACTCCTCCGGGTCGCCGGTCTGGTGTCGCTGAGTCTTTCTCTTGTGTTGCAGAGTTCTGTCAGAGAACCGCTGTTTCCTCCTCGTTCTGTTCGGTTCCACCCACAGAGCTCCTCAGTTCTTCCAGTGCCGAGGACCAGGACCTGGATCACAGCTGGACTACCAGCTGCTGACAGCCTCCCAGTGCGTCACGCTGTACCAGGTAACGACACACCTGACCCACAGGGGGGTTCTAGAGCTCCTTTACAAACAGGGTTCCCGCAGATCCTTAAGAAGTCTTAAAATAAAATCAGAGACATTAAATTTCCCCTACATTTGTTGTAGGTATTAAATTTGGCGATGGTGCGTTTAAGGTTGGTGGGGAAATTCCTCGCTGCCTTTCTTTATGATGTGGATTCTTTCCTGTTGTAGTTTTTATTGAGTTCAGACACCATCAGTTCACTGAAAACATGTTCAAAGATCACTCAGACTTTTGGATTTTATTTGCAGAAGACGGCGTATTTCCGACCACGTAGTTGCTGTAAGATGACGTGTAAACAGCCTCTGTGCTCCCTGATTCTCAAAATGCAAACTCCTCCTGCGGTGAAAATAAACCCAAACGTGGCCTCGTTCGTTAAAAGATCTATTTTCCATCAAAGAAATGTTTTTGACTTTATATTCGCTGAGGTATTTAAAGGTCTCAAAGTCAGATTCAAGGATGTTTAAGAGCCCTGAGAGACCCTGGTGGTGATGTGGTCTGTGTGCCGTCTGCAGGTGGTCTCTGTGGAGGGTCAGACTCTGCAGTGTGAGCTGGGTTCAGAGGATCACAGCAGACAGACGGAGATCTTCAGAGAGGCTCAGACCTCCTTCAGCAGGTACCAACGTTTACCTCCTTCTGTTAACCGCAACTTCAGATTTTAGATTTATCGAAGTCGGCGGTAAAATCCTGTTTTGAGAGACGTGAGAGCTTTCAGTCAGCGTCCACGGTCGTCGTCCTGGAGGACGGTGTGTCGTCAGCGGCTCTGACGGAGATACAGAGGCCCCGTCCTCTGCGTTTTGGTTTTAAAACAGCGACCTTCTGCTATGTTACGCCTCCCGTCCAGACTTTCACACCCGAAAGTCCGAACCAAAGTTCATGTTTTGATAAATTTTGATACATCCGGTTAGTTTTGGTTTGGTTTCACGCTGCAGTTCTGTGACCGCACTAAAGGACTTTACACGACAGACCTGCGTCCTGTCGTCATCTGTGTGGGCTGCGTCTCCCTCTACTTATTAAACAGTCCAGCTGAGAGCTTTGACAAGAACGAATGAATAAAACATTTCCATGAGCATATTTGCCACAATATTGTTATTCTGGCATCACTACCTGCAGCACCAACCAAACTGAAGGCTCGTTCAAATTCGCAATTAAACGTCCTCGCCGACAGGACGGGAGGCGACAAGCGATCCTTTCGAGCAGAGACCAGAGAGAAGGGTGGCGGTGTGCTTCTGTCACGGGAGATTTATAATCGTGTCCTTATGTCAGTGCATTTGTTTTTTTCCGGTTTAAACTGCAACCGCCGAACTTCCTGTAAATAGTCTGAAAGTTTGAACCGTCCAAAAAATGCTTTCACACCAGAAACGAACCGAACTATGGTTCAGTTTGATCCGGACCGAGACTGACTCTTTTGGTCGGACCAGATTTTGTCTGTGTGGTCCAGACCGCGGTCTGGGGGAGGCTTCACACCTGTGTTTTTGGGTCGGACCAAACGAGGCAGGTGTGAAAGTCCCCCTAAAACGGCGAAAACGAAGACCTAAAACGGAGGACCTTAGGAGCGCTGACGCAGTCGTCGGCTCTCTGATTGGCTCTCATAAATCACGCAAAGCAGAAACACGATTCTGCTGACAGAGTTTTTGATTTGGTGGTGTTGTTAAAATATTTTGTAATATTCGTCTGTATTTCTTTATTCTTTCACCAAATCTTCTGTAGCTACAGAACAAACATCTGCTTCCTGTTTACAGCGGCGTGCACGCGCCCAGTGCACCTAAATGTTTTCAGTCGTTTTAACGTAGACGGGGATCGGATTCGTTTTCAAACTCCGTTTTCTAAACTGATGCATAGTGATGATGTGGACGGGGCCTGAGTGTAAATGTGATGTTGACGTGTCCCGGCCAATCAGAGAAGACGAGTTGGACGCTGACGTGTTGTCTTGTCGTCTTCTGTCTGTCCTGCTCATGTCTGAACCAGGACCGTCCTCAGAGCTGCCCCACCAGCCGCCGGTCTGTCCGTCAGCGATCAGGACTCCGGAGTCGAGGATGAGGACCTGTCGCCGCGGCCGTCGCCGAGCCCCCACCCCCCCGCTCAGCAGGTCAGTCTGTTACAGTCCGCTGCCCCACGGGCCGGACCGGACACAGTAAGACTCTGAACAGAACATAGGTAGCAGTTTGACGGCAGGATGGGAGGATCTGTAGGTTGCAGATTGTAAACACGACCTCACAGCCCGCGCTGCCCGCAGGCCACGCCCACAAACTGGGTGCATTTCCCAAAACTGTCGTGCCTTGTTGGTTTGAACTAACATGTTTCCACATGCGTTCACCTGACTTTCACATCAGGAAACTCACAAAAATGTACATGTCAAATGTGAAATATGTCAGTTGAGACGCTGACTCATGATTTAGTCTTTTCATATTTTAGTCCTGTAACGTTACCGGCAATAACAAGACAATCAACACCATAAATAATATATAAAGTACTATTTTATATTCAGCCTTAATATATATAAATGTTTTATAGCAATGGAACAGTTTAGAACGATTAGCGATGACAGAACATTCAGTAAAATAGGTTTATTCTGCAAATATCTGCTTTTACACTGTTTATGAATCCTGATTTCAAAGTCTGAGGGCTGGACGATACGGGCAAAGATGTTATCACGATGAAAAGTTTCATATCTTTGATATCGATAATTAATTATCACGATAAACATTAAATCGTTAATTCTTTTGAGTTTAAAGGCTGATTTTTGCTCCTGAGTAAAAGTTGAAGAAACCTGATGGTTTTTTGTGGTTTAAACTTTTCTTTATGTTCAAACACTGGATCACTTCACAAATCTGAGGTAGAACATTCAATTATGATAAAATCTAAAAAATTATATTGCAATAATTATTATTGTTGTTTTATCGTCCAGCCCTACAAAGTCTTGAGCATAACTTGGCAGCTTGTGAACGTTCTCTGTTGTTTATCTTTGTTTTAGTGGCAACTAAAGCTCTCAGGGGTTTATTCATTACAGTACTGTAATTTTTATGCTGTCCCTTTTTTAATATTTATGTTTGCCATCTTCCTCAGAGGCGTAGAGACACATGAAGCTGATATTAAAAGTCTTGACGTTCTCCGTTCTGTCCTTTAACCTCTGTGCTGTGTTAGTTATTGTGAACTGGACCCATATTCATAAAGAATCTTAAGGCTAAGAGCAGCTCCTAGTGATGTAATTCTAAGAAAATTCTTAGAAAAGTGGGCGTGTACTCTTAAAAATAAAGAAAAAATCCTAGTAAAGAAAAAAGTAACTCATAAAGCATCTTAACCCTTAAAAGAGCTCTTAAGCTCAGAATTGTTAGGAGCAGGGACGAGGACTTTTAAGAGGCTTAAGAGTTTCTTTAGTCGAGGAGAAAATGGCAGAAAGACGCAGAGGGAGAAGAAATGTGTTGCAGGATGACAGAGAGTTAATCAGACGCTATAGATTAGATCGTGTTTGTGACTGATCTTATTAGAGACGCAGCTAACATCTCCGACACAGGCAGGAATGAAAGGAATCACTACATTAGGATATTTGGCAACAAAGCAGCGGTGATGATTTGGGTCTGTCACAACCTTCTGTAAGCAGAGTGATCACACAAACACTCACAGCACTTTCAGAACCTCTGATTGTGTCGCAGTTCATTTCGTTTCCACTGGACATTCCCACCTTGCAGGCTCAAAAACCTGCATGTATGAATATAGCAGCTTCACTGGTGCACAAGCAGAATGACCCGTTAATAGTTTGCGCTATACGCTCCCTCGTCTGCTTCTCGCCCCGTGCTGTGACACCTGGCCCGAATTTTCCTTTTAGAACTGCCTTGTGTTTATCCACTAACTGGTCCAGTTGGGCTTTCTGCCCTGCTTGGTTTTGATTCCATGTTTGATCCATTAAAACCAACATTCAAACCACCACTTAAATAGAAACGACAGCAATCAGGAACAATTTTTATCATTCCAAGCCAATCAGATACCTGATAGGAAATTAACAGCATGGTAAATAATAAACAGGATTTATATACACATATATAAGTTTTTGTCTTTTCCTTGCTCAGAGTTGCTCTCAGATCAGTCCTGAATAGCTCTTAAGCTGAGACTCCTAGGTAAAAGGTTTTAAGCTAAGATAAGAGTTTTCTGAGAGGACTCTTAGATTCTTTGTGAATATGGGCCCTGGTCTATTGCTCCTGACCTAATGCAGCCCCCCCTACCTGAAATATGTTCAGCAGGATTAATAACCTCTCATCACATCCGCTGCCTCCGACTGCATCTTCTGCTTCTGTAACGTGGCCGCCGTGAACTGTGCAACTTACGTTCGTCGTAACGGTGGTTTCGGGGAACACCTGCGTCACGTAACGATGGTTCGTACCATGTAAGTTACCAACTTAATCACCTCCATAGTTCGAGCGAGGGTTTTTAGAAACGGTTGAGTCGAAGCTGCATAATTCCAACCAAGGAAGTTGCTGCCGTAGCAACGGTGCTTTTGGGAAACGCAATCCTCTACCTGAATAACGTAGTGTGACACGTGTCCGTCTTACGACCTGTGACAAAGCTCAGCGGCACGGCGGTGTGTTTAACTGAGGCGCAGGCTTCCAGTGTGTCTGAGCGTGGAGAGAAAAGAATTCCAAGGAAGGTGTTTTTGTTTTTGTTTTTTTTGAAAGGGGGCCGGGTTTTACAATATGATGCCTGCTCAACCATCAACCGTCTGTCGGCCATCAATGATGGACGAGCGTCGATCGGCCCGACCCTAACGTTAGCTTCGCCACTGATCCCCGTACAGCGTTCAGGCCTTAGGTCCGAGGCTACGCCGAGATGTGTAATCCAGCCCGGAGGGTGACATCACCACGGTGTCGCCGCAGACAGCCAATAGCAGCAGGGTACCTGCGTTCACCTGCAGGTGTCTTTTGTTTCAGGCTCGGAGAGTTCAGCCGTCCGTTCCTGAACTTTCTCTGCTGATTGACGGCAGCTTCGCCTCCAATCAGAGCCGCTGGCAGGACGATGGCTCCGCCCACAGACCACCTCCTGCTCCTGCTCCTGCTGCTGACAGGAAGTCTGCTCCTCCAACTGGAAACTCCACCTCCTCCTCCTCCTCAGCTCCCAGAGCTGCTCCTCCTCCTCACCTCCACAGCACCCCCAACTCCATCCAGCAGCAGCCCTGCACCTGCTGCTCCACCCACACCTACGACTGCACCTCCATCTTCTCCTCCCCGGGACTCCCCCCTGGTGCTGTTGCTCCTACACCTGCTGTTTTCTCAAACCACACTCCTCCTCCTCCATCCCCCCACCACCACACTCCTCCTCCCTCCTGTCTCCACCCTGCTCCTCCACCTTCCAGTTACCATCCAGTTGCTCCTTCTGTTCCTCCTTCCTGCAATCACGGCACTCCTTTGTCCTCCCATCACCAAACTCCACCTCCCCCCTCAGCTCCTCTTCCCTCCCACACCCCATCCTCTCCTCTCCCCAGCCACCACCACACTCCTCCTCCCTCCACTCGTCTCTCTGCTCCTCCTCTCCCCTTCCCCCTCCCCACGCCTCTTGCTCTCCCGGGGTTTGGTGACTCCCCCTCTCCTCACCCCTCCTGTCCAGTGGCAGACCCCGGATCTCCCCCGTGGGTCCCCCGTCCCTCCTGTGTGAATCAGTGCTGTGGTCAGGCGGGAGGAGTCACCCGTTCTGATCCCTACCAGCTCCTCCTCCATCAGGACCGACAGCTTCGCCTCCTGCAGGCTCAGGTAACAGATTCATCACGTGACTCCGGGGTCCGACTTTTCCCACCGCGTAAGGGGGTCGGGTTCTCACAGCTTCTGCGTCCAATCAGAGTGTTTTTCTGTGTTTAGGTCCAGATGTTGCTGGAGGCTCAAGGGAAACTTCAGTCCTCCAGTCGGCAGGTTGACACTCAGACACCCAGGAGCACCGCCAGCATCGCCGTGGGGACAGGTGAGGCTGTCAGGACAGGTGTTCCAGCTGTTACAGGTGTTAACAGGTGAAACTCACCATCACACATCTTATTCTCTGGTTTGCAGGTGCCAGTCTGTTCTGGGTGGATCCTGTCCAGGCCCTCCCTCATCAGGAGGTACAGGCTCCTCCCCCCTCCTCGCCCACACCTCCCCCCTCATCCTCCCCCAGCCCACCCCCCTCACACGCCAACTTGTCTGTCATGAGGCCTGAGGGCGGAGCTGAAGACAGTGACATCACAGGTCAGGAGGCTACCTGCTCCCCCTCTGGTCAGCTCAGGTGAGACTCGTCTACTGTTCTTTTCTTTACACCTGCAGCTACAGATCTGTTCACGAGGACCAGAGATGTGTGAAAGACTGGAGACTTGGTGTGAAAGATTGGAGACTTGGTGTGAAAGACTGGAGACTTGGTGCTATAGACTGGAGACTTGGTGTTGAAGACTGGAGACTTGGTGTTGAAGACTGGAGACTTGTGGAGACTTGGTGTTGAAGACTCGAGACTTGTGGAGACTTGGTGTTAAAGACTGGAGACTTGTGAAGACTTTGTGTTAAAGACTGGAGACTTGGTGTTAGACTGGAAACTTGGTGCTGTAGACTGGAGACTTGGTGTTGAAGACTGGAGACTTGTGGAGACTTAGTGTTAAAGACTGGAGACTTGGTGTTAGACTGGAGACTTGGTGCTGTAGACTGGAGACTTGGTGTTGAAGACTGGAGACTTGTGGAGACTTAGTGTTAAAGACTGGAGACTTGGTGTTAGACTGGAAACTTGGTGCTGTAGACTGGAGACTTGGTGTTAAAGACTGGAGACTTGGTGTTGAAGACTGGAGACTTGGTGTTGAAGACTGGAGACTTGTGGAGACTTAGTGTTAAAGACTGGAGACTTGGTGTTAGACTGGAAACTTGGTGCTGTAGACTGGAGACTTGGTGTTAAAGACTGGAGACTTGGTGTTGAAGACTGGAGACTTGGTGTTGAAGACTGGATACTCGTGGAGACTTGGTGTTGAAGACTGGAGACTTGGTGTTAGACTGGAAACTTGGTGTTAAAGACTGGAGACTTGGTGTTGAAGACTGGAGACTTGTAGAGACTTGGTGTTGAAGACTGGAGACTTGTAGAGACTTGGTGTTGAAGACTGGAGACTTGTAGAGACTTGGTGTTAAAGACTGGAGACTTGGTGTTGAAGACTGGAGACTTGGTGTTGAAGACTGGAGACTTGTGGAGACTTAGTGTTAAAGACTGGAGACTTGGTGTTAGACTGGAAACTTGGTGCTGTAGACTGGAGACTTGGTGTTAAAGACTGGAGACTTGGTGTTGAAGACTGGAGACTTGGTGTTGAAGACTGGATACTCGTGGAGACTTGGTGTTGAAGACTGGAGACTTGGTGTTAGACTGGAAACTTGGTGCTGTAGACTGGAGACTTGGTGTTAAAGACTGGAGACTTGGTGTTGAAGACTGGAGACTTGTAGAGACTTGGTGTTGAAGACTGGAGACTTGTAGAGACTTGGTGTTGAAGACTGGAGACTTGTGGAGACTTGGTGTTGAAGACTGGAGACTTGGTGTTGAAAACTGGAGACTTGTAGAGACTTGGTGTTGACGACTGGAGACTTGGTGTCAAAGACTGGAGACTTGGTGTTAGACTGGAGACTTGGTGTTGAAGCCTGGAGACTTGTAGAGACTTGGTGTTGAAAACTGGAGACTTGTGGAGACTTGGTGTTGAAGACTGGAGACTTGTAGAGACTTGGTGTTGAAGACTGGAGACTTGTGGAGACTTGGTGTTGAAGACTGGAGACTTGTAGAGACTTGGTGTTGAAGCCTGGAGACTCGTGGAGACTTGGTGTTGAAGACTGGAGACTTGTGGAGACTTGGTGTTGAAGCCTGGAGACTTGTGGAGACTTGGTGTTGAAGACTGGAGACTTGTGGAGACTTGGTGTTAAAGACTGGAGACTTGGTGTTGAAGACTGGAGACTTGGTGTTAGACTGGAAACTTGGTGCTGTAGACTGGAGACTTGGTGTTAAAGACTGGAGACTTGGTGTTGAAGACTGGAGACTTGTAGAGACTTGGTGTTGAAGACTGGAGACTTGTAGGGACTTGGTGTTGAAGACTGGAGACTTGTGGAGACTTGGTGTTGAAGACTGGTTGTGGAGACTTGGTGTTGAAGACTGGAGACTTGGTGTTGAAAACTGGAGACTTGTAGAGACTTGGTGTTGACGACTGGAGACTTGGTGTCAAAGACTGGAGACTTGGTGTTAGACTGGAGACTTGGTGTTGAAGCCTGGAGACTTGTAGAGACTTGGTGTTGAAGCCTGGAGACTTGTAGAGACTTGGTGTTGAAGCCTGGAGACTTGTAGAGACTTGGTGTTGAAGCCTGGAGACTTGTGGAGACTTGGTGTTGAAGACTGGAGACTTGTGGAGACTTGGTGTTGAAGCCTGGAGACTTGTGGAGACTTGGTGTTGAAGCCTGGAGACTTGTGGAGACTTGGTGTTGAAGACTGGAGACTTGTGGAGACTTGGTGTTAAAGACTGGAGACTTGGTGTTGAAGACTGGAGACTTGTGGAGACTTAGTGTTAAAGACTGGAGACTTGGTGTTGACGACTGGAGACTTGTGGAGACTTAGTGTTAAAGACTGGAGACTTGGTGTTGAAGACTGGAGACTTGTAGAGACTTGGTGTTGAAGACTGGAGACTTGTGGAGACTTGGTGTTGAAGACTGGAGACTTGTGGAGACTTGGTGTTAAAGACTGGAGACTTGTGGAGACTTGGTGTTGAAGACTGGAGACTTGTGGAGACTTGGTGTTAAAGACTGGAGACTTGTGGAGACTTGGTGTTGAAGACTGGAGACTTGTGGAGACTTGGTGTTAAAGACTGGAGACTTGTGGAGACTTGGTGTTAAAGACTGGAGACTTGGTGTTGAAGACTGGAGACTTGTGGAGACTTGGTGTTGAAGCCTGGAGACTTGTGGAGACTTGGTGTTGAAGACTGGAGACTTGTGGAGACTTGGTGTCAAAGACTGGAGACTTGTAGAGACTTGGTGTTGAAGACTGGAGACTTGTGGAGACTTGGTGTTGAAGACTGGAGACTTGTGGAGACTTGGTGTTGAAGACTGGAGACTTGTGGAGACTTGGTGTTGAAGCCTGGAGACTTGTGGAGACTTGGTGTTGAAGACTGGAGACTTGTGGAGACTTGGTGTTAAAGACTGGAGACTTGGTGTTGAAGACTGGAGACTTGGTGTCAAAGACTGGAGACTTGTAGAGACTTGGTGTTGAAGACTGGAGACTTGTGGAGACTTGGTGTTAAAGACTGGAGACTTGTGGAGACTTGGTGTGAAAGACTTGTGACTTGAACTAAAGCCTCCCCTGTTTGGTTGCAGCGGTCTGCAGAGTCCGGTTCTGGGAGAGAGTGTCAGCATGTACGGACCCGCAGACGACCAGCAGAACTTCTACCACGACCTCATGGTAACACAGTTGGTCACATGATGCAATCAGACAGGTAGGATATTGATTATTTGATCGATGACCTGGTGACTCGTCCTCAGGATCAGCTGACCAGCCGTCTTCAGGAGTCAGACAGCAGACAGGAAAGAGGAGGAGGAGGAGTCCAGCCTGTCTGTGGTCCCTGACCGCCCTCAGTCCTCCGGTCCTCCGGTCCAGGAGAAAGCCGCAGGGTTATGGATCCGACCCGGTGGTCAGCGCCACCTTGCGGCAGCTGCAGCAGCTCGGAGTCGACGTGGACGAAGAAGATCTGACCGAGTCTGACAGGAGGAAACACCAGACCGTGGAGAGCAGCAGGTACGGACCTCACCTGGTCACACCTGGTATCACGTGATCCGGTCAGCCTCCAGGTTCTCACTGTGTTTGTTTGTTGTCAGCACTCTGGCGAGCATCAGCCCGGCAGCGGTTCTGTCCAGACTGAGCGTGTCCGAGCCGTCGGCCAGCGCGCTGTACCCGGGAGGCAGCGTGGATCTGAGTCTGGAGGCCAACGCCATCGCCCTGCGCTACCTGAGCGACTCTCAGCTCAGCAGGTTGTCTCTGGGAGGCCACGCCCCCCTCCCATCCCCCGCTTTCTCTAACGACACCCTGATGTCTCCTAGCAACATGTCCCTGGCCACCAGGAAGTACATGAAGAGGTACGGCCTGATTGAGGAGGAGGACGGCGAGGCCGAGGAGGAGGAGGAGGAGGCGTCTGCTCGCCAGCCGCTGACTGAGGCTCTGAATGTGAAGCTCCTCCCACAGAGTCAGCTGATCAGGGACCTGCGGCCAAAAATGCAGATGTTAGCCGGCGGCACCAAACCCAGCAGCAGGAACAAGGAGAACCGGTCCAGCAGGCGGACATCTTTAGTGAGGGCGAGCAGCCGCCAGACAGAAGGGTCAGTGGGAAACATCCTGGACCTGAGCCGCCTGAGACAGCTGCCCAAACTCTTCTGACGCCCGAGAACCAGCTGTCTGTTAAAACTGTTATTTTTTAAATGGAGTCTGGTGCGTCTGAGGTGCTCGGTGTGGAAACACTCTACTGGTCAGCTGCCCAAACTCTTCTGTCTGAAACCTGCTGGAAGATTTTAAAAACTGTCATATTTTAAATGGAGTCTGGTGTGTTCAGTGTGTAAAGACTCTGCTGGTTCAGACCCTGTGGTGTCGTGGTCAGACTGGTTTTACTGGAAATCTCCCTCCTTTAGTTTCACTCCTTTTTTATCAGAGGTTTGTGTTTATGAACTATTTTCTGTGTTTGATCTTTTGTCTCCTCCTGTTTTTATGTGAAATGTCTTTTGCACAGATTTTTTTTTAAATTTATGATTCCACTAATAAAATTGATAATACTTTCAGTATCAGACTGCATGTTTATATCAGAATGTTTAGCAGCGTGTGGGACACTTAGACACGTCAAATAATTGAAGTTTTAATTAATACGTGTTTTAAACTTGGTGTCTCCTAAACCTCATTGGACCTCACGCCCCACCGTAAAGGCTAATTTTGTAATTTTCTAACCTGCACCTTGTTTTCTCCATGTTTTTGTCTGTATGTGACTTTTAAACTTGTTCAGTATTGAGCAGCAACACAATCCGACACACAACGTCCACTAAAGAGCTTGTCTTTGCCGCTTTAAAGGTGTCTGACAACATCATGGAAAGGAGCCCTACAGAGAGAGAAGAGTAAACACATTAACACAAACTTATCGATCCAGGCAGCAACAGACCGGAGAGGTAAAATCACTATTTTTATCAATGGAGTCTGGTGGCTTTGAAGAGAGCCACGGTTTCTGGTTAAACAAAAAAGGCCTCTCTCAGTAGTTTTCCTTCCATGATGCTGTCAGACACTTGTAATAACAGTCTGAGGCTGCCAGCGGCAACAAGCACTTGAGTGGACGTACCTGGACAGCAGCTTGTTCACACAGTACCGGACCCGCTTTAAAAACCGTCGTCCCAGTTAGTCACATAGACACACAAACATGGGAAAAGAAGGTCCAGGTTGAATAAAAACTACCCTTTAACCACCACAGAGCAGCGGTCGGGGTCTATTAGACTAAAAATAACATTAAGTCTGGCTTCGAGCCTGTCTCGGCGTAGACAGGAGTTTTAGAAAAATCAAACCCAGACTCCCCGGGTGTTTTTCTTGGTAAGTTTAATCAGTTTATCTCTGTAACTGATTATCCTCACTGTGATGTGAGATGTGATCGGCTCCTTTTGTTAAAAACGTCATGCTCATGTCCCCTCGGGGCCCCTGTAAAATCAATCCGCCTTAACAAACTCAACGTGTTTACTAGCTAAAGATTCCCAGAAACAGCAGCTTGGATGGCCGACAGTCCTGATCCTCAGGACCAACTTTACATCTTCGCCTCACCAGTGGCAAGTACGGAGATCCTTTACCATCAGTAAAAGTACTCATGTTATAGTAAAATGTTGCTGTCAGTGTTTCACTGTTATATCTGATCTTTCTGGATCAACATTCCTTCTGCCTCTGAGATGTTGAAATATGAAAGGTACCTCAAATTTGTACATAAGTGCAGTACAGAGTAAATGTACTTTAAGTTTATTTCCACCACAGCCAGTGTGTAGAGGATGGAAGAAGTTTCCTGAGTGGTGGTGATGCAGGTTACTGCCCCCTGCTGGTCAGACGTCCGTCCTGCAGCGGGGACAGTTATTGATTAGTGATCGGACGTCATGCGGCGGCAGCAGCTGCACGTTTCCTGGAGCTCTGAGCTGTTGACGAACACACGATCAATGTCTCAAAGGTTGCTGTGATGTTCCAGTGCTCTGCAGGACACTGACCTGAGTTCAGCTCAAACTGCTCACATCTGTCCGAGCACAGACCGCACTCTACCTGTTCAGGTAAGAATTTAACAGCTAGTCGTCCTCCCGGGGTTCAGGTGAATACTGAACGTGTTTGTCAGGTGTTCCTCTTTCTGGTCGTCTGTGAGAAACATTTAAAATGCTTGTTTGTATTTTTCCACCTGCTGAAATGTTTCTCTTTCCTACAATGTGTGAATCAGCTTTAAACAACTTTTACAGCGAAAGGAGAAGATTCAGATTTACTGCAGTGATTAGAGTTTATTAATGTTTAAAAGTAGAAATTTAAAGCCTTTAAAGAGAGTTTTATCTCAGTGTCCTTGTTTGTTTGTTCTGACTTTAAAGTTTTAAAGAAACAAGAATCTGCAGAATTCAGAAAAACTTTCTTTTGAGGTTTAATCTGGAGAAACTGTTTTAATGTTGCATTTAAAACCATAAATTTATCAGATTTACTTTGAGAGAAAAGGTTTGTAGATAAACTCCCACTGTGGAGTCGGGTTTGATGAGTAACTGAACAGAGTGTGTAGGTGGGTGTGTTTGTTTGGTGTGTCGCTGCAGGTATTGATGATTTCCAGCTGAAACGTTTCTCCGAATCTCCTGTTTTAAACAAGCGGACAAACCTTCTTATTGACAAGAAGAAATAATCTCACGAGATTTATCTGTATAAATATAACTAACTGATCTGATCACTACTTGGCTTCAGATATTATATTATATATTGGATATATAGGGGTGTGACGAGACCCTTAACCCACTAAATTATTTCATTTAGTTATAAACTCCTGGAGTTTAATAGCTCCTGTGTTTCTGCAGATTTTCTGCTCATGTTCAAATCTCTCTGCACGTTCTGAATCTCTCCCACAGATCTGTGTTCTCTGACAGATCCAGAGAAAAGGCAGAATATCATCAGACTAATGTCGTCATTTAATAAGAAGTCTACCTTCCCTTTACTCTGCTGTGTGTTACGTTATTGATCCGCTGGTAGTAATGTTCTCCCCTTCAGACCGTTTGACCGACACAGTTTGGGGCTGCATGTGAAACTGAAAGTAACTCAAACACTTGTGATCAGGCAGAAATCTCACCACAGATCCACAAACACATTAAATTTCCGGTGCAGCTCTCCCAAACAGCGCAAAGCTGAGCTTCAGTCTTTAGATGTTTATTTTACAACTCCATCAGCTAACGCTACCAGCTTCGTCACGAGCTGTGTTGGACTAGCAGTCCTGAGTCGGGTTACACCGGTGTGACACCAAAATGTGTGCCCTATCAGATTCTGTGACCCAAATGGGAAGCTAAGGCCCAGAGGCTTTGTTGATGAAGTGAAGCGGTTTAGGCACCAAAAGTACTTAGTTGGGTTTAGGTACTAAAAGTACTTGGTTGGGTTTAGGTACTAAAAGTACTTGGTTGGGTTTAGGTACTAAAAGTACTTGGTTGGGTTTAGGCGCCAAAAGTACTTGGTGGGATTTAGGTACTAAAAGTACTTGGTTGGGTTTAGGTACTAAAAGTACTTGGTTGGGTTTAGGCACCAAAAGTACTTGGTGGGATTTAGGTACTAAAAGTACTTGGTGGGATTTAGGTACTAAAAGTACTTGGTTGGGTTTAGGCACCAAAAGTACTTGGTGGGATTTAGGTACTAAAAGTACTTGGTGGGATTTAGGTACTAAAAGTACTTGGTTGGGTTTAGGCACCAAAAGTACTTGGTGGGATTTAGGTACTAAAAGTACTTGGTTGGGTTTAGGTACTAAAAGTACTTGGTTGGGTTTAGGTACTAAAAGTACTTGGTTGGGTTTAGGCTCCAAAAGTACTTGGTGGGATTTAGGTACTAAAAGTACTTGGTTGGGTTTAGGTACTAAAAGTACTTGGTTGGGTTTAGGCACCAAAAGTACTTGGTGGGATTTAGGTACTAAAAGTACTTGGTGGGATTTAGGTACTAAAAGTACTTGGTTGGGTTTAGGCACCAAAAGTACTTGGTGGGATTTAGGTACTAAAAGTACTTGGTGGGATTTAGGTACTAAAAGTACTTGGTGGGGTTTAGGTACTAAAAGTACTTGGTTGGGTTCAGGCGCCAAAAGTACTTGGTTGGGTTTAGGCGCCAAAAGTACTTGGTTGGGTTTAGGCGCTAAAAGTACTCTGTTATGGTTAGTAAAACATTGTCGTTTGGGTTTAGTCACAGAATCCGGGTTAGGGTTACACCGGTGTCAGTCAGCTGGGCAGAGTTGATCTTATCAGTTGTACATTTGTATTTTACTGCGTGAGTCTTGTAAGACAGCTTTTTCCCTGACGAGAAATATCGTCACTCCTATCAGAGACTGATCCTGACTGACCTGGTTTCCCCTCACAGATTTTAAAGCTGCATCATCATGAGGGCTGCCGATTGGCTGTTGGCTCTGGCGTCTCTGTTGCTCATCTCCTCCGTCCGTCCGGACATCTGCACCGCCAAACCCAGAGATCTCCCCCTGGAGCCACGCTGCATCTACCGCAGCCCCGAGGCCCCCACCACAGAGCCCGAGCCAATCCCAGAGTCCACCAACCCCCGAGTGTGGGAGCTGTCGAAGGCCAACGGCCGCTTTGCGCTGTCGCTGTATAAACAGCTGGCCCTCAGCAAGACCCCCGAGTCCAACATCTTCATGTCCCCGATCAGCATCTCCACCGCGTTCGCCATGACCAAACTGGGAGCCTGTAACCGGACGTTGCAGCAGATCATGGAGGTCAGAGAGAGAAACCCTGATCTCACCCAGAGTTCAGAGTTTATCACAACAACCTGATTGTGGAGTCTGCTGGTCTCAGCTGCTGTTTTCTGTCTGCAGGTCTTTAAGTTCGACACCATCAAAGAGAAGACGTCGGATCAGGTCCACTTCTTCTTCGCTAAACTCAACTGTCGTCTGTACAGGAAGAAGGACAAGACCACCGAGCTGATCTCCGCAAACCGCTTGTTCGGAGACAAGTCTCTGATCTTCAACGAGACGTATCAGAACATCAGCGAGACGGTGTACGGAGCCAAGCTGCTGCCGCTCAACTTCAAGGTACCATGTGATCCAACATGAGTCCACATGTGAACCCCTCAGCATTCATATTCATAACAATCACTGAACTAATATACATCAATTATTCTGGTTCTGTGCTGCAGGAGAACCCAGAGAAGGCACGGGTCACCATTAACAACTGGATCTCCAACAAGACAGAGAACCTGATCCAGGACACGCTTCCCACCAGGAGTACTGGACTCCAACACGATCCTGGTCCTTGTCAACACCATCTACTTCAAGGTACTTTTCTCCCTCCTGTTGTGTCGGTCTGTATAAATATTAGTAACACAGAGTTCAAACTAAGGATCAGAAATATAAAGCAGGAGATCATCTGCATAGAAGGAAAAATTGTTCCTTAATCTGAGCCTCGGCTTTATCGCAGGAGGTTCTGCTGACGTTCCCTCATTTCTTCCCTCAGGGTCAGTGGAAGAACAAATTTGAGAAAGACCTTGTGTCGAGTCAAACTTTCACGTCAGTGAGCATCGGACCTGCCCGGTCAACATGATGTACCAGGAGACCAAGTTCAGGTACCGGTTCTTCCCTGACGACCAGGTGCAGCTGCTGGAGATGCCGTACCGCGGCGATGACATCACCATGGTGATCATCCTGCCGAGCAGAGAGACCACACTCAGTAAGGTAATCCCAATGCTCAGCCAGAGACGTCTTTCAACCTCATTTTAGACCTGCTCCTCCTGCTGGTCCAGTGGGCCTGATACAGAGCCTTGTGGTTCTCCACAGGAGACGCATGTTTGTACATGAGTCAGATTTTGGTGTTTCCTGTGCGTTTCAGGTGGAGGAGAGTCTGGATCTGAAGAAACTGACCCGCTGGTTGGACCAGATGAAGGAAACCACTGTCTCCGTCAACGTCCCTCGCTTCAGGGTGGAGGACAGTTTCAGTCTGAAGGAGAAGCTGCAGGCCATGGGACTGACCGACCTGTTCAGCGCCGAGAAGGCCAGCCTGCCAGGTGAGGGGGTGGGGCCACACACACACACCTGTGACGCAGGAGATTTATCAGGTGTAGCGTTGTACTAAAGTGAGTGTGGGGCGTTTGGGATCTAAAGTGAGCGTGGGGCGTTTGGGATCTAAAGTGAGAGTGGGGCGTTTTTAAACTAACTAATGTCCAACCATAAAGATGAGCAGGTCAGAATATTTTGGTTTGATAACTTGTATAAGGTTTTGGGTGATATGGACCAATCATGAACCTGTCATGTTTCAGCTGTGACTACTTCACAGATCTGTTCAGTAACAGTCATTATTCTCAGAAAGTGACCTTGAAAGTGAAAGTGAATATTTACTGTGTTTCAGGGATGCTGGAGGACGGCGGCGGCGATGGTCTCCACATCTCAGACGCCTTCCATAAAGCATTCCTGGAGGTCAGTTAGAAACTGCTGACATCACTGACTGCTGCTCTCTGATTGGCTTCTGTATTTTGTCTGTAACTGTAGTTATCAGCAACGTATCAGAACCAAACCCTGGTGGGTCAATAGTTTTGGTTTGTTGGCCTAAAAGGATGTTTAAATGTTTTGAGTCTAAAATTTTTCCCTCTGTCTGCAAGTTTTACTTTTTCTGTGCATTCAGTTTTGTAAATTTTGACACTAAACCCCCAAAATCCCAGAAACCAAGTGAGGACTTGAACTCTGTGTCTCCAGTGAAGCCAGAGCAGACTGGATCCTGATAAACCGGTTTCTGTTCTGCAGGTGAACGAGGAGGGCAGCGAGGCGGCGGCAGCCACCGCCGTGGTCGCCATCGGACGCTCCATCAACTTGAACCGGGAGGTTTTCCAGGCCGACCGACCGTTCCTGCTGCTCATCAGAGAGTCCACCATCAACGCGCTGCTGTTCACCGCCCGAATGGCCGACCCCTGCGACCAATAAAAACTCTGAGCCCAAAATCAAGTACTAACAAATAAATGTACACGTTCCTCTGTAACAGGCAGCAACACCGAGTGTGTCTGACCACGTAAAAAGAATCATCCCACCTGATTTCTCTTCTTCTGTGTTTATGTCCAGTAACTCCACATCCTGCAGTGATCCAGGACCACTCCTTTGGTCCTGGATCCTCATGATAAAGTTCTCATCCAGCATGTGAATCACAGAACATTCAAACTGCTGTATAGAGAGGTAATTAAAAAAACATTAATCAACTTAACTGTTCATTTTTAGGTCCATTCGGTCAGATTCTCATTCAAACTACTACGCTTTGCTCGCTTACTAATTTTCACACACACTCAATCACAGTGATCAGCGTGCCAGGGTTACAGCTGAATCAATATGAGGTTATACACCATCCTCCAGAACATTATGACCGCCTGCCGGCACCAGCTCTCTGAGAGGTACTGACCCCTGCAGACGGTTTGGAGATGTTCTGACCCGGTCCGCTAGTCATCCCAGTTTGGTCCTTGTCAATGGCTACGTTCAGACTGGAGGCCAAAGTGACCCAAATCTGATGTTTTTGCCCGTGTGACTCAGATCGATCCTTTTCTGACCGTGTGAACAGGCCAAGTCACATCGAATCTGATCTTTTCCAGCTCAGAACTGGGCCACTTCCACATGTGGTCCTGATCCGATACAGATCGGATCTTTTTAAGTAAGTAAAATTTATTTATATAGCACTTTTCTCAGATAAAATCACAAAGTGCTTCACAATAAAACAACAAAATACAGCTTTAGCTAAACACCAGAAACACAGTGACCTATGAGAGACATGAGAGGAATATTTACCGTCTCACCAGAACCATCTGCACGCCACCACCTGAGTTTGCAGCTGCATTGTGGGTAACGAGTGCCGGTAAAGAAAGAGGCGAGTCGGTGCAGGTCGACACTTAAAGTGCTTTATTTCCTCTGAAGGAGATGTGACCTGTGAGTGATCTAGTGGTCATGGTGAAAGAAGCTTCTTCACATTTTTCTTAACTAATAATCAACCTTTGGCCTCACCCCCACCTCCCTGCCCCCCCCACACACACACCCCCTCCACCAACATGTTTTAGCAACAGAGACATGCAACATAAAAGATCTTCACATAAAACCTTTCAGGTTCTTCTACTACAGAACTTGTTAAGTACCGCCTCTTTAAAAAAAATGTACAGTATTAAAAGTTAATTTACTAAACTTTTTTTCTTGGACTCGTTTTCTGCTTCGATATATTAGGATATACTTTGAGGAATCAACAGTAAAGAGTAATCTCATTAAGTGAATATATCTAAATGATTTGATTTATAATTAGGCATGTTGTGGTCAAGGTTATTCATATACTAAACGTCTGATTCACGCAGTAAAAAGTAAAAAACAAACAAAAAGCCAGAAGTTTCAGACTGAAGCTGAAGAAACGTTTGGCGTTCGGAGCCTCGACCGACTCGAAGACACCGTGAAGACCAGAGGGCGGCGCTGCTGAGCGAGGTTGGGCTGTTTTCACAGTTTGAGGATGAAACTGGATCTGAAATGAGGGACAGTCGGGAGCTGATCTGGAAGCAGCTTCCTCTCGACTTCAATTGAAATGACGGAAAGCAAAAAGACCTCAGTGCAGAAAGGGGGACGCCACCCGGTCCGGACCGGTTCAGAGCAGCGACGCTCGGCTGTTCCTGCGAGGCCAAGTTTGAATTTCTTGCATAATTTGATCAGCAGCCAAAAGATTTGAGATTAAATCTGAAGTGACGGTTTCTCCTCTTCGCTGCACTTCGGTCTGTTTGTTCTTCTGAACGTGTTCGTGTGTTTAACTCAGAGCTGGGCAACATGGGAAACCTGTTCTACTCATCGGTTCATCCTGATGCTTCGGCGGTTTTCAATAGGACACACGGACGAAACCAGATTTCTCCTTTAAGAGAAGACGCTTCAGTTTCCTGCAGGTTTAGTGTCAAAACTGCGGCAGCTGAATGTTTGAACACGGTGAACGAATCCAGAAACGTTTCAGAGTGAGAGCTCACGCTGCTTTAGCTCCGCCTTCTTTTCTCTCTTTATATTGTGATGAACGTTTCTGGATGTTTGGCCTGATGTTCTGAAGGATCTCAGCTGCAGCACACAGAGCAGTTTTCATGTAAAGATCAGCTGTTATTAAAGTGCACAGGTGTCACATAACCACACCAACGTTAGCTTAGCATGCTACGTGACTCCGTTACATCTGACCGGTGGCGCGACGCTGTAAACTGGGAAGATTTTAGCAATTACAAAACACGACGCTGATAACGTGACCAACATCTGTTAGCTTAGCATTCTCAGATAAATCCTGCTCATTCTAGATGAAACAGATTTCTACATTTACATCTGGAGGTAAGTTTATATTTAACGTTTACTTTTAATTTCACACGGCAACATAACGGAGCCTTTCAGACGTTAGCGGCCAGCAGAGAGGAACATTTATCTAAATTTAAACTATAAAATAATTATACAAGAGAACATCTAACGGCTTGACTACTTTAATCTGTTTTCTTTGCTGCCCTCAGAGGTTCCACTCCTCACCTGGCTGCAGTGATGCACAGGTGTACTCCAGGACCCTGTGACATCACAGCTGGGCGTGGTTACAGGTGAAACAAAACGCTGCTTTTCAGCCTGGTGTTACTCTTCAAATAATATCTCCTGCATAAATCAGCGTGTGCAAACCTTTAACTTGCCTTATATGGACATACTGCAATTATTATATTTATATATTTAAATGAACTGAAGTGAAAAAAATGTGCAACTCGTATCTGAATATTTGTGCATTTGTAAATTTCTAACATGTCATCTTATTAACATATTTATAATATATATTAATATAATATTCATAACACAGATATTGTGGTATGTGAGCGGTAAAACACAAGGTGTCCTGATTTATGAAGCTAAAGGTGACGGTCACTGACCAAACTGTGCAGCCAATCAGAAACCAGTATTTCTGTGGCAGTTTGGAAAGAGGTCTTGTTCCATTTGCCTCGGACGTCGGAGCTGGGACTGAAAACCAGGATCGACCAGCTGACACCAACGTGTGACACAAATAGAGACAGAAGTGTGACGAACGGTTTCTCGCTACAGCTTCCGCTTGGTCGACGCTCGGAGCAGCCATCTTGGATTCGGTCGGTGAGGTTGTCCCGACGTTCCGAGTCGGAAACGCGACTTATTGGGGCGTTCGAGTTGAAATTTCCGACCAGGAACTCAGAAATCCCGACTTCCCGTGTCAAATGGAACGCAGCGTAACTCCATATTGCCCAGCCCTGGTTTGTGTGTCTTTGTCGCCCTCTGCAGCGACTCTCAGGGATGTCTTACCTGCTGCTGTTGAGTTTATTTACAGGTGAGTTTTATATCTGCGGTGTGTAGCTCGCACTGAGGTTTAGCGTTCTGCTACGGAGGGAAAAGGTAAACGTCCCGATTCACTGAATAAAAAGAAAGTCTGTATACCTGAAAGTTCCTGGTTTTGCCTGAAGAGCGAGTGCGGCGGCGGCGAGAGGAAAACTCGAGTCCAGCCGGCCGGAGCGAGGACATAGCCGCTGGCTTCACTTGCATAAAAAAAGTTTACCGTCCACTGAGAATCTGATTCACAGCTCTGTAGAAAAACAGTAACAGCCGATCTGTGTGCTACCTGCCAGCCCACATCTGAACTCCTAGCTTACATTATTCATATGCAAAAAACATCTTAGTAGTTTAAATATGTCTGATAATATGTGATTTTATATTGTTCTGTTTTATAAAAAGTTCTGCTTTGATCCCGTCTCTCTGATAAGTGCTGAAATTGGCCACGCCGTCTTTCCTTTGGTTGCCAGGTGACCTCCAGCAGGTGAACTTTGACCTCTGGAGGGTTTATTTTTAAGTCCAGCTCCATCTGGTCCGACGGGATCTGGTTCCTCGTCCTGTCGCTGCCCGATCAGAACCATCGGACACAATGACGCATTACCTCTCCTGCACACGTGCAACTGTCTGTTAGCTGGCGAGCTAACGTTAGCTGGAGAGCTACAGTCAGAGCTGAAGTTGTTTGAAGGTAGATTGTTTCTCTTTTTGGTAGAGCTAGGTTAGCTTCCGGGCTTGGTGCTAAGCTAGGCTAAACACATCCTGGACACACAGAAACATGAGACGCCGGAGAATAAAGTTTCACCATCTGTTGCAGAAACGCCGCCGTTTTCCTTATAATCTGCATAATAGCTTAATGTTAAATAGTAGCATGCTAACGTGAGCTAACACATCATAAGTAAGTGAACAATCTGTTGGCTTGTAGATTGATGTCAGAAATACATAAGATTAAGACAACAAACGTTAAATAGTCAATATTAGCTAGCGCTAGTTTACGCTGATTTTCTGTTTTATACTTAATAAAGTTAGTCATCTCTGCAAACTAGCTTAAAGTTGCTAATTATATTAGCATGAACTGGTTATAATTGCTCTGAAAGTAGCAGAATACAATGAGTACATGATCAGTAATCAAAATCAGTTAGCTTGCAAGCTAATGTGTATTTTTTTAACAAGTGTCAACATTAGCAAACAAAGAGCAGCTGTCATTAGCATTAGCTCTTTTAGCATCAGGGGTCCATGGTTTGTAACTGATTGTAAAAATAGATATGTTTGAGCCGCTGGATCACAATTTGAACGTGAAAGTCTGTTAGCTCGTAAGCTAATGTTAGCATGACTTGGCTTCATTTTGACGACACAGCTATTACCGTTGTTAGCTAGCTATCGTTCTCTTAAGCTGTGTCCGAAATCCCCTCTCATTCACTACTCCCTACCCCCTATGTAGGGAGTTGTATGTAGAAGCACTATATAGTGAGCTCACTCGCATTATTAAAACAACACATTCGGACACTACCCGATCGTTATTTCGGCGCCGTTAATTACGTCATTGCCGTCCGGACAATCAGTTTTTCTATCAGCGCAGTGCATGATGGTATATATGGCTTGGCTAGTGACCATCGGTTGTACACTACTTTTCAAAATGCATTCTGGGATACATTGAGTGGACTATATAGGGTATAATAATTATCACTAGACATTCGGACAGCACTACAAAATGGCGAGCTCCCTATATAGTCCACTATATAGGGAGTAGTGGGTGATTTCGGACACAGCCTTAATTGTCACTGACTGAATTTATTTACTGAGTGAAGCTTCTGTTTCACTTTACTCTCGACTCTGTTTTTACTCGACAGCGTTTGAAGACACGCCGCTAAAAGAATCCTCAGTCTGGGGAAAGCCTGTAACGCCAAAGATGGCGGTTATTCCGCCCCTTCTGCTAACAAGCCAATCGTCTGCTTTTAACAGCCGAGCCGGGAAACGTATTCAGCCAATCGTGTGGCTCCACCGACAGAAGGGTCGACTACGCATGTTCAGTACTTTTTAAACCTTATTTTGGGCCAAAGTCCTGGTTTTCCTGCTGATTCATGCAGGTTTCACGGTGACCAGAGAAAGATCACTTACGGCTCTCTGCCCGTTCATTCGTGGAGAGACCCGATCCTCTTAGTCCCAAATACCTGACCCGGAGGCCTTACCGAGCGGCGGGACCTGCCTATAAGGACTGGCGGCGTGCAGCAGATGTAATGCGTCATTAAGTTTCTGATCAGCTGGCGACGCTGCGTCTCCTCGTCCTCCTCGAACATTAAGCTTCTGTCGTCTGTCGCACACATTGTCAGAGCAAAAAAAAAAAAAAGTGTCCAAGAAAAACGAAACACATGCTTGTATATAAAAATATCTGAGGTCTCTGTGTGAGTGGATCAGAGCGCCCCCCGGTGGTGCTGTGCAGTGCAGCAGCTGTATTGCGTAGTGATGAGAGGTAACTGAGCTGTGTAGCTTATCTGAGGCTGGACGCCGTCCAGTTTTCCTGCTGCGAGTCTGTTCAGTCAACAGGCTGCCGGATGGTCCTTTCTAATCTAGTTCATCTGCCACGATACTCAAACATTAATCTGAAGAATTTAAACTCATTTTACGGCCAAATTAACAAAAATCCCGTGTGATCGGAGTTCCTCACTTTTCATTCTTTCGTCGCATGAAGCGTGAGATTCATTCTCCACCTCGGGGGACACAAACATGTCAAACGTGAATCCCGTGGCCTGTTTCCAGCTAATCGCACCTCAGCAGGTGTGATCGCACCTGAGCAGGTGCGATTAGCTGGAAGAAGCCAGGGGACACAGTCAAAAGCTCTGATAGCTGAGTGGGAATATTTAATACAGATAATAAAAAGCTGCTTCAGTCGGCGACCTGAAACTGTGATTTGGCACAATTCACCTTTAAACTGCAGCAACTCTGAGTGAATGAGTTTGAGAACGAGCTGATTTATTCAATTTGTTGAGTAACAGGAACCGTTTTGAGCTCGGTTCCTACAGCATCTTTAAACTCTATATCTTTGGGTCTTCGAGTCACCTTGTGAAGCTTTGTTCCTATTTTCTTACATCTTATCTCAGGGAAAGAAACCAATCAGCAGATTAATCAATAATAAAACCGATCGTTGGTTGCAGCACTAAAGGTGATAAATGTCCGTCTGTTCTAATAGTTTTCTAGGATCGAGCATTTCGTTATTATCCCAGAGGGACGGTTGTTTCTTTACAAACTGGACCGTCTGATCTGGGATCAGGACTGACGGGTCATAGTTGTGTAATTGAGGACGGAGAACAGGATGTGGTTAGTTTTCTTGGTGACGGTGTACAAAGTAGTGTGAAGCTGTGTAGTGTGAGACCTTCATCCGGCCCGGGGAAAAGATCCGAAACTCCGATCACACTGAACTTTAACAGTCATAGTTTTCTCATCGAAGCTTTTTGTGCAACTAAATCTTTGATGCCGCTGTGGCACTTTAAGAGGGCGCAGGATTGTAATCACTAACCTCGCCGCTCCCGATTGTCTCAAGGCAAATATGAAGAATTTGAGCCGTTGAACTGGCACAGAGTAGTTTGGCAAAGTTTCCACCAGACAGACTGTTGTGATGCTGCATTGTGAACCTGTAACACCTGTGAATATAAAAGTAGAAATCTGTAACATAACAAACTAAACGGAGGCAAACGAGGACCACGGCGTCGTGTGGCGTATGAGGTTGTTGGAGTGTGTGGCATTTCTTCGTTTTAGCTTAATCTGTCCGGTTTGGTTCGTGAAGGTAGATGCGGTTTAAAGCGGAAAACTCTCAGTTCTCTGAGGCGTCCTTTCTGTCGCTGCTTTGACTCCAGCGGGTTCAGCATCCTGTTGGCTCACGGTGCAACAGAATCAGACGGCCCTTTACGTCTGTCACCCCCCACCCCAACATTGACCCCCCCTCGGGGTCAGTCGGGCCCCGTGGTGGAGACCGAGGCCTGGGGACCCTCACTGTACTGGCCTCCGCCGCCACTGCTACCGCCCCCGCCCTCCGGCTCCTCCTGGCTGGGGGAGGCCTCGTCACTCGGCCCTCCCCTGGATGTGACGGAGGCGGTGGTGGTCTCGGGGGAGGCGCTGTGGGCCTCCTGGGGGGCGCAGCCTGGGTGGTTCTTGCGGAAGTGCTGGTTGAGGATGGCCTGGAAGGGGAAGCTCTTGCCACAGACGTGGCAGTGGAAGGGCTTGTTGCCGGTGTGCTTGCGGATGTGGTACTCCAGCTGGTCCTTGCGGGTGTACTTCTTCCCGCAGATGCGACAGACAAACGGCGTGATGCCCATGTGCAGACGCATGTGTCGGTCCAGGCTGCCTTTCTGGTTGAAGGACTTGCAGCAGTAGATGCAGGTGAGTCGAGGATTGTAGCGGAACCAGCGGTCTCCTACCTGCTCCCTCAGGTAGTCCTCGTAGCCGCCCATATCGAACGCTGCGTGCTCCTCGCCCTGAGAGGCAGAACGAAACGTTAGTACAGACAAGACCAGAACAGACTGCATCCAACTGGATTTTTACTTTCTGGATGATGACTGAGCTCTGGACAGTCGGCTGTGGTTTAGGTTCAGGCTCAGCCGGGTTCCAGAGCGCTGACTCGCCCCTTTTTTTATTCCCAGATCGGATTTCAAACTTCAAGTACTGACATAAATGTGTGCTTTAGAATTTTCTAGAGGCCACCGAGGAGGTTCTAGGGGACCATGGTGAATCTATGCCAACAAGGACTTAGCTGTTCTGGAGGCTCATGGATATAGTACGTATCTCTATGGGTCCCTCTATGATGTTCTTATGGCAACTGAGGAGGTTCTAGGGGTCAATTACGAGAATACAGAAGGTTCTAATGAACATTGGGAGTTCTACTGGTACATAAGGATGTTCTACAGGTCCTTCAGGAGTATCTGGGGGTAATTTAAGAGGTTCTAGTGGTCACTTACGAGGTTCAGAAGGTTCTAATGTATATCGGGAGTTGTACTGGAACATGAGAAGGTTCTATGGGTCCTTCAGGAGTAGAGTAGAGGTTCTAGTGGTCACTGAGGTGATTCTAGGGTCAAGTGAGGAGGTTCAATGGGTCTTTTAGGGGTTCTTTTGGCAACTGATAAGGTTCTAGCAGGCATTTAGGGGATTATAGGGATCCTTTTGGAAGTTGAACACCGATGTTTTGGACAGACGTGTGACACGGTGCCGTCCACCACTAAAACACCAGATGTTTGACTATAAATAAAGAGATTTTGGAGCGATGCGTTAGACAGCGCTCTGAACTCCAAACATTATGTTGTGGCCAACAGGTTGAATAAGATTCTAAATCAGGATCCAGTTCCGGTCCACCTGTGAGTGGTTTGGCTTTTGGTACCTGGGAGCTCGGCTGTCGCAGCTCGTCCGCCCGGCTGGGAGACTCGCTCTTCGCTCTCTGACGCTCTGCCAGGACGACCACACTGCCGGTGGGACTGAACCTGACGCATCAACACACACAAACACACACCGTCATGAGGCGTCTACGGTCCGGACGGCGCTCTGCAGCGTGTCATCGATGTGACTCACCTGTCTGTCTCGCTGAAGCTGGAGGACGGTTGGACTCTCTGGGCCCCCAGTGCTCCCACCGGCCCCGTAACCAGCGTACTGCGTCCTGATGTGTCGATCATCACGGTGGCCCCCTCCTCCACCGGCCCCCCATCCTCCTGGTGCTCTCCTGCTCCGATCCACTCCTCCATCCTCTCCGTCTTGATCCTCACTCGGTCCATGCCGCTGCTCTCCTCGGCGCTGCCGGTCCGCTCCGGCTCGCTGCTCGTCTCCACATACCACTGACCGGCCCGGTTGATTCGAAGGATCGGTTCTTTGGCCCCTCTGCCGGCGGCGGCCCCGGCCCCCTCCAGCCCGCTGTGCTCCACCATCGGCGATGGGCTGAGCGGCTCCTCGGTGGGGCTGACCGCCTCGAGCGCCTCTGCACCTCCCCGTGGACCGAGGAGCCGCAGGCCGCCATGATGGCCGCCTCCTCGCACAACGGCCTCCAGGGTCCTGTTGCCCCTGGAGCCCCGCGCCTCCTCCTCCGTGGGCTCCTCATCCAGGTCAGCCAGGCTGATCTTCAGGTGGATGCCCTCCAGGATCTGGGTGCAGCGGTCAATGATGTGCTGCATCTGCAGGAAGCTGGCGGCCGTCAGGTAGCTGATGATGTCGGCGAGCTGCAGGCAGAGGCGGCCCGTGTAGCAGAAGGACAGCAGCTGCTCGAACACCGTCGGGTTGCGGATCACCGTCAATGAGACGGTGCTCATCTGGCTCAGAGACATGTGGTCCCGGAAGTACGGCGAGCTGGCTGCGAGGACCACCTTGTGCGCCCGGAAGCTCTGGCCCTGCACGTTCACCACGATGTCGCAGAGACGGCCCTGAACCCGCAGCTGGTTCAGGTGGGACAGAACCGAGTTACTGAAGTCCGGGATGTCCAGCTGGATGCTGCCTGTGCGCTCCATGCTGCAGCCTGCAGGGACAGTGCAAAACCAGGAACAGACCGGGATCAGAACCAGATCAACATCAATCTCTAAAACACAAGCGTCGTAACAACAGTCCAGATCGTCCTGGTATCTAAAAGCTTCGTGACGTTTATTTAAATGTGGATCAACGTGACTCTGATGGACCCCTGAACAAACCGGTGATGTAATTAATTAGCTGCAGTGATTGACAGCCAGTCACTGCAACAGACATGGAGTTTTAACTTGGGTCAGTGCACCTCCTGAGCCCTGATCCTAGACCAGGTTTTGCACAGTTTCAGTCACTGATCAGCTCCGGAAAGCTGCGACAGGATGAATGTTCTTTAACTCGTGAGGTGGAGAAAACGAACAGAAGTGAAACTGCAGTTGTGAGCGTTCGTGTTGTTGGTGGTTCATCAGATTTCCTGTATTTTCCCTCTTAACAAACCTTCTGAGCAGCCTCAGAAAACAGCCGTGCAGGACTGTGACGGTCCTGGATCAGGACCAGAACTGAACCTGAGCTGAGTCTGTAGCAGTGAGGACGAACACTGAGCTACTAAGTACATTTACTTCAGTACAAATTAGAGGTAGTTTTTTATAATAAAAAGTATTTATACAGCACCGATCATACATGAAATGCAGCTCAGCTTTACAGCAGGACATAAAAAATAAAAGATAAAATGAGGTAACACCAGTTCTGCACTCTCTCCCTCCAACACCTGTCACGTCCTGAAATATAGCATCATAATCTGTATTTTTCTATTTCATCATTAAAACTTCCTTCTAAGAACTCTTTCACACCTGAAAGTCCGAACCAAAGTTCATGTTTTAATACATTCAGTTAGGTCTGGTTTGGTTTCATACCGCAGGTATTGGAGCGCACTAAAGGACTTTAAAGGAGACCTATTACGCTTCTCGCACGCATTTTATGACTTATCTACAATGTTATACTGATGGATGTTCATGTTAAACATGGCCAAAGTTTCAAAAAATAAGGTTAAAGTATTTAAAAGAAATCGCTGTGAGCAGAAACTTCAGGTTTCCTCCTGTTCTGAACGCTCTGCTTTCAAATGCTTTTTCTACCAACGGCTCCGTAATACGTGATACGAGCCAGACGGAGCCGGTGTTCCATATATGGTCATGTGCTCCCACCAAGCTGGAAGCTTCCGGTCTACAACATGAAGCCGATGCTGAAGTCCCTGAAACCTGCATTCTATTGTAAATCCAACAGGGGGCGACTCTTCTGGTTGCAAAAAGAAGTCCGGCTCCATTAGAAATAATGGGAAAATGTTTCTCCTTCTCAGCTGAATAATTACCCCAGTAAACACTTTCCTGATGAGTTTATGGTCTCAGTCGCTAGTTTCAAGTCTTCTTCAATACAGCATGATGTTCATTTAGTAAATTATGGTCCCATTTATTTTAAAATAGACCACAAAGCAGAGAATGTTTCAGGGCGGGGTTATCTATGATTGACACGTCGTTACCATGGCTGACCTGTCAATCAGGCTGGAGCCGACTTCGCCCCTCGGCGCTGTGTAAATTTAACCAGCGCCGTTGAAAAGCTTATCAGGAGTCGGCTGTTCACTTTCTCTGGTGAGAACATTTAGTTTTCAGACTGTTGTTCTCTGGACAAACTTATCAGCCTGTTAAAATGACAGTTAACCTGAGTTACAGCTGCACCTAGCTAAGCTTAGCTAGCTAGCTCCGCACACGGCCGTTAGCTCCGCCGTATCGTCACTTCCGGGCGCTTCCTGGTTGCAAAAACTCGACATGGCGGCGCCCTATCAGCCAAACTCGAGGCTTCAAAACGGTGGTCCACAAACCAACGGGTGACGTCACCATGACTACGCCCATTTCTTATATACAGTCTGTGGCTCCCACAGCAACGCTCAGTCTGCCTGTTCCGCCCAGCAACAACAGCAGCCTGGTAACATGCTTCAGGTCTTGACCAATTAGAAGACAGTGGGCTTTGAGGGGGCCTTAAAGACACAGGAGCATCTACAGCTTGTTTCAGACAGAGGCTGAAATGAAGGCCTACATGAAGAGCCAGTATAAGAAAAATCTTTTACTTTGAATCACGCAAAGCTGCCACACAGGAGTCACAAAACTACAATACAGGGCTGGAAAAGCAGTTTAATAGGTCTCCTTTAAATGGCGTCTATGTGGGCCGCGTCTCTCTGTACTGGACTGGTTTGTAAAAGGACGAGTCTGAGGCGTCAGCGTCGTGCAACTTAACTCGAGGCTCTTCCGAATTCGCCAAATGAACGTCTTCGTTGAGCGAACATTATTTTGTCGCCGCCAGCAGGAAAGGAGGAGGAGGCAGCAGCGATCCTCCTGCTCCTCCGTTTGAGGAGAGGCCGACCGTTTCTGAAGATGAGCTGATTTATAACCGAGTCCTTTTTTACGTGCATTTCTTCTTCTGCGTAGAAAAAGAAAGGCCACCTCTTTTCATATGACCATTTTCTACCCCGGGAAGATGTGAAAGGGCCCCAAAACACCACGTTACTATGTTAGATTGTACTAATAATTTACATACAAGTACAACTTGTACAGTGTTTGATATCGGCACTATATATATATCAGGCGCCCGGCTCTCTAAATATCGGCAACTAAAAATACGTATCGGTCGACTGCTACAAGGACAGAGGGCGTAAAGAGATCTTAAAGCCCTGAGGCTGATCTGGGATCTGTGATGTTGGGCTGTATAATTAAAATAGACTTGTTTTTTTTTTTTGTTTTTTTTACAGATTAGGTGTTCTTCCCTTTCCTGTCCAGGGAAAACCCCGTATCTCCAGGTGTTGGTAATAAGAGTTCCTTTCTGTTCTGAGAAAATCCTTCTTCAGATAAATAAACTCTTTAAACCTCCTCGGATCAGCTGCAAAATGCTTCGTCACAAAGCTGGAAACTTTTAGAGATACGAGGTTCTCACAGGACACACGGTGACCTTATAGACCATGATGCACTGCTGCAGATTGAACTAGCCAACAGGACATAAAGGAGTGAAAATGCAACATCCACATTAATGAATCCAGAACCATCAGATATAACAGAGAAACATTTTACTGCAACATGAGTAATTTTACTGCAATACTGTAAGTACATGTACATGAATGGAGGTGAAAGTAGATGAAGTAGATGAAAGTTCTGTATAAATACTGGACCAGCACCTGGACGCTCAGGTACCAAACTGCAGCCTGTTCTACATGTTCAGAACCGGATCAGGGCTGGAGTTAGACCTGAATCTGTGTCCTGTCAGAGTCTGTGATGCTTTAGTTTTATCACCTGTTCTGAAGCCTGAGCTCACCTGTCTGTCACGTGACAAGTGAAAACCCTGGGACCTGGTTCCGGACCAACATGGAGGGTTCGGTTCTGGTAAAAGCATCACAGAATCTGAGAGGTTTCAGTGTAACACCTGTCACCATCTGACAGCAGGACCCAGAACCTGATCCGGACACGCAGGGCCGTGCCGGTCTGCCTCGGGGGACCAGGTAACCCCCAGGTGTGTAGCCGGACTCTCACCTGAAGGGGGGACAGGGGGGAGATCGGGTCTGGTTTCAGGGCGAGGCGCAGTCGAGGCTTAAGTCCGCAGCTAGCTGAGCATCGTCAGCAAGGCGGGAGATGATGAGGGCTCAGCACGGCTCGGCCCGGCTCGGCCCGGCAGCCTGCAGCTCCACCCGCCGCTCCTCCGGGCTCCGGCGGCTCCTCCAGGCTCCAGCGGCGGTCGTGACGGGTTCAAGGCCGGGAAACGGCAGCTGAGCTCGGCCTCCGGTCCGTCAGCAGCTGCTCTGCCGCCATTCCGCTGGAAGTGAGGCTCGGTTCAGGCTCGGTTCGGTGTCGGCGGACCGCCGCTGCTTCTCATCTTCCTTTTTCACGGCAGAAGGGCCGAGGCTGCAGGAAGGAAGGAGAGGAGGAAGAAAACGCGCGGGGTGTGCTGGGAAATGTAGTTCATGGCCTGCAGGAGCGCTGGTTTGACGGCCGCTTAAAAGACTACACTTCCCGACATGCACCTGAGAGGAGCGGGGTCATGATGGCACTTGCAGTTTGGCAAAGTGAAGTTCACGCACGCTCGTTGAACCTCCAGGAGCAGAAACCACAAGTAAACAAAAACGTGCACGAGATCCAAGCACACTTTTATAAACTCTCTAAAAACTGCAGCAGGAGCAAACCTGTAAAGACTTTTATGCAAGAAAAAGCTCAACAAATATTTCATAGAAATTTGAGCTGATGTGTTGCAGGTTTGTGTGTTTGTGCACGCGACTGTCACTGTGTGTAAAGTAATTAAAAAGGTGTTTAGATTAACAGAATACTGACCTGTGACATGTTGTTCACCCTCAGTGTGTAACAGCGTGTAACAGGATCTAACAGCGTAACAGGATCTAACAGGATATTACAGGATCTAACAGGATGTAACAGGATATTACAGGATCTAACAGCGTGTAACAGGATCTAACAGCATGTAACAGGATCTAACAGCGTGTAACAGCATATAACAGCATTTAACAGTGTGTAACAGCATGTAACAGGATCTAACATTATGTAACAGCGTGTAACAGGATCTAACAGGATATCACAGGATCTAACAGCATGTAACAGGGTGTAACAGCATGTAACAGCGTGTAACAGGATCTAACAGGATATCACAGGATCTAACAGCATGTAACAGGGTGTAACAGGATATTACAGGATCTAACAGCGTGTAACAGGGTGTAACAGCATGTAACAGCGTGTAACAGGATCTAACAGGATATCACAGGATCTAACAGCATGTAACAGCGTGTAACAGCATGTAACAGCGTGTAACAGGATCTAACAGGATATCACAGGATCTAACAGCATGTAACAGGGTGTAACAGCATGTAACAGCGTGTAACAGGATCTAACAGGATATCACAGGATCTAACAGCATGTAACAGGGTGTAACAGGATATTACAGGATCTAACAGCGTGTAACAGGGTGTAACAGCATGTAACAGCGTGTAACAGGATCTAACAGGATATCACAGGATCTAACAGCATGTAACAGGGTGTAACAGCATGTAACAGCGTGTAACAGGATCTAACAGGATATCACAGGATCTAACAGCATGTAACAGCGTGTAACAGGATATTACAGGATCTAACAGCGTGTAACAGGATCTAACAGCGTGTAACAGGATCTAACAGCATGTAACAGCGTGTAACAGGATCTAACAGCATGTAACAGCGTGTAACAGGATCTAACAGCGTGTAACAGGATCTAACAGCATGTAACAGCGTGTAACAGGATCTAACAGCATGTAACAGCGTGTAACAGGATCTAACAGCGTGTAACAGGATCTAACAGCATGTAACAGCGTGTAACAGGATCTAACAGGATCTAACAGCATGTAACAGGATCTAACAGCATGTAACAGCGTGTAACAGGATCTAACAGCATGTAACAGCGTGTAACAGGATCTAACAGCGTGTAACAGCGTGTAACAGGATCTAACAGCATGTAACAGCGTGTAACAGGATCTAACAGCATGTAACAGCGTGTAACAGGATCTAACAGCATGTAACAGCGTGTAACAGGATCTAACAGCGTGTAACAGGATCTAACAGCATGTAACAGCGTGTAACAGGATCTAACAGCATGTAACAGCGTGTAACAGGATCTAACAGCGTGTAACAGGATCTAACAGCATGTAACAGCGTGTAACAGGATCTAACAGGATATTACAGGATCTAACAGGATATTACAGGATCTAACAGCGTGTAACAGGATCTAACAGCATATTACAGGATCTAACAGCGTGTAACAGGATCTAACAGGATCTAACAGCGTGTAACAGGATCTAACAGCGTGTAACAGCATATAACAGCATATAACAGCATTTAACAGCGTGTAACAGCATATAACAGCATTTAACAGTGTGTAACAGCATGTAACAGGATCTAACAGGATCTAACAGGATATCACAGGATCTAACAGTGTGTAACAGCATATAACAGCATGTAACAGAATCTAACAGGATCTAACAGCGTGTAACGGCATATAACAGCATGTAACAGAATCTAACAGGATCTAACAGCATATAACAGCATATAACAGCATGTAACAGCGTGTAACAGGATCTAACAGGATATAACAGGATATCACAGGATCTAACAGTGTGTAACAGCATGTAACAGAATCTAACAGGATCTAACAGGATATAACAGGATATCACAGGATCTAACAGCGTGTAACAGCATATAACAGCATATAACAGCGTGTAACAGCGTGTAACAGCATCTAACAGGATATGACAGCATGTAACAGCGTGTAACAGGATCTAACAGGATATGACAGCATGTAACAGCGTGTAACAGCATATAACAGCATATAACAGCGTGTAACAGCGTGTAACAGGATATAACAGGATATAACAGGATATCACAGGATCTAACAGCGTGTAACAGGATATAACAGCATATAACAGCATGTAACAGCGTGTAACAGGATATAACAGGATATGACAGGATCTAACAGGATATAACAGGATCTAACAGCGTGTAAAAGGATCTAACAGGATATAACAGGATCTAACAGCGTGTAACAGGATCTAACAGGATATAACAGGATCTAACAGCGTGTAACAGGATATAACAGGATATAACAGGATATCACAGGATCTAACAGCGTGTAACAGGATATAACAGGATATGACAGCATGTAACAGCGTGTAACAGGATCTAACAGGATATAACAGGATATCACAGGATCTAACAGCGTGTAACAGGATATAACAGCATATAACAGCATGTAACAGCGTGTAACAGGATATAACAGGATATGACAGGATCTAACAGGATATAACAGGATCTAACAGCGTGTAAAAGGATCTAACAGGATATAACAGGATCTAACAGCGTGTAACAGGATCTAACAGGATATAACAGGATCTAACAGCGTGCAACAGGATCTAACAGGATATAACAGGATCTAACAGCGTGTAAAAGGATCTAACAGGATATAACAGGATCTAACAGCGTGTAAAAGGATCTAACAGGATATAACAGGATCTAACAGGATATAACAGGATCTAACAGGATATAACAGGATCTAACAGTGTGTAACAGGATCTAACAGGATATAACAGGATCTAACAGTGTGTAACAGGATCTAACAGGATCTAACAGGATCTAACAGTGTGTAACAGGATCTAACAGGATATAACAGGATCTAACAGCGTGTAACATGGCCCATTTTAGCTCGCTGCTTTAGCTTAAAAGGTAAAATAAAGTATTTTCACAAAACCTAAAAGTTTTTTATCTTAACGAGCCGTCAGAACATCTTTCATGAGCATTTAGCTTTGTTGGAGAGCTGATTGATAAATGTTCACCCTGAATCCTGATGAGTGAAATTTCCTGTCCTGACCGTAACGCTGATGGACGTCATGTAACACTCGGCCCCGCCCACCATAGAAAAATCAGACCAATCAAAACTCTTCAAAGCTTCAGTAATTGTGATTGGCTGTAAATGTTGGAGCGCTGTGAAGATCCAGGCTTATTTTTTGACCCGTTTTACATGATGGTCATTTTAGCTGACTCCACCCTGCATACAGGACACCTGGCTAGTACCTGGTTGGACCCTCTTTAGCCATCAGACCTACCTTAATTCTTCATGGCCTACATTCAACAAGGTGTTGGAAACCTTCCTCAGAGACTTTGGTGCGTACTGACACGATAGCATCACACAGTTTCTACAGGTTTGTCGGCTGCACATCCATGATGTGAATCTCCCGTTCCTCGTCCCAAAGGTGCTCTGTCGGACTGAGACCTGGTGACTGTGGAGGCCATGGGAGTGCAGTGAACTCACTGTCATGTTTAAGAAACCAGTTTGAGATGGTCTGAGCTTTGTGACATGGAGCATTATCCTGCTGGAGGTAGCCATCAGCAGATGGTCCACTGTGGTCATAAAGGGAAGGACATGGTCCAAGACTCAGGTAAGCTGTCGTGTTTAAAAGATGCTCAGTTGGTACAAAGGGCCCAAAGTGTCCCAAGAGTTCAGACTGAGGTGAGGACCCAAATGCAGACAATGGCAAGGCGAGACGAGGATGCAGTTCAAACAAAAGATTTATTCAGCAACTTAAACAGCAACTTACTCTTGAGCACAGAAGGCAAAAGGTCCGCATGAACACATAACGCCTGTCTCGGCCTCCCTCCACTGGCTCCCTGTCCGTCATAGGATAGATTTTAAGATTTTATTGCTTGTTTTTAAGCCCTTAAATGGTCTGGCGCCACCTTATCTAGCTGATCTCTTATGCCACCATTCTCCAGTAAGAACCCTGAGGTCAACAAATCAGCTGCTCCTGGATGTCCCAACATCTAAGCTTAAAAATAAGAGCGATAGAGCCTTTGCAATGGGGGCCCCCATCCTATGGAACAACCTCCCCATGTATTTTAAAACTGCACAGACCCTACAAATGTTTAAATCGCTGCTTAAGACACACCTTTTTGCGGCGGTAGCTTTTAACCCTCGTTAAACCTGGTTTCTGATGTTTTAAAGTGTTGTTGTTTTGTTTCCCTGTGATTCACTGTGGTTGTGGTAATTTTTATATTTGTTGTTTATGTATTTGACATCGACCCTGTTCAGCACTTTGGTCAACTGTTGTTGTTTTTAAATGTGCTATAGAAATAAAATTGACATTGACAAATAAAGGCATCTCCAAACAGGCAGAGTAAAATCCAGAACAGGGCAAATCCAAATGCAAAGAAGAGATCCATGAAACAAAGGAACAGGCAGGAACACTCCACATCAGACGCAAGGACGTGACAAAGACTGGAGACACAAGCAGGGATACATATACACAGGGACTAACGAGCGGGGCCGGACCAACACAGGTGAGGGGGATCAGGACTAATGAGACACAGGCAGGTCGGAGAGACGCAGGGGAAGCAGACCAAAACCAATAAGGCCATAGGCCACAAAAAACAGCTAACAGGGAAAACAGACGGAACTAAGATTAAACAGAACGCAGAACAAACATGGACAAAATAATATCAAAGTACACGGATCAGGATGCAGGACATAACTAGAATATGAGACAAGACAGATAAGAAAACTTAAACAAGTGGATGAACAAAGGACTGGAACTTAGCTGCAAAACCATACTCCTAACAGCCTGAACCGCTGACACAAGGCAGGATTGTGACTGTGGTCTCCTGCTGCTGGAGCCCGTCTGCTTCAAGGATCCACGTGTTGTGCGTTCAGAGATGGTGTCTGACCTCTGACATCAACAAGGCATTTTCGTCCACGCAGCTCGCTGGATATTATCTCTTCTCTCAGACCGTTCTCTGTAAACCCCGGAGATGGTTGTGCGTGAAGATCCCAGTAGATCCGCAGTTTCTGAAACACTCAGAAACCAGATCACTTTTATAACATCCCATTCTGAACCCGTAGGCATTACTGTGGAGCAGCTGAAACGGCCTCCTCTCCTCTACAAGGTGTTTCTGCCCGTTCATCCAGGGGAGCGTTTGTGAGGTTGGACGACACCCGGCTCGCTGTCTCCGTTCCAGCTCATCCCAGAGGTGTTGGCTAGGTTTGAGGTCGGGGTTCTGAGCGGGCCGGTCCAGTTCTTCCACACATAACTGGAGGAACCGTTTCTTTTTGGAGCTGCTTTGTGCATAACACCCTCACACCGAAACGACAATACAGGTCGAATGTCCCAAAATATAGTGTTTTCCATATCAGGCCAGCGACCGGATGTGACATAAGTCCAGTGAGTCATGTGACGTTCAACGTGCAGAAAACAATGAAAACAGTTGCAGTCTGGTTGAGTTTAGGCATCGCATGGAGTAAATTTATAGCCGAATTATCTTCACAGTGTTCTGATTGTAGTTTAAATCTCTTATGTATTTTATGGGCTCTTCTTTTATGAGTAATATGATTAAAGGTCCAACTGCACTTAAGGTCAATTGTGATAGAAAAAAGGAGCCAGCGGAGAGAGAGGGGCAATAATCTGAGAATCTACAAGTAAAAAACTTGAATATTCTCTGATATCACAGTCTCACATTTATGAGAGAAACTTCACTCTGCAGGGCTGCAACTTCACACACAGTCTGTCATTTATTATACAGCCACTGGAAAGTTATATTAAACTTAAAGCGAGGAAATACTCCTGAGTTTAGCCCTCAGTCACTATCATGCACCTCACAGACTTTGAATTGGAGTGGCCGTATAAGAAAACAGTGATTTTTGATTTTTATGACATTAATTTCTGATTTTTCTTCTTGTACATTTCCTACTTTAATTTTCTTTCTCGGTTATTACCCCTCAAACTGGCTCCACACGTAAAATGATCTGTCTAAAAATGCGAAAACACTCAGGAGAATTCAGTTAAAGACAACAGATGTGCTCAGAAACTGTCCCGTTAATTAATTCCTCTCTAAAATCCCAGCTGTCCACCTTTTGTAGTCCGGGTTAATCAGGAAGTTACACCTGAAGTTACCCGGATGAGCAAGTTACCCCGCTTCGTAGTAGAGACCACTGTTGTAGCTTTGAGATGTCCCTGAACACAGATCATGAAAAAGAATTTGGCTTTGGGTGTCCTGGTACTTTTGTCCAGATAGTGTGTTGAACTAGTGTTTTATTGTAGTTTTCTGGTGTGACCACAGGGGGGCAGCACACAGCAGGAGGACCTCCTCTTCCTCCTCCTCCTCCTCCTCCTCCTCTTCCTCTCATGTCTTCTGATGGACCAGCTTTAAAGGCTGCAGGACGGAAGAGAAGGAGCAGAAGAAGAGAGAGGACGTCTCTGTACGTCTGCAGCTGCTTTTCTCTGGATCAAACACAGAACAAGTGTCTCCAGTTTGTTCTGTCGTCACACATTTAAGCCTGTTGTCACCATAGACTGTATGGTTGTCACTGATGAAACGTGTGTCCGGGAGGCGTTTGTCTAATATACATGTTCATATCGGGAAAACAGACCTCTGAGTTACAGCTGGGGTTAGAGTCTCGTCATCATGTTGACTCTACATTACGTTACCTGCTCTGTGCAGTGCAGTCCTCTGCACCTGAAACACCTTTAAAGGGCCAAAACAAACCGTAAAAGGCAGATTTGCTTTTCACCAAAAAGTGATTGCAGCTCTTTATCACTTAATGTAGTTTTATATAGAATAAATGATCTGTTTGAAGTTTTAGAGCACCTCCATGTTTGTAGTTCTTCTGTAAATCTCAGTAGTTCAAATCAAGTGAAAAACCTTAAATGATATAAAAGTTAGAAACAACATTTACGTCTCCAATACAGTCAAAGGGTTTACAAACAGGCTGTTTACTGTAGAAATGTGGTTCATTTCCTTCGCCTGCTGCGGAATAACTGCAAGTTATTAACTCATCACTTGATCCCTGAAAGTTGTAAATCTCTGAAATCTCTCGTTTTTTTCTCAGGTTATCCTGCAGCAGTGGAATTTAAGGAAAGTAACACACTTTTTATATAATATATATATTATATATATATATATTATATATTATATATTATATATTATATATATAACTGCTTCATTTAATTGTTAATTTTACATCTGAAAACGTCTGTTTTGGTGACAGAAACGTTGTTTTAACTTTGGCAGTTTGCTGCTTTACTTTGGTGCATTTAAAGGTTTTCACTGGACTTGAACTACGTAGATTTACAGAAGAACTACAAACATGGCGGAGTTCTAAAACTCTTAGTGTAGTTAAATTTAAAGGTTTTAGGCAGGTGTGGAAAAATGTTGTAAAGTAAGAAAAACAGACAGCTTCGGGCGGCACAGTGGTGCTGCGGCCTCACACAGCCAGAAGGTCGTGGGTTCAAACCCAGTTTGCATGTTCTCCCCGTCTCCGCGTGGGTTCTCTCTCCGGGTGCTCCGGCTTCCTCCCACCATCCAAAGACGTGCAGGCAGGTTAATCGGTGTCTCCCAAATTGTCCTTAGATGTGAGGGGTTGTCTGTCTCTGTGTGGCCCTGCGATGGACGGGTCTTTCGCCCAATGTCAGCTGGGATAGGCTCCACCCCCCGCGACCCGACCAGTTGCCGATGGATGGATGGATCTGGTTTCCTTATTTCATTTGTTCTCAAACACAAAATGTGTGTTTCTACTTCTGTCTTTATTAAGAGCTAACAAGAGTGCAGACACACACAGAGAGTTCAGGCTGTTTGACAATAAACATTAATGGATTAATCGATCAGCTCCTGATACAAAACGGAAATCTGAAAAAGGACTGGTAGCAGAGTCTGATCTGTACGGAAGCTCGTTCCTGCCAAAACGTTACGATGCTTAAAACATTCTGAGCAAGTTCATCTGTTGGTGTTAAATAGGACTCACTTAATATTTTACAGGTAAATCATTTGGAACAGTTTCAGCACAAGTTCCATTTACTACCTGTCCTGGAGCTTTCAGTCAGATCACATGAGCTTCCTCTGCAGATGGCGTTTATCAGTTGTTATTGACTTGTAAATGTTTGAATTTACATTTCTCCTCCAAAGGCTGAGCCGATGATGATGATGAGGAAGATCACATGATCTGATGAAAAGCTCCAGATCATGTAGAACAATGTTTTATTGTTTATTTATTTTATGTTTGACAGTTTTGTTCTTGGCAGAAACGAGCTTCCGTATTTCTAAAACACAACTGAACAAAAAACCTTCTTTCATTTATCTGACAACAGAAATGTTTTTTCTTCCTGGTTTCAAATATAAATTAATCCGACTCTACTGACGTCACTACTGCCAACAACAACAACAACAACAACAACAACAACAACACAGACAGGAAGTAGAAAAGACATTCTGACCAACAGTTTCTAAACTTTTACACAGTTAACTTTTTACAAAAATGTCACAACAGAAACTCATAAATTCAAAGTTCAGGTGCTTGTGAGACTCTCGATGAGTTAGTGTTTTATACACGTTTGATATAACTGATGAGAAATATGTAAATATGTAAAAACCACTTATGCAGATGACACCTCGCTGCTCATTAAAATGTTATTAAAGCGGAAGCACGACTTAAAAACGTTCGCAAATGAGGTGAAGGTAACTTTCTCAGCCCCGAGTCGTGTCTGCGGGCTTCCCCTCGGGCCGCAAACATCAACAGCCTCCAGGTGAGTTAGAGACCCGAGGACTTACCTCGTGGTCCTGCAGCGCCCCCCTTTCTCCCTCTGTGAAAACTGAAACACCAGACAGAGAGCGAGATGCACCTGAGCTCTGAATTCATGTGACGTGAAAGAAAAGAACATTTTCATGAATGGGTTTGTTTTTCTTAAATATCTGACTGTGTGTTTAAGCGCTACGGGTTCTAGTTCTTAGAGGGTCAGTAAAGTCTGGTTCTACTTTCTACGAAGCTCAGATCTGTTATTCGGTAACACCGCATCACTCAACTCTTTCACTATTACATCACGCTTTAACAGCCCCGTCAGGGAAGCGTCCTCTGGTCCGACCGGGCCCTGAATGGACCCGGACCAGCTGAGATCCAGCAGTGAGACCAGCTGCAGGTGTGCTGAAGCGTTCTGACGGACGCGACGACACGTTACAGGTGTGAGCTTCTAAAAAAGTGTTGGACCTTCTGTTTCTGAGCGTCGCAGGTCCCAGTTTAACCAGTTTAACCGGTTTGAAAATCTCCGTAAGTGCTGTGTGAGTCCGGATCAGCTGAAGGTTCGGATCGGTCCGTGATGATGTCACCGGGTGCCGTTCACACCTGCTTCCTGTACAAACAAACTCTACGTCTGAGACTCTACGACTCGTTCGTGGCAGAGCATTGGGGCATTTAGGATGTCGAGGTGACGTTCCCCGAGGACGCCGCCGCCGTCGTCTCCCTTGGCGTGTACTCGGCCTCCTCCTTGTTGGGGTGGGAGGAGTTATCCGACTTGCTGCGGCTGAACTCGGCCCCCATGATTGGCCCGGTGAACTTGGCGTTGGGGCGGAGGCAGGAGGTGCAGCACAGCAGCGTCTTGAGGAACGCGTGGCGCATCTCGTTGCTGGTCAGCGTGTAGATGAGCGGGTTCATGGCGGAGTTCAGGACGGCGAGCGCCAGGAACCATTCGGCCTTGTAGAGGATCGGGCAGCTCAGCGTCTCGCAGGCCGCGTCCAGCAGCAGGAGGATGAAGAGCGGCGCCCAGCAGGCGATGAAGCCGCTCAGGACGATGATGACGGTCTTCAGCAGCGCCATCGATTTCTCCGAGCTCTTGATGTTGGCGCCGGCGTTGCCGCGCCCGTTGGGCACCTTGCGGAAGACGAGTTTGCGGCTGCGAGTGCGCACCAGCGCGTAGATGCGAGCGTAGAGCACCACGATGGCCATGAGGATGACGCTGAAGACGGTGGTGCAGAACAGGATGTAGGTCTTGTGGTAGAGCGGCAGCACGGTGGAGCACTGCGTCATGCTGTGGATGCAGTTCCAGCCAATCACAGGCAGGCCGCCCAGCACCGCCGCGATCATCCACACGGTGCTGATGAGCAGGAAGACGCGGCAGGTGTTGCCGTTGTTGTGTAGCTTCATCTTCAACATGGTGAGGTGGCGCTCAATGGCGATGGCCAGCAGGCTGAAGACGGACGCCGCCAGCGCCACGAACATGCTGCCCTCCCTGAAGAACCACTGCGTGGGCGTCAGCTTGTAGGTGTTGGCGCCCGACAGCAGGATGTTGGCGGTGTAGACGACGCCGGCCAGCAGGTCGGAAAGCGCCAGGTTCCCGATGAAGTAGTACATGGGCTTGTGGAACTTCTTGGTCCTCCAGATGGTGGCGAGGACCAGGATGTTCTCCAGGATGATGAAGCAGCACACGATGATGAAGACCACCGAGTCGGCCTTCAGGCCCGAGTCCTGCTGCGTCTTGCGGAACTTGCCGGTGTAGTTGTAGTGTTTGGCGATCAGGTCGGAGTAGCTGGGCTCAGCCATGGCCTGCAGGTGCAGCGGGAGTCCAGCAGGGGGCGCTGCGTCCTCACACTTCAGTACTTCATGTCAGGTAGTAACCCTGAAGAGGAGCAGAGAGAGTCCTGCTGCTGGAGGGGGACATGGTCCTGCAGAGACACGACCACCACCGTTAGAAACCGTCCAATCAAAGAACAACTGAACCTCCTCAAACATCTGAACTTTGTCCTTCAGAAGGTTTTTCTTTTCTTAGTAAAACATTTAATTTACAAACTGTAAAAGCTGCAAAAGCACAAAACATCAAACTGTAAAAGCTGCTTTCTGATCAGAGAACACGGTCAATCTGATCTCACAGCAGAAATAAAGCTGATCGGCTCTTAACGCGGTGAAACTGATCTGTGATCAGCTGTTGGAGAACAAACATCCCGAAAAACACTTTCAATCTGTTTGAATTTAGAAAAACGTCCTTTAAAATCTGCGGATTTGAACTTTTAAATAAACCCATCATCATCATCATCATCATCATCATCATCATCATCATCATCATCACGCTGATTTTAAAGATTTGTTTCCAAACGAGTTCAAAAAAAGAGACCGTTTAGTTCAAGTTTAAATATGATTATTTAATATATAAATAATTAAATCATTTCGTGCTTTCGGCAGCAGAAAAGTAAAAAAGACACCTTGACCTCACTTCAGTATCTTTAAAGTTTAATATAAAAACGTTAAACTGGTTTTATTCTCCGTTAAAAACCGGACTTATTCCGTCACACTGACGGCAGGTCGCGAGCCCCGCTTCTTCTGCTCAATAAAAGTGATCAGAAACGACTTCACGAGACTTTATTCAACCGGAAACCACCTTCTGCCGCAGCACGCGACCTTTAAAGACACTAACGAATCATTTTAATCAGAAAAAACAGAGAAAAAGGAGAAAAAGGAAAGTTTTTACCTTCAGAGTCCGGAGAGAAAGTCCGACAGCAGCCGAGGCAGAGCGGAGAGCGACCACACACACACACACACACACACACACACGGCAACACACACACACTGAGGATGATGAAGGTGATGAAGGCTCCTCCCTCCCTCGTCGTATTTTTGATCATCAGATCAATAATGAGATTGATTCTCGTCAGTAACCGGAAGCAGTTTAACTCACTCTGACCGATCAGCAATGATCCTTCAGCTCAGTCTGATTTCTGCACGATATAAAAACGCTGCTGCTCCTTTTTCCTGCCTGAAACAAACCGATCAATTATTATTATTATTATTATTAACAATAAGCTGGATTACTGTGAAGATATTAAAACTGGGATGTTTTTAATATTGATTATATTATAATACGATAATATTATAATATTTAACAAATAAATAATTTGTGCAATATTAGAGTTTATTATTATATATTATAGCGTTTGTTTTGATAGGTGGATTGTGCAACATCCTTTACTCCTGCTGATTCCAGTTTATGTGAATTTTATTATTACCTGTGTGTGTTTTTATCTTCACACATTGAGGGGATTTGCACTCAGATCTCGACAATAACAATGAAGCTTTCTGGTTCTGAAAACAAACATCACTTCTTTTGCTTTCTCTGGGAAACAGCCAGCTGCCCCCCCCCCTTCCCCAGCTGTGTCCATGACCTCTGACCCCCACCATATCTCTGAGGTCAACAGGGGCTGAGTCACGGTGGGCTGCAGCTGATTGGTCACATCTACATGTTTAATAACTTACATATGTACATGTGTATGTGTATTTAATATATATTTATATATATATTAACTAACTAAGTACTGAAGTACAAAACTGAGGTACTTGTACTTCACTGAAGTATTTCCTGGTTCTGCTGCCTTCTACAACATCTCAGAGGGAAATACTGCACTTTTACTGCACAACTTTTATTTTACAGATTTAGTTTCTTTGCTGATTTAGATTTTAAGATGGAAGAAAAGCTGCAACATCTTTGTTTTGCTACATTCTTCTGCTCGTAGCATCGCAAGCTAACACTAACTACTTGATGCTACAGGATCAGGTTACGTAGCATGGCGAGCTAACGCTAACTGATGCTTCGGGATCAGGTTACGTAGCATGGCGAGATACTGCTAACTCTTTGATGCTTCAGGATCAGGTTACGTAGCACGGCGAGCTAACGCTAACTTTTTGATGCTTCAGGATAAGGTTTCTTAGTATGGCGAGCTAACGCTAACTCTTTGATGCTTCAGGATAAGGTTACGTAGCATGGCGAGCTAACGCTAACTCTTTGATGCTTCAGGATAAGGTTAAGTAGCATGGTGAGCTAACGCTAACTGATGCTTCAGGATCAGGTTACGTAGCATGGCGAGCTAACGCTAACTACTTAATGCTACAGGATCAGGTTACGTAGCATGGCAAGCTAACGCTAACTGATGCTTCAGAATCAGGTTACGTAGCATGGCGAGCTAATGCTAACTGATGCTTCAGGATCAGGTTACGTAGCATGGCGAGCTAACGCTAACTTTTTGATGCTTCAGGATAAGGTTTCTTAGAATGGCGAGCTAACGCTAACAGGAGATGTACTGGAAATACACCATATGGGACCCTGCAGGGAAAATGGGGACCTAACTGTAAATATACAGTGATAGAAAGGGTCTTTGCTGGGAACACTGGAAATATATTGGGACTATAGTGGAATCAAATTGGAATCAAACTGGGAACACTGGTTATATTGGATATTTACTCATCATGGTAGTAATTTCCAGTTTTCTGTGAACATTACCAGTATGTATACTGAGAATAACTGCGGATGCTTCAGGAACATATGCTCAGGCAGTGAATGTGAGTGTACTGGGAACATACTGGGAACATACTGGGAGCACACTGGGAGCACACTGGGAACATACTGGGAACATACTGGGTCCATAACTAGGTCCACTGGTTTCTGGACTTCCACGGCTGGTTTCCAGTTTGCTGCTCAGATTCTGAAAATGGAGCTGAGATGAGGAGAAGTTGAAGAGGGGGAGGAGGTGAAAGGGGTTGTGGGTAACAAAGGCCTCTTTCCTCGGAGCTGCCGACTGTATTCAGACTCTGCATAGCTGAGCGTCACCATGGCGACTGGAGGGAAACGGGGGGGATGGCGAGCGGCGAGCAGCAGAACTGATCCGCTGCAGACCCACAAACACAGAGACAAGAACTCTGCTGCAGAGCTTTAGCAGAAATCATGTGAGCGGATCCCGGTCCTGGTCCTGTTCTTGATTGCGGCCTTGTTCTTGGTCCCAGTCTTTGTCTGTGTCCTGGTTTTGGTCTTTCCTTGAGCTGTGTCCTTTGCCTCATCTTTATGTTTGTCCTGGTCTTTGTAGTAGTCTTTGTCCCGGTCCTGGTCTCAGTTCTGGTCCTGTTGGTGTTTAACATTCTGCTGCAGTGAAACTTTAACTGCTGAACATCTGCAGCCTGTAATTATGGTTTGGACTGACTGAGCGTGTGTGTGTGGGTTTGTTTTCCCGGATCAGTGGGGTCCAAAAACCAGGGTCCCACTGTACTTATGGGGTCCGTCAGCTTTGTGGGGACCAAAACCCTGGACCGGACTAGTTTAAAGGGCTGTTTGGGGGTTTAGACCACAAAAATAGTGACATGACGTGTGTGTGTGTGTGTAACAGGAAAACATTAGCCAGCTTCTTCCTCTCTGACTTCCTGTGATGTGATTCGTTAGTGAAGAATGTGGCGCCTTGCCAACGGTCCCCTCGAGGAGGAGGGGGGGGGGCTGAAGACGCTGGATGTTCAGTTCTGTCTGGTTTCAGTGTTTTAATCCTGTTTCTGAGTCCCGTGTGTGTGTGTGTAGTTAATCTCTGTGTGTGTTTGGCGCTTCAGTGTTTCATCACCAAACACCACAGAAGAAGACCTCTGATCGTATCATCTGGCTCCAAAGTCGACAGTGGGCATCCGTGTTCTGGTTTCTGGTGTGGATCAGTTTCAGGTCCTGCTGTTATTGATCAGAGAGTCCTTATAAACTGCCCCTCGGCAGCCATCTTGGTGAGGTATCTGGGACTAGCAGGATCAGGTCTCTCTCTAAATGAACACTGCACTTTCTCTGGACCCCATCAAACCTGCGTGAATCAGCAGGTCTGAACCAGTTTGATGTCTTTGCCCCAAAATAAGGTTTAAAAAGCGTTTCTGTCACCACATTCACAGCTCTATGCACGGCGCCGGGGACGGGACGCCATGAGCTCCTCCCGCCTTGGACTGATGCTAAGCTAACTGAGGTTCAGCAGAACCGTTTACAGCAGGCTCACGCTGAGGACACACCTGGAGCCGTTAACGCCGTATTCTGGCGGACATGTAAAGATCTGATCTGGTCGCACCTGCTCCTCGCCGCCACCGCAACACCTGAAACATAGTGGAGCCACACGATTGGCTGAATGTGTGTCCTGGCTGTTAAGAAGCAGACAATTGGCTTTCTAACAGGAGGGGGCGGGACATGTGCATACAACCGCCATCTGTGGCGTTGCGACCTTTGCAGGTTGCAGGTTTCTTTAAGTGGCGTCTCTTTTTAAACGCTCTCTGAGGTCAGACGCTGTTTCAGGCTGTCCGTCATCTTTTCCTCTGCTGAGCACGGCGAGCTGACAGAGAGCAGAAACCTGGATCAGGCGGGATCCACAAAACGTCTTCAGGGGGAAAGTTCCTTCAGTAAACGTGAGCATCATCAGCTGCATGTTCTCACAGTATCGCAGATTAATATTCCTGCTGCATTCATGTGGATTTTAACTCCTTTATGTCCTGTTGGGTAGTTTAATCTGCAGCAATGCATCATGGTCTATGAGGTCATCATGTGTCCTGTGAGACCCTCGTATCTCTAAACAGGCCTTTTCCAGCCGATGCAAGGAGGGTTGTGATTGGCTGACGGCCCGATCGTCGTTCACAGTAAAAGCAGGACGTTTGCTTGAAATTAGAAGCAGAGTCGGTTCAAACTGACGAAGTGAAGCTTTAACTTTTTATACGTTAAGTACATTTTGCTGATGTTGAGGTTTGAAGAGGGCGATCAACGCCTTCAGAACTTCCTGAAGTGTAACTCCTTATTTGTGGACCATTCAGTTCAGTTCAATTCAAATTAGCTTTATTGGCATGAATGTGTAACAACAATATTACCGAAGCATCATACAAACTACATAAGAACAATCAACCCCATACATTTCATTAAACAAGTGATTAAAGTGTGTTTGTGTTAAAAAAAATAAAAATATTAAAAATTGTGTGTTAAAAAAAAAAAATATATATATATATATATAAAAAATATATATATTTTTAACATTAAAATAAATAGATAATACCGTAAATGTGTGTGTGTGTATTAAAAAATGTAATTGATTAAAAAATATTAATAATTATAATTTTTTTAAAAAGTCAGTATCAAATGTAAAAACAAAACAATTACTAAAATATCAAGCAATCAAAATAATGATAATTTGAAAATTACCAAATAACCACTGAAAGGCTGCAGTGTCCAAAATGCTGCTGCCTCCCGACAGGAAGAAGAAAGGCTTCCTGTTCTTGACAGGTGTGATTTTAAAGTGTTAATGGATGGATTGGCGTCGCCTCACCCAGCGGAGCTTCTTCGCTGAGATTGGCTGATCTGCTCCACCAGCATGGACCCCCCCCCACCACCACCCCCACCTGTGGAACAACCTGCCAGTCCAGATCAGAACCTCTCAAACACTTTAATTCACTCAAACACTTCACTTCTCTTTGGCTTCAAGTTGTTAACATTGCGAAACATCGGCATTTTGAAATGGCACGTTTTTAAGGTTGTGAAACGTCACAATTTTGTGAGTTTCAGGCACCAAAGGTTCTTGGTTTGGTTTAGGAAAAGATGATATTTTGGGTTAAAATGACTGATGTTGCGTCACTTGCATAACTTTCGTGATAAAAATACATGATGTTGACATCAGACGGGAAACGAAGACCGGTCTCCTGGTTGAAAGTCCAGTTTTTGACCCTTGTCTGACTCTGACCCTTCGTTAAATATCCTGCACCAACCTTTAGCGTTCAGAAATGACGCTACAGGGTTTCCCCCCACTGAGTTACAAACTGACACCAGCAGGTTTTCACCAAGCGTCCAAATGTGATGAGCTGGGATGAGAACAGGCTGAAAGAACACAGGTTTTATCAACATCAATTTTATTTATCTAGCACACTTAAAGAAACCAAGGTTCTTTACAGGTTACAACAATAAAACAGTAATTACAAAGTAAAAGTGCAGCAATAAAATATAAATATTTAGATATAATGATATTTAAATCGCAGCAGATAATAACCGGTTTAAGTACTTTTATTTTGAAAGTGTAACCGGACGTTGCATCTTTACCGTCACTAACGTGACCGCGGAGTCTTACACGTGCAAAAACAACACGTATGTGACGTGATGGTACCAGTACGACATGAACGCAGTATTAACGTGTTTTAGTGCTTTTACTGCCGTAGAGGATCTGAGTACTTCCTCCATCGTACAGTTTGAAGCTTCTGTAGGAACATAGGACGCACAGGCGAGGCCCGGCCTGGCCGTCCGGCTGCACGGGGGGGGGTTCAGGGGAGCGGGTGGTGTTGGGGGGGTGGAGGCCTCTGCAGCACCCCGGGGTCCTCTTAGCATTCAGCAGAGCGCTCATTAGACATGCAAAGCTGCAGTGTTGGAACTGCGAGCCTGAATGAGTCGCCTTTGTCCTGTAATTGGAGATGTTTCTGTGGGAGCCACAAAGGAACCAGGGCCTCCTCACCCTCCTCACCCTCCTCACCCTCCTCACCCTCCTCACCCTGTTGTGTAACTTGTTGCATAAAGATTCAGTTTCCAGGAAATGATCCAATTAAAGCCTCAAACTGGAGAAACAACATCACAGGCAGGTGAGTCCAGGATGTTTGACAGAAAATCATCATCACGATGTCACTTCCCTCTCCCACGGCGGCACCGAAACAAAGACAGGAAGACAGGAAGACGCCATCTTCGTTTACCTCTTCAAACAGGTAAATATTCTGGACACGCCTTTAAAACACCTTTTGTCAGAGCTACGTTCCAACACGTCTGACCGCAGTTTGCTTTGGAATAAAACAACGTCAGTCACATGATCAAAGTCAAATGTAAAAACTTTAAACTATTTATTTAAAGTCATCACATGTGGACGCTCGGTCCAGACCTCTGGGCATCAGATCTTAACACAAAACAGTATGAATACAGGTCGTCCTCAGCCGCTCGGTTATTGTTTAGCGTATTACGACCCATGTTTAGGTTTTTAGTGACCTCTAGTGGCCGAACGACGGCAGCAAAGGAGGAAGTCAGACGACGTATGATAAATAACCCCAAAGTCCGCGTAAGGAGGTCCGGCGGGTCAAACCCGGGACTTTTCACACAGGGATTCACGACGGCGTTGGAGTCCCGTGTGAAACCAAGTAAATGTTAATAAGTTAAAGTTTGTGGTTAAACGGCGTCACGTGACGTGGACTTTATTTACTTTACCCCAAACCAGGATTTTCTAAACCCGAATAAACTATGACCTTTCATTCCGTGACATACTGAAGATCCGGCGAGCCTGACGCTGGACCGCTACGGGAAACGCTTGATGAGGACGTGTTGTAGAAATATCAGAGCAGCTGACACAAACAGTTCTGCAACGTAACTTACCGTTTAGCCCAAACCAGGATCTTTTCCAAAACCTGACCAAGTTGCAGTGTTTCACAACGCTAACCACTGGTTTTATTTTGAAAGTTTATTTTGACCGCGGAGCCCTACATGTGCAGAGACAACGCTAAACTGTACCCAGGGCGTGAGAAAGCGACGTCTGGGGCGAGTTCAGCGCAGACAAAACGGAAACGGTGGTTCCCTGAACACCCTGTTGTGAACGCAGGCGCTCTGAATTTTCCCAAACGGGAGCAAACAGACCTCGAAGCCCGCTCTGTGTCACCACGTCACAAAGGTTCAGGCTCCTTTTTATCGAGAGCGTTTGAGAAACTGCAGAAAGTTACTTTCCGCTGCACAGACGGACGCTCGCTGTCGGCTGATCTGAGGTCAGATCAAACCTTCACACAGACAAACAGCTTTAATCCTGTTCAGATCCTCTATCTGTTTAATCCTGTTTCTGTCTGACTCCCGCAGAGACCGACTGTGACGACCATGTGACCTCAGACTCACCTGAAAGGTGGAGAACCAGGGTTTCATGATGCGTTCCAGACCGATCAGAAGTGGGAAATCTCCGACTTCCGACCTCACGGCGTTCCAGGTGCTTGACGTAAACAACAAACATGGCTGACCGTGACCAGCTCAGGGCCGGTTTCTGCTCAGCCGAACCCTCAGCAGGGCTCTCGTGTTCATTAAAAGCATCTCGTTAACTGTGAATCCATCAGCTGGTGAACCAGCAGAAGTTGGAGGCTGTGATTCCAGATGTTTTCACACATCTGGGCTTTTTTAACATCTTCCTGAATAACGTTTGGACAGAGAAGACGACTTTCAGAGACTGTTTACTGACAACACTGACAACATGTTTCCACATCAGTTTACACGCAGATCAAGTTTTACTGTTTGATGCTAATATGTGTTATTTTTATTTAATACTTTGTGGGTTCCCTTCGCTCTGCGAGCCTCCAGGGGAGCTGCCTTTGTTGTGTGACGTCATTCAGCTGCAACTCGAGAACCTGAGTTTCTCTCCGACTTCAGGTGGTTGTTGCCTGGTACTTTTTCTAGTTGGTGGTTGGAAATTTCTCAGTTCCGAGTTGCCATGAACGCAGCATAAGTACTGCAGGGCTGAATAGTGAAGTCAACAGGTGTGTATGAGATGACCGCGGCTGACTTCACCGATTTGATAGTCTGTGTAATTTATACTTCTGCGTCACATCGACGGCGTAGCCCCCCAACGCCGTCACCTGACGTACATCTCAAAAATTTAACTACACGTCGAGGCTACGCGGACCGTAAGCTCTGTGATTGGTCGGCCGGGTAGCCTCGCAACGCCTCCGAGCCGACAGGAAGCGCCCCGTGCTTTGTAGTAACTTTTACTAGCGGCCAAAACGGCGGCCGTAACACGGTGGATCGATATACCCGAGCGAAATGACTCGTTTCACAGAAAGTAAATGTAAAAGCTCCGTAAAGCCTCTTTCTAGTGTTTTCGACCGCTTTTTCACTACATCAGCATTCACACACTGGCGGAACAGCCGCCAGGGGCAATTCGGGGTTCAGTGTCTCGCCCAAGGACACTTCGCCGAGCCTCCAATTAACAGGCAACCCGCTCTACCTCCTGAGCCACAGTCGTGATCCATTCGCTTTGAAAAGGCCACACCAGCCGCACGTTTACAATTTGACCCCCATTTATGTTAGCGGAGCGCTAAAGCGGAAGTTAGCCTGCTCGGCCGGAAGGTGGACGCTGCGGCGCTACTGCCGACGAGCGTTTGGGGAAGTAATTGCTGAATGACGGAGACAATAAATACAGCTCTACGCAGGAGTATAAATCAAGCTTAACATGAGCCACAGGCGCCTGCAGGGGCGGGGAATAAAACCGGCGCCGTCAAGTTGGACACATTCTACCTATGTGAGCTGACTGAGAGCTGATCCATTCAATTCATTTTAATGACCACACAGCCAGGCGGGTGGAAGCTTTTTGATACAGGTTCCAACATTTAGACATTAACATATAAAGTACATGTACATATACGTACAGACACCACATCACGATATGAAATACATCACACATGAGGGGTCATGCTTTTGTCCTCAGCATCAAGGACTGATGTCACAACATTTCTCTTTGCAAATGCCGTGACATCCGGCAAATGTGAGGTTCCGACTTTGTGCAGCCGGGAAAAAGCAACTGCGGCCGCCGGACTCGGCTCCCGCGACCTTTTAATGTCATGTGACATGGTGACGTTTTGCAGCGCCAACGAAAGTCGGTCACAATTTCTAACCAGCATGCATCACGTCAGCGCTGCATGACGTCGAACACACTTATTCTCAGGTGTGTCGGGGAGCCAGGTGATCACGTGATTGGACCCGGTGAGGCCGGAGCGCCACGCTCAGACACACCGAAGAGACAGAAACAGGAAATCACAAACACGCAACACGTTGTCACCTCAGGGCGTCTGTTTTTAACGCCCTGGGTTACCTTTAGCTTCGTTTTTGATTGTTTAAGGCTCCGCGGTCAACATCCGGTTGGACTTTCAAAATAAAAGATTACGAAACATCGCAACAAATTGCCAAAGTCAGGTTTAGGAAAAGATGCTGGTTTGGGTCAAAATAACTGTGTTACGTTTACGTGTCTTAAATTATGTAAGTTAAGTAACGCTTGACTTTTTGTTTCAGGCGGGAAACAAACGCCGGCCTCCTGGTTGCGTCCTGACACTCGAACACAGCAGACAGGAAGGAAACGGTGAAAGCAAAAACAAAACGACACACATCTGTGACAAGCAGGACAAAGTCTATAAATCCACATGAAACCAGAATGAATCCAACTCAAACACAAGACCTGACGACACAGGTAGAACTCAGGACAAAGTGCAACCAGTCAACCCAGAAACACAAGGACAGGAAGTAAAACAAGACAGACACTCGAGACAAAACTACAAAGCAGGAAACAATGAAACAGCAGAACTCTAACGGGTTCTGACCCGTCCACCCCCGACCGCCTCCTTACTCGGACATTTGTGGTTATATGGCAGTATTCAAAAAGTACAGGTGCCGTGAGCGTTGGCGCCAGGCCCCGGAGGGCGGGACCCTGCGTCCATACGCAAAGACCTGGGATTGAGACCGGGAGGAAACCCGATGAAACGGGTAAACAGGAACATGGACTCAATAAGACCAGAAAACTAAACACGGTGTAAACGTGTCCGTTAAAGACTGAAGCTTCGCGTGGCGCTTCGCACACCTCAAACCCTGAGCAGCCTCTGAACCAGGATTCAATGTTTAGACAGAATCCAGATCAGAGTTCTGATCCGGACCTGAAGAGAAACAGTTAACAGAGGGTCAGGGACTCTCTGGGTGACTGGAGCCGAACAAACCCTGAACCACAGCAACAAAAGACCACAACCCCCCCACACACCCCACCCATCCCCCTCATCCTCCCCAGAGAGGAGAGGAGCCCATTATGTAACCCACCAACCATCCCAGTCATTAACTGGTTCCCAGTTAAAAGAGTGAGGGGGGGGGGGTCACATGGTCCAGAGAGGCTTGTTTACCACAACAAGGGGCGAACGAGGGAGAAATAGACTGTGAAGACAGAGAGAGAGAGAGAGATAAAAGAGGAGGAGAAGAACTTTTTCCCACCGACTCATTCACAACTGTTTTCACACGCCACGCTGCCGACCGCCATCGCCATGGAAACAACCAGTGAGAGAGAGAGAGAGAGAGAGCTCTCCACATTGAACCCCTCAGAGGGGAAGGACACGGGGCGTTTCCTGCTGTCCGGAACGCATCAGCGGGCCAGTGGTTCGATCCCCGGCTCTTCCGGCCCGCAGGTCCAAGTGACCCTGAACGAGGTCCTGAGCCGAGCCATCGCTGAGCGAGGGATCAGGTTCCCTCTGATGAGCCGTTTGCTTATCGATTCCATTTGTCCTGAAGGACTTCCCTTTAGAATCAGGCGGTGAGCGTTTACGACCTCATCTGACGTACGAGCACAAGCAGCGCGCCGCAGAAACACAGCACCTGAGTATTTTCCTCGAGGACGCCGCGTGAAGCAAAGCTGCTGTTTAAGTCCTGCTTCACTCAGCCTGGATCTAAACCTGCAGAGCGCCGGCGGCCTCTCGTAGACTCAGAGACACCTGCAGCTGACCGACCCGCCCTCAAACCTAAACCACACATTAGGTCCCAAAAGTTTAGATCCTGCACAAACCTTGGCAGGTACCAATCCAGCGACTGCAGAGATGGCGGTTATCCGCCTCCACTAGCCAATCGTCTGCTTTCAGCCAGGCGGAAACGTATTTATCGCAATCGTGGTTCCACTAACGTAAGGGCTTGATGCCGTGGTGACGCATGGGTTCACTGCAAAAACTAAAATCTTAGTCAGATTAATTATCTTAACTGAAACCAAACACACTTGTTTTTTGCCTGACAAGATGTTTCTTCTCACCAGGCGGCTTCTACGTCAGAGAATTTCACGTGTTTCACGTTTTTTTGGTCTTAAGTAGCAGGTGAAATATTCTCGTTCTGTTGGCAGATAATTTTGCTTATTTTAAGTAACATTTGCCCCATTTTAATGCTTTTTTTCTTGTTTTTGAGAGCTCAGTTTTTGCAGTGTAGTGGAATAGAATCAGACGGGGAAAACGCTTTTTAAACCTTATTTTGGGGCAAAGTCGTCAAACCTTTCAGGGATTTTGATCAGATTTTCTTGCTGATTCTGTTCGTGTAGTTTTTATGTGCCGCTGAGCAGTGAAAGTTCTGGCTCTCCGCCCGTTTCAGTCAGACAGGAGCCTGGGATTGTTAGTCCGAAACAGCTGCCCAGACTTTACCTCAGTCTTCTGAGTTTACTTGACTCATCCAAACCCCCCCCCCACCTCCTTACACGGACTATTAAACTTTTTTTTAAAAATTTTTTTACTTCTTCTTCCACCAGAGAAACAAAAAAGAAATCTAAAGCCCCTTGTGCACCTCATGGCACCAGCTCGACTCACCTCTACTCGACCTTTTTGGTTTTCTTTGGGAAAGTCGCACCTGGTACTTTGTCTGGTGTCACCTCGGTCGAGGTTCCAGGCGAGCTGAGGCGAAACCAAAAGGTAACGTGAAAACACCGCGGGCTGCTGATTGGTCAGAGAGAATCGACAACAAATCTGTGTCGTAAATAAGCTAGCTAGCAGCCGGTCCGTTCAGGAACAAATGGAGCCGCTCGTTAAAACATTAAAGACACTGAATAAAGCAGCTTCATTCTAAAACGTCTCTTCAGCGGACACTCGTCAGCGAGCTGTCGGCTGGAAATGTCTTAATGTCAGTCTGATGTAAAACAGGTAGAACACAACAGAACTTTAATCTTTCTTTATCGGGCCGTGCTGTTGGACCGGAGCCGCCCAGACCTGCAGAACTTCCTTTCTCTGAGCTGGAGTTCTGGTGGATTCATCCAGTTTGTTATTAAACTTGTTGTAAACTTGAATTGTGTCTCTTCATTAAACTCACATGACTTTACATCACGGCAGATTCGTGTGGCGATGCCGCGATGAGCAGCTGCACTGAGGATCTGCAATGGAAAACGGAGGACGAGAATACGGGTCGTAAGAAGCTGCTGCGATAAAGTCCTGCATCATTCGGCCTGTTTCTAAATGAAACCTTTGGCCTTTAACTCTCACACACAGATACACCTGCTTTATGCAGGTGAGCTTATTACAAACTCAATTTCACTTTACAACCTGTTGTAAATCTACCTTCTACCTCATCACGTTGTCCCCAACCAGAGATGGTCTTCAACATAACAGGACCGGCTCAAAACTGCCAAACTTGAAAACCTCAAATCATGATCTTTCACAAAAAACCCAGATGTCTGGAAAACAAAGGAAAACAGCACCTGTCCCTGTCTGACTGTGTCTGCATCAGGACATTTCAGTAAGGCTGCAGGGAGACATCAACGTTCCAACTACAACGTGGACGACAGCTGAAGGTCAGATCTGGGGCCCGCTCAGTAGGGACAAACAAAGGCCCTCCACGCCGTCCAAAACATTCAAAGCACAGCAGCGAGGACGTTTCCTGTGACAGTTTTTTCTTCAAGCTTCACTTCGAGCCTTAGTGTAAGAAAGTCGTACAAACAGATGGACCAGTTCTGTCGGTTTCATTTGTAAGTAGATTTTATTTGATAGGCACAATAACACAGAGGCTACACAGCAGCAGTAAAAACTGCATGGCCTTGGCTATATAACAGCCAAGCAATAAAACATAAGCAATAAACATCATAAAACCCTAAAAGTAATCGGTCAATAAAACTGACGTATTTATGGGCGTTTAAAGGGACACGACGCTGCACCCCTTTAATAAAAGCAGTATAAGAGCGTACAGGTCTGAGTAACGCCCTGTGTTCTGTACTGTGATCTGTGATCTGGTGAGATCTGTGTGCACGAGGATGCTGAACTTATCTGTGTCTTCACACTCATCTTTTTGTTTAATTTAATGTTTAACTTTCTTTGTTATTTATTATTTTATGTTGTCCCTCATGTAGTTTATCATTCACTGTTATTTCATGTCATCTTTCTCTCTGTGAAGAACTTTGTACATCGGTTTGATAACGTTCTATAAATAAAGTTAATTTTTACGAGTATTAGCAACACAGTACAAAGTATATGTCCAGAAGTGTATGGAGAACTGAAAGCGTCGTATATGTGATAGCCACTGAGCACATGTGACAATGTGCAATGTGATTAATATCTGTGAAACAGAAATAGAGGTGAAGATGATCATCAGACAACAGTAGTAGAAAGTGATAGTCTGAAAGTCTGACACCTTCAAGAAGGATCTACGTCCTCACAGAAACACTTTGTTAGAAACTTCTTCTTGTTTTAAACTCTTTTTCAGATGACTGAAGTCTGAACTAAAAGGTTTCAGAGACAGAAAACCAACAGACTTAAACTTCTTTTACTGAAGCATCCAGAGCAGGTGCATCAAATTTATTAATATTTATATTTAAATCATATAAATCACAAAAACAATTGCATATAACCTACTGAAGATTGTTGCCCTACGAAGTTTATATATTTTTCACTCCTGATGTTTAAATTTTTATATTTGAGGTTTATTTTATATCTCTATTAATGTATTTTTACTTATACATACATTTTATTTTATTTTTTATTCTGGGCATTTGATACGGACACAAAGTAAGAATTTCAGTGTACAGGGAGACGTGAACATCTGACAATAAACTCTTTGAATTTTTGAATCTAATGAACTGCAAACAGAGATCAGCCAGTTAATCTTCTAGTTTAGAGAATGTCGAACCTGCCTCCATTCTTACTATTTGCTGTTATTTCTTGTTTTTATTTTTAACCAGTTTAACATTTCAGTTCAGTTCGTCACAGATAAATGTCACGAGCCTCATCCCTGTCCTGTAACTCACAGGGCGGTAACAACACCTTACTTTAAAGCTAGTATTTTATTGTAAACTTTGAATTAGTTCATAACGTGCACGCCGAATTAAAGCCTGCTTCATACTTCACGGATATATCGTATGTGGGTTATCTTTGAAAGCATAAGCTCGGAACACAAGCAAGGATTTATTAAATACACCGATTTGTCAGCGGAGTTTGGCGTGATATCTGAACGTATCGCGGCTGCAGCTGTCGTGAAACGTAAACAGTTTACGGCATACCGTATTCCAGTCAGTCCAGCGAGACCACACGTGAAAGCGGGGTAACGGTGAAGTGACAGACTGACTGAACGTCTTCATGAGGTTTTTATCAGGTCTTTGGAGCAGCAGCGTGACACCGACTCGCTGCAGAGAGTGAAGCCGGCAGCATGCTGTACCTGGTCGGCCTGGGGCTGGGGGACGCGGCGGACATCACGGTGAAGGGCCTGCAGGCGGTGAAGAGCTGCTCCAGAGTTTACCTGGAGGCCTACACCTCCATCCTCACGGTGGGGAAGGAGGCTCTGGTGAGTCCGGACACAGGGGCCAGATAAAGTCAGCCGCACGGGTCTGTGGGTAAATCAGGCGTTTAACCCTGAGAAGGAAGTTAGACATCCGCTCTTTGCTCAGACAGAGGTGTGAGTCACAAATGTGACTTTAGACTTAAGAAAATCAGCCAGTTAACACCAGTGACTCGTGACTTCACTTGGACTTGAGGCTTTTGTCTTGAAATGACCTGATACCTTCCCCAAGCCCAGATATAAATTATACAGGATCTCTCAAAGTGAGTAGACCCTCTCACAGTGTTGGAAATATCTGATTCTGTCTTTTCATGTTTCAGCTCTGCAGAAATGACTCTTTGCTCCAAAGTAGTGAGCTTACAGCTTGTGTATCAGTGTAAAGCTGCTGTCCCCTCAAAATAACACATCACACAGCCGTTAATGTCTAAACTGCTGGCAACAAAAGTGAGGACGCCCCTAAGAGAAAATGACCAAATGGGGCCCAAAGTGTCAGTATTTTGTGGGGCCACCATTATTTTCCAGCTCTGCCGTAACCCTCTTGGGCCTGGAGTTCAGCAGAGCTTCACAGGTTGCCACTGGAGTCCTCCTCCAATCCTCCGTGACAACATCACGGAGCTGGTGGATGTCAGAGACTTTGCTCTCCTCCACCTTCCGTTTGTCCCACAGAGGCTCAGTAGGGTTCAGGTCTGGAGACGTGTTCGGCCAGTCCGTCACCTTCACCCTCAGCTTCTTTAGCGAGGCAGCGGACGTCTTGGAGGTGCGTTTGGGGTCGTTATCATGTTGGAATGCGGCCCGGTCTCTGAAGGGAGGGGGGTCATGATCTGCCTCAGTATGTCACAGGTACATGTTGGCCTTCATGGTCCCCTCAGTGAACTGGAGCTCCCCGGTGCCAGCAGCTCCAGACCAGGACACTCCCACCACCGTGCTGGACTGTAGGCAGGACACACTTGTCTTTGTCCTCCTCACCTGGTTGCCGCCGCACACGCTTGAACCATCTGAACCAGATAAGTTTATCTTGGTCTCATCAGACCACAGGACCTGGTTCCAGTAGTCCACGTCCTCAGTCTGCTGGTCTTCAGTAAATTGTTGGCAGCTTTCTTGTGCATCATCTTTAGAAGAGGCTTCCTTCTGGGACGACAGCCACGGAGACCAGTTTGATGCAGCATGCGGCGTATGGTGGTGTTTGGTCTGAGCCCTGACAGGCTGACCCCCAGGGAAAATGGCTAATTGGGCCCAATGTGGACATTTTCACTTAAGGGTGTCCTCACTTTTGTTGCCAGCGGTTTAGACATTAATGACTGCGGATGTGTTATTTTGAGGGGACAGCAGATTTACACTGTTATACAGCTGTACGCTCACTACTTTACACTGTAGCTAAGAGTCATTTCTTTGGTGTTGAAACATGAAAAGATAGAATCAGATATTTACAGAAATGTGAGGGGTGGACTCCCTTTTGTGAGATACCATAAATAAACTGATGGTATCAACACTTCATGTAAATTTATGACATTTGTTGTGTGAAACTGGTCTCTGCCTTTTTTTCTGTACAGTTTAACACTTTATTCAATAAAGTATGTTTAATTTTTAACTCGTTAAATATATGAAGTGTCTTAAATTAAATTTGATGATGAGCGCATTATGACTTGTTTAAGACTCAACTTGATTTGGATATGCTGGTCTCGACTTGTAACAACTTGGACTTGCCTGTTAAAACTTGAGACTTGACTTGCATTTGCTTGTTTTGACTTGGGACTCGACTTGGGACTTGCTTTGGGACTCGACTTGGGACTTGCTTTGATACTTGCTTGTCTTGACTTGGGACTTGCTTTGATACTTGCTTGTCTTGACTTGGGACTTGCCTGTCTCGAGTCTCGACTCGGGACTTGCTTTTGGACTCGAGTTGGGACTTGCTTTGGGACTTGCCTGTCTCGACTTGGGACTTGCTTTGGGACTTGACTTGGGACTTTGTTTGGGACTTGCCTGTCTCGACTTGGGACTTGCTTTGATACTTGCTTGTCTTGACTTGGGACTTGCTTTGATACTTGCTTGTCTTGACTTGGGACTTGCCTGTCTCGAGTCTCGACTTGGGACTTGCTTTTGGACTCGAGTTGGGACTTGCTTTGGGACTTGCCTGTCTCGACTTGGGACTTGCTTTGGGACTTGCTTTGGGACTTGACTTGGGACTTTGTTTGGGACTTGCCTGTCTCGACTTGGGACTTGACTTGGGACTTTGTTTGGGACTTGCCTGTCTTGACTTGGGACTTGCCTGACTTGCTTTGGGACTTGCCTGTCTTGACTTGGGACTTTGTTTGGGACTTGCCTGTCTCGACTTGGGACTTGCTTTGGTACTTGCTTGTCTTGACTTGGGACTTGCTTTGGGACTTGCCTGTCTCGAGTCTCGACTTGGGACTTGCTTGTGGACTCGACTTGGGACTTTCTTTGGGACTTGCCTGACTTGCTTTGGGACTTGCCTGTCTCGACTTGGGACTTGACTTGGACTTGATTTGACAGTCTGTGTTGTCCTCAGGAGGAGTACTATGGGAAGGAGCTGATCCTGGCTGACAGAGATCTGGTTGAACAGGGGGCCGATGAGATCCTGAAGGACGCTGACGTGACTGACGTGGCGTTCCTGGTGGTGGGCGATCCTTTCGGGTGAGTCACGTTGTCCACGTATCAGCTCTGAGCAGCTTGTATTGATCCCACAGGGCCGCTGTGTCAGCAGAAGAGATGGACGCGACCGCAGAGCTTCATTTCTGCACATTTCTCCCTAAAACCACCGGATTCCTCTCCAAGTTAATAACAGAGCAGCTCGCGGTCTGAAGTTCTGTTGACGTTTGTTCATGTGAATGTTGGTTTTACAGTTTAGATGAAAAGAAAAGCTGGTTCTGTTTTTGTCCCACTGAAGATGAAAAATGGTGATTTTATTTTTTTAACTCTGGTCTGACCTCTTGTGTTACCTCAGCATTCACTCATTGTTTCCAGCGCAAACATCGCTGCCGCACCGGAGAACACGTTCCTTCTGTTTCTGAGAGGAGATTTAAAGAGTTACGTCTTCAGCAGGAACCAATGGGCTCTGAGCTGAGACAGGAAGTCAGACAGGACTGAGAGACGGGCTGTTTGAGTCCAAACATGAGCTTTTGAAGATTAAAATAAAATATAGGCACACTGACGTAAAAACTCACAGATATCCAAACATTTCATCACCAATGCCTTTTGATCGCACAGCAAAACATTTATGTTGATTGGATTAATTCTGTAGGACCAAATGGACCTTCATTAAAGTGTGGAACGTGTAAACGAATGACCCTTAAATTCAAAGTGGCTGACTTCCTGTTGGGTTTAGAGTATGGCTCCCTGAGGCTTTTTTGTAGGTCTGGACATGATACATGTGCATCAAAAATCTTGGACAATTTGGTGAAATGTGGCCTGGGGGCTGCTCCGTAGGGAGCGTTAGTGAGCCGTTTTTTCACGCTCATGCACGACAACCAAATGACACGTACATTTTTGCATGACTAGCATTTCGCAAAGTAATGTGAATTTTCGTGCACATTTAAACCGCCAAAAATGAGCTTCATTTGCAGAAGAGAAATAATTCCTTCAGTATTAGGTTGTCACACGATTCCTGCTCGGGCCCTGAAATCAACAAACTGAACCTCTGTGGAAACAATGATTCCAGGCAGACTGCAGACTTAGTGCTGCTCACAAACAGGTTTAGGTAGGTTTACCATTGAGGTCCCAGATACAACAGAGTCTGAATGTCTGGTGAACGTCCGTCTGAACAAAGATATGTTCGAGAAAGAAACACACCTCTGTATCATTTTCATACGTACAAAGATCGAGAGTTGATTGTGTCAAAAAAAAATAGTGCTAATACTAATACCGAGGATGTTTCTGGTCAATACAGGAGCTGGTGTTGGAATGTTGTTAAATAGTGTTATAGTGTAAGTGTTAGCTGATGTTAGCTGGTGTTAGATAATGTGAAATAGTGTTAGCTGGTGTTAGCTAATGTTAGCTGGTGTTAGATAATGTTAAATAGTGTTAGCTGGTGTTAGCTAATGTTAGCTGGTGTTGGATCATGTTAAATAGTGTTAGCTAGCGTTGGATAATGTTAGCTGGTGTTAGCTAATGTTAGCTGGTGTAGGATCATGTTAAATAGTGTTAGCTAGTGTTGGATAATGTTAGCTGGTGTTAGCTAATGTTAGCTGGTGTAGGATCATGTTAAATAGTGTTAGCTAGCGTTGGATAATGTTAGCTGGTGTTAGCTAATGTTAGCTGGTGTAGGATCATGTTAAATAGTGTTAGCTAAGCCGAAGTTAGATAGTCTTAGCTGATGGTAGCTGGTTTTAGATAATGTTAAATAGTGTTAGCTGGTGTTAGCTAATGTTAGCTGGTGTTGGATCATGTTAAATAGTGTTAGCTAGCGTTGGATAATGTTAGCTGGTGTTAGCTAATGTTAGCTGGTGTAGGATCATGTTAAATAGTGTTAGCTAGCGTTGGATAATGTTAGCTGGTGTTAGCTAATGTTAGCTGGTGTAGGATCATGTTAAATAGTGTTAGCTAAGCCGAAGTTAGATAGTCTTAGCTGATGGTAGCTGGTTTTAGATAATGTTAAATAATGTTAGCTGGTACCAGCTAGTGTTAGTTGGTGTTAGTTAATGTTACCCAATCTAAGCTAGTGTTAGCTATTTTTTGCCGATACACTGTTAAGCTTTTCTTCGTCGAGTCTATGCGCAGAGTCGTGCATTTATACTTGTGTGTTGGTGATTTTAAAATGCATTGATATAGTGATAATTTCTGCTACATGTTGCTCAGAAACACTTAGCACCGTTCTGTTAGCAGCGTGCAGCTCGTTCTGCTGAAGGTCCGCTCACAGCTGTCGTAGATGTGGTTGCTGTAACGTTACAGTTACTGTCTCGCTGTCTCAGGCAGCCTTCACAATGACAGCAAAGGTGATGTTGCTATAGACTGAATGAATAATGGTACAGATATTTATAGTTGTGTTAATGATAGCAATGGGATTAGTAACAGTAGTTGTAATTGGAGCAGAGGGCGTCGAGCAGGAACACGGGGGCAGCAGGAGACTCCCAACCACAGATCCAGACTCCACAGCTCCAGAGCCAGCAACACCCGCAGGAAGCGACAGGAGGAGGAAGCACACGACCACGGGAGAGGGAAGAAGTCGAGTTAGTAACATGCATTAATGGGATGAGGTTGCACTCAGAGAGAGAGAGAGAAGAGGAGAGAGGAGCTCAGTGCATCATGGGAAATCCCCGGCAGTCTAGCCTATAGCAGCATAACTAAGGGATGGTTCAGGACTCAACTGAGTCTTAATGGACTTTTTTCGAGCAGCCTGATAATAAGGAATTGCAGTTATCAGCCTAGAAGCAACAAATGCATGGACTAGTTTTTCTGCATCATATTTAGACAGGATGCTCCTGATTTTTGTTATGTAGGTGAAAAAAGGCGGCCTTTGAAATTTGCTTATTGTGAGAGTTAAAGGACATGTCCTGATCAAAGGACACATGCCTTTGATGTGGGAGACGTGGGTTCGATTCCCACGTGACACATCCACATCCCGAGCAAGACACTTCACCCCCCGTTGCTTCAGAGGCGTTCGACCTCTGACATAAACAGCAGCTGTAGGTCGCTTTAGTGGCGTCAGCTGTAATTTAATGGCAGCAAATAACTTTTATTTTATTCATTATCTGTTTTATGCTTAAAATAAATTGTTGGAAGATGTTTTGTTTTGTTCGACTCAGAGATTCAGAGCAAAAATATAAATCGGAGGATCCTTTTGTGATTGAAGTGTTTTCTCTCCAGCTGCTGTCTGAAGGTTTGTTGTGTGTCCCTGCAGAGCCACCACCCACAGTGACCTGGTCCTGAGAGCAGTGAATGCTGGGATACCGTACAAAGTCATCCACAACGCCTCCATCATGAACGCAGTGGGCTGCTGTGGTCTGCAGGTACGACTCACCTGTGCACCTTGAGCTCGTGTGCACCCTCCCTCTCTTCTCATGGTCAGGCTGCTTCGCCTCCATCTTGAGCTTTTGTGGGGTGAAATGATCAGGACTGTCTTCACGTTGAGATGGATGTTCACTAAATATAGATTTTAATGTGTTTACATCTTAAAAAAGCAGAAAATGTCTCTTACATGTTGTTTTGGCTGAAGATCAGCTGACCTGCGAGCGTTTGGAAGGTACTGTACCTGCCTGGCAGTCGGAGCTCAGGGCAAAACCCCCTCAGGGTGTCCCATCTGCTGCAGCTCCTCATGTGACCTCATCAATAACTGACCTGTCAGAGCAGCCAATCAGAGAGCAGGACCCAGCTGGCCACACACACATACACATAGATTAGCATTAATGCTAACAGAGCGGGCGGCAGCGTCTCCACTGGGAGGTCGTTAATATGCTAATGAGGGGCGGGCTATGCTAATGAGCTCCATGTTCTTTCCACTGGGAGTCAACTCCCATCGGCCCCTGCTGTCTGTGGGGCTGTTACATTATGCCTAAGGCCCGCCCCCTCGCCACATGAGCACACATGCTATTTTTGGGGGGTTGGGGGGGGCAGGAATAATAATGTGAGATACTAAACAAATATTTGATGAAATCTAACAAAGACCAGCTGAGAGGTTCTGATTGGACGTTCAGCAGCTGATAACAGGAAGCAGCTTTGTTCTTTAATTTCCTCTTCATACACACGGCGACCACAGAGACATGACCTCTGACCTCTGTGTGTCTCAGCTGTATAATTTCGGGGAGACGGTGTCGCTGGTGTTTTGGACGGAGACGTGGAGACCAGAGAGCTTCTACGACAAAATCTGTAAAAACAGAACGGCTGGACTGCACACGCTCTGTCTGCTGGGTGAGGCCCGCACACACAATCACACACCCCACCATTTACGCCGAGGACGCCGGGGACGCTCGGGACATGTCCCCGCCACTTTTTAAGGCATAATTTGTTAAAAAACGTTCTGAAATACAGCCTGCAGTTAAATAACAAATGAAAATGGCTTTTAGAAACGTTTATTCGCACATGAATATGCAGTGCGATTAAAATATAGAGGAAACAAATGTGCATCGTCCAAAACAGGATCTTAAGCTTCACCAAGCTGCTGATTATAACATGTCAGAAACTTTCACAACTTCTTGTCACAGTTTCTTTTTGACCAAGTTTCTCGTTCTCTCGCTGTGAACCTTAAATCATTCCTGCATGTGTGCTGCCTCAGCAGGGAGGATGTTGTTATGGCAGGAAATTGTGTCCTCTTACATTTAATCTTTTACGTATGATCTTTTAATATTATCATTATTATTGTTATAGATATGTATTGTGGTTTATCCTTAACCATCTCCTGGACTCCTTATGTTGGTCTGTCCACACATGTGTTTAGCTCAGAGCTGTGAGATTGTTTTGGGGTTTTCTCCCTCTGTTGTTGTTCCTCTCCTCTCCTGGAATGTCCCTTCAAGGCCTTGAGAGGATCTCTGTTCCCCAAAACATCTATAACTCAATTCTTTGCTCAACCCGTCACCAGGAATATATTTTCCATGACAATTTGGGAGCAAAGAATTGAGTTACAACCAACCGTTGTCTTTGAAGAATGTATTTAACAAAAGAGAAAAAACAGAGAAGAACTGAAACACATGCTGGTCCAGAGACCTGCCGCCTGGGGCGGCATCGGGCGTCTGGCCCCGAGCAAAGGGTCTCTGGGGAAACGGATCTGAAAGCAGCACAGAATGACCGAGAGCTGAACTCACTGTTTGTGTTTCCTTTTACATAAATAAAAACATTTCCACCATAAAATGGTCACAAACTTTCTCAGGAATGCGGGAAAGTAAGTCTTTAATGATCAAAACTCCCCCCAGACCCCACACACCTGCGTCTCAGCCTTGAGGACATCTTTAAAACACCGTTTGAGGATCTTTCCGTCTCGTGAAGCTGAAATCGCATTTTGTGATTTCTTGCAAGCTAAACGTCTTCTCACAACCTAACCTGAGCTCCTGTGAAACACGCACACACGGGTTCGGATAAAACTGTAGAACTGATGTTTGGATTGGGGTTTGTTATTTACGTGACAACGCTTGAACGCACCACACTGAAGCTCTTACATCAAGTTTTTTTTACCCGTTGTAAGCTGCTGTTTCCTCGTTTTAATGGGAATCAGGTCGCAGCCTGTTGTTCTGCATCATCCAGGCTTTGTGAAAGATCTCAGTGAGCTCCAGCAGGCTGTGGATCTGTGGAGGACCGGGTCAGCGGGAGCTTTACCTTGGACCTGAAATGACACGTTTAACTTTCTTTCTTTAAAATCTGCAGTTTCACTTGGAAACTCGTGAACGTACTGCACCGATATGATGAACAGTCATCAGCTGAGGCTCTGATAAACACTTGAATAAAGTTATCAGAGTTCTGCTGGAAGAAAACACCAAGACTTCGCTCTTTCCATAAGTCGACCATTAATTCTGATGATTTCTGTCGGAGCTGTCATTTGTTTTGTTTGAATATTTACTGAAGCCGTGTTTCACTGCGTCACTGGATCAGATCTTGAATGCAGCAGCTGGACGGTGCGTTCAGGGTCGAGCAGTTTTTCCTGGAGCACCAGTAGCGAGTGTCTGTTTATCCAGAGCAGACCACCATCAATCACACCCCCACCCAACACCTACAGACCCCCAGGGACCCCCCCACCCCCACCCCTAAACCAACAGTCCTGGGGGGGGGTGTAATGAGCCGTGTGTGTGTGTGCGTCTCAGCTGGTTCTTAATATTCATTACAGGAAATAAAAACACGTCGTCCATCAGCAGCCGTCTCGTCTCAGAGACTCTAATCGTATCAGACCCAGATGAGGCCCTGGACTCTGTAGACTGTGGGACGTTTGGGGTCTCTGGATTCACTGAAACTCCCTGATCCCTGATCTTTGGACGCAGCTGAATCACTTGATGATAATAGTTGTATATTTTATTTATTTAGTGTGAAAGTGTCTGAACGTCAGTAAAGTTTTTTTCTTCTTCTGTTTTTATTGACAGACATCAAAGTCAAAGAGCAAAGCATCGAGAACATGATGAGGTAAGAACCAGAACCAGAACCTCCTCTGGGCTCATTTGAGGTCTACAGCAGCTGATGATGTCATGCTGATGTCATCCAGCTGTTATTTTCTGAGCATGTTTGTGGCGGTCTGAGGTGAACCTCAGTGAGCGCGTGCGGTGGCGGCAGGATGATCCAACAGAAACACGAGTCTCAGAGCCCCGAGTTCAGTCTGACAGGCAGCTCCTCCTCTCAGTCCACTCCACGTGTGACCGCAAATCTTTAGCCCTGATTGGCTGACGGCCATGTTAGCGGCAGGACCGTCGAGCTTTAATATTTAATCTCACAGACGTTTCTAAAAACAGGATCTTACTTTAATGCCTCTGCTCAGCCAACAGGACGCATTGGTCCAAGTTCCTCCGGTGAGATCACGAGTCCATCGCTCACCTCACCAACCTCACAGAATCACTTTAAGTGCTTTTGTGTTTCTGTGAAATGTTACGCAGTTTTCACTTTTTAAAAATCTCCTCGAACTGTGCAGATAAATTATTAATCAGAATCGGAAATACTTTGTTGATCCCGGAGGAGATAGTTGTGTTACATTTGCTCACTTTGTTAATTAAGGTAGTAAAGAAATATAAGAAATAATAAAAAGTTGGCAAATCGAAAAAATAAAATGGACAAATCCAACAGCATAAATAAAAAAATATAAACATACATTTAAAAATATACAAATAAAATAAAAAATATTTATATATAAATATAAAAAGAAATAAAAGTATAAAAATATACTAAAATAAAAATATATCTAAATATATACAAATAATTCCACAAATATATAATTATAAAAAAACAAATATGAATATAAAAATACACACACAAAATATTTTTCAAATATACCTACAAATATTTTTTTTAAATATTACTAATTCATCTACTGTTGAACTTGAAAAATTACATTTCTTCTTTATTTCTTATCCTGAGTCCCATTAAAAAAAATTCAGATGAAACATTAGAAAGTGCTCGATATTACAATCCATTAATTTATGAATGCAGTCCTGCCAAAACTCACTGAGGAATTTCTCATATTTCATGAGGGGAAAGTTGTAAAAACGTCCTAATTAAGTGAATCAGTTTATGGTCAGGTCATGTGTTGATTTGTAAATTTAAAATTTCTGGGAAATTTAACAACATTTTGTAAAATTTCCCAGAAAGACAAAAGTTTTGACTTAGATTGTAAAATGCTGAGAGAGAAGTCGTAACATTATGTTTAATGTTGTCTGTGAACGAATATTTGAAGGATAAAGTAGATATATTTTGAATTTAGTAGTTTCTGCATCGCGGTTGTTTTCGTCTGTCAACCAATCAGGTTGCAGCTTCCCTCCAAGTCTGTCCAGACTCATAATATCAGTAGAGTCACCTGGAAGTTCTGAACAAAGGTAGAAAGTGTATTTTGGGCATAAATGAAGTTACTTATTTATAAAAATATATGAATAAAAACAAAGACGCTGAAACGTTCCTGACATGTTTCTTCTTGATTTCAGAGGAAGGAAGATCTACGAGCCGCCTCGCTTCATGACAGTCAGTCAGGCTGCAGATCAGCTGATCCAGATCATCCAGAGGAGGAGGGAGGAGGGGGCGGAGCTAGGTGAGTGAAAGCTCTCCTCTGATTGGCTCAGACTTTTTATAAGTGAAGCCCCGCCCACTAAAGTCACATGACCAGAAGTGAAGTAGTTTGTGTGCTTAAACTTTAACCTGCCGTCTCCCCGACGTTACGAGGAGAGACGTAAAAAGTCAGACTTCTTTTCTTCCAGGAGTCGTTATATTTTAAAGAGGCGACAAGTCATTTTCTGTCTCAAGGGTCAGGCTTTTCCTCACTGTCGTCGCTGAATATATATCATAAAAACATGCACATAAAGAATCAAACCTGTGTGATGTTCGTACTTATTTCGCACACTTGCTTTCACGACGCACGTCAGTGTCCAGCCAATTGAAACACAGTAAGTGAACAGAGTTTAAGGATGTTTAGCATGCTGTTAGCATGTTAGCATGATTATGCTACTGTTTCTTAGCGAGCTAAATTACCCTGTGCTAGTATTTAACTCAGTGATGTAAACTGTTATCAGGGCTGGAAATTAACTACTGCGGGTAGATTTTCCGTTTGGCGTCTAAATGTTGGAAGGCGTCTGACGTTAGCTAACAGCGGATCAGCGTTGTTTTTTATTAACATATTACATCGGTCCCCGCTGTGATGAGGGATATAAAATTGTGTAACACGGATTAGGGGCGTTCACTGGTTGTTGTTTATGTTCATTCCAGGTTTCTTGTGTTTGATTGGCGTAGGTATGTAAGGGGGCAGGCGTTAGGGGATTGGAGCAGTCAAGTCGTGTTTGGAGTACCCGGAGTGTTTTTAGCATTTAGCTAGCTAGCTACCACCGTGACGTGCACACCTGTCAACCCTCCCGTTTCCCCCGGGCTTTTCCTGTATTTTACCGCTCTCTCCCGCTGTCGTCCTGTTAAAATATGTCAACGAAAGTCTCCCGTTTATTTAAACCCGCTGTTCGCTCCGTTCCCCTCCGTTGGCGGCATGTAGAACAGCTCTGTAACAGTGAAGGGAAGCCAACAGCACCCGCAAATAAATCCAGAAGAAAAAAAGCAGCGACGGGTTCAGGACAGATGATGCGTCGCTAAACAGAGTATTTACGATGTGCGAATAAAACGCAAAAATGAGGCTGAAGCAGAGCATAAAAATAAATAAATGAGATTTAAGCTGAATGATTAATAAGCATCTTTTAAGTTTATAAAACAATTTACTTTTATGTTTTAAGTACATTTAACAGCAATAAATTAATTTTCAATCGTTGGCTTTAAGTTTGTATCGGACAGAAAACCTTTTTATCTCAATTAAAAGAACTGAAACCAGGTGAGTTGAAAATGTTTCCACGCCAGGCTGCTATGAGACTTGAAGCCCATGTTTCTGACTGGCTGCTGGCGGTGAGAGGCCCCTCCCATCCTGCCATAAAGAGCCAATCAGCTGTTCTCAGACCAGCCTTGTTGCCCCCTCCAGGTGTGACGGAGGATACGGTGTGCGTAGGCGTGGCCCGGCTCGGCGCAGACGACCAGATGATCCGCGCAGCAACGTTACGGCAGCTGGTGTCATGTGACCTCGGCGGTCCTCTCCATTCGCTGGTGGTCACGGGTCGGCTCCACCCGCTGGAGGTGGACATGCTGCGAGTGAACGCAGAACCAAACGCGCTGGAACACCTGCGTATGGTCGACAGCTCGACCTACTGCTCGTAAGACCTTACCTGAACTCTAAAGCCAGGTGGCAGCAACATGTGTAGAAACAGTGAATTCTGGGAAACTGTCCATGTGATGTCATCAATAAAGACAGATCAATAATCAGCTCAGAGAAACAGAATTATTTATTACAGTTGAAAAAAACTGAAACCCACTGACTTGTCACATGATTTGGTCACATGGTTTGGCACGTTAAAAATACAGTGACATCACACGGACCAATCAGCTGGCAGCAGTGATGTCACGGGGGGGAGGGAGCATCTGGACAGGAAGCGGGCTCAGATCATCTGATTCATGATGAAGGCACTTACCCAGAATGCTTTGTTCCAGTCTACAAAGTGCAGCCAGAATGAGGAGGGCGGGGTCACGGTGCCCGCCGACAGAACAGGTAAGGTTATTTAAAAAAGGGGGGGGGGCAGTCTGAGTTCATCCAGGATGCATTGGGCTGGAGCATCATGGGAGATCAGTCAAGTTCTTAACTGCCCGACCCCTGGTCTCAGTCTGACCCTCAGAGGTCACCTGCAGGTGATTGGTCCCAGGTGTTCGGAGGAGGAGGAGCTTCTAGATGGAAGCCTTTTCAATCTGAACGTAGAGCTGTCGAACTCCGGCCTGCAGAGACAATGAGACATCAGGTAGGTAGTGGTGGTAACAGTAACTAGAGACAGTAACTAGTGGTATTAGTGGTGGTAACAGTAACTAGTGGTAGTAGTGGTGGTAACAGTAACTAGAGACAGTAACTAGTGGTAGTAACTAGTGGTAGTAGTTGTTGGAGGTAACAGTAACTAGAGGCAGTAACTAGTGGTAGTAACAGTAATTAGTGGTAGTAACAGTAACTAGTGGTAGTAACAGTAACTAGTGGTAGTAACTAACTAGTGGTAGTAGTTGTTGGAGGTAACAGTAACTAGAGGCAGTAACTAGTGGTAGTAGTGGTAGTAACAGTAATTAGTGGTATTAGTGGTTGTTGGAGGTAACAGTAACTAGTGTTAGTAACTAACTAGTGGTAGTAGTTGTTGGAGGTAACAGTAACTAGTGTTAGTAACTAACTAGTGGTAGTAGTGGTAGTAACAGTAATTAGTGGTATTAGTGGTTGTTGGAAGTAACAGTAACTAGTGGTAGTAACTAACTAGTGGTAGTAGTTGTTGGAGGTAACAGTAACTAGAGGCAGTAACTAGTGGTAGTAGTGGTAGTAACAGTAATTAGTGGTAGTAGTTGTTGGAGGTAACACTAACTAGAGGCAGTAACTAGTGGTAGTAGTGGTGGTAACAGTAATTAGTGGTATTAGTGGTTGTTGGAGGTAACAGTAACTAGTGGCAGTAGTAACAGTAACTAGTGGCAGTAGTAACAGTAACTAGTGGCAGTAGTAACAGTAACTAGTGGCAGTAGTAACAGTAACTAGTGGCAGTAGTAACTTAGCAACATTCTGCTGAGGGCCCCTCCTACCTGACACGTGGACCATGTAAACCAGTTCCCACACAGTCTCACCTGAGCTGCCTCTACAGTCCTCCGAGCTTCAGAAGCAGAGGAAAAGTCCTATTTCACCCTCACAGTGTCACAGAACGCTGAAACACAGACAGCTAGTGCCCTGTGGCCCCACGGCTGGCGTCTCGCAGACAGGTGACTGGCGGTTTACGCCCCTCCATTGCACTACAAATACTGCTGCTACCACCACCTTTAATACTACAGTTACTATTCCAACACTGTCACTCACCAGTCACACTACAGTACCATCTACTACTACAAACATCACCACCACCAACACTGTTAGGACGACAGCCGCTACTCCAACAACTGAAGCTACTTCAAATACTACTACTTTTCTGGTCTGCTCAGGTACCTGTGTGAAGGTGTGGTGCATTCAAGTACCTGTGTGAAGATGTTGTGTGTCTGGCTGAGGATCCAGCGGGTGTCGGCGTCGGGGGCGACCAGCAGCTTTAATGTTCCGATGTAAACGTCAGTACACAGAGTCCAGAAGTGAGGCTCCTGCAGGTTATAAACTCCCTGCAGCTTCTGCACCTGAACACAACACAACAAAGCAGCAGTTAGACTCGACCTTGGAAACAGTCGCGTTCCAGGTGTAGCAGGTGGCGGTGTTGACTGTGGGCGTGGCCTGTACTCACCCTCTGGTAACACTCGGGCAGGGCGTGGTCCAGGGAGGGAGGAGTTCTCTGCATCAGGATTCCGATGGACTCTTTCAGTAATGGCACCACGCTGCGGGTCAGAGAGGACGCACTGAGCATGTGTGAACTCTAAAACCTGATTCAGAGGCTCCACCCCCTCACTGACATCACAACCTGGACACTGCAGATACTTGTACCATGTAATTGTTAGTAGTAACTACAACAAGTACTGCCACGACTACAGTTACTATTAAAACTACAAATATTACAGCTACTTTTATGGCAGTTACTACGTCTGCAGTCCGTTTTCAGAGCTGAGCTCTAGAATCTGTAGATTTTTAGCTGGGGTTTGGTCTGAGCAGCTGCAGTAACTGGACGCCTGTGGTTTTGTGCAGGCCTCTCACAGCTGACCACAGATCTGCTCTGCTGATGTTTAAATCTGCAGCTGCCTTCACTAACAGCCCATCAAACCCAGGCCGGACTGTTTCCAGCTCCATACCGGTGGTTTGGACGTTAGAGCCCATTAACTACTAATTGCACGTTCTTTACGTGAGTGGAAACCAGTTTCCAGAGGATCCATCAGGCTACAGATTGATTTCATTCCTTCCAGGCAGACGCTGGTTTCAGGTCATTCTGTGGAATCTGCCTGCAGAGCGTGGATACGTCACATGACGACGCAGCCCAGAACACTGCTAACAAAGGTTCCCTCAGTGGTGCGTTCACGGACACTCTGACTTTTAATTAAAGCTGATTAAAGTTTTTAATGTGAGAAATAAACAAAGTCACAAAATCATTTCACAACTTCTGTTTGGTTATTTCTCAGAACGTTATATTGGTTCTTTAAAAGGTTCTAGGCTTTTTTAAAAGTTCCTATTGGTCACTATGTTCTAGTTGGCACTGAACAGGCTCCATGGGTTCTTCAGAAGGTTCTAGTGGTCATTTAAGGAGGTTCTAGTTTTAAATTTATTAAGTTCTAGTGGTTAATCAACCGGTTCTAAGGGTCCATCAAGAGGTTTTAGGCTTTCTTTAAAAGTTCTTAATGGTCACTGAAGAGGTTCTATAGGGTCACTTTGGCTGTTGTAGTTGGTACTGATCATGGTCCATGGGTTCTTTAGAAGGTTCTACTGGTCATTAAAGGATGTTCTAGGGATCCTTTAGGAGGTTCTGGTGAAGTGTTATACTAGGGGTTTTTAAGTGTTTTCAGTGGTCACTTTAGAGGTTCCTGGGTTCCTCAGGAGGATCTTTAAGATCATTGGATGGGTCCTGAATGGTTTCCTTTAGGAATCAACCTATCATTTAAGGGGTTCTGTGGGCCCTTTAGAAACGGAGAGTGGTCATTGAAGAGGTTCTAGGTTTAATTTAACAGGTTTTTAGGGGTTATTAAACAGGTTCTAAGAGTCCTTTACAAGGTTCTAGCAGCCACTGAGGATGTTGTTTGGGCTGTACAAACATCCTCAGTACAAAAGGTTCTGGCCATTTAGGAAGATCTTTGAGAGGTTCTAGTGGTCTCCGAGGGGTCTCCACAGCTATGTGGACTCAGTGATGTTCTGTCTGCAGGTTCTTCAGAGAACCAACATGAAACCATCTGGGCCTTTTTATGAAAGGAGAGGCTTTGTTTTTAGGATTAATTCATAAAGTCAGAATGAAAGAAGACGTAGAACCTTCAGAAGAGAACTTATTACATCTTCTATCAGCTGGTTCTCCCTGACAGACACTTGGGTTTTAACCGGTTCCCCTTTAAGGAGGTTTCTGAGGAACTCTTAAAATTCTGTTGCATCAGGAAATCAGAGCGGCTCAGTCAGAACTCTTTAAAACAGCTTTTCCTGATTTAGTTGATTTTATTTCTTTTAACTTCTCAGGTATCTTCCTGTTTTATTATCTTTGCTGGTGATGATGTCACTTCCTGTTCATATCTGACAACAGGCTCGCGCTTCAAACGCGGGACACAGGTTATTAATGTTTTAATAATTAAGATCAATTATAACAAGCTAAAATAATCTTAACGTAGATGCAGTTACAGATCGGGGGGTAATTTGGTCATTTAAAGATTAATTTACTGATAAATATTTGAAAAAGATGATCAGTGATGTCTGTTTTGCTTTAAATCAACCATTTGAGGAAAAACTCATCTGGAAGCTGAAACTGGGAGTTAAAGCTGCAGTTGGAGGCAAACAGGAAGTGACCTCATGCTATTGTCCCACTTCCTGTTTTACTCCTGCTGACACACACACACACTTCATTATGTGTTTGAAAATCCTGCAGTCTGTCATTAGACAGAGAGAGCAGCTGATTGGTCGACAGCTGAGGAGGAGGACGGCCACAACAAAGAGGCAGCTGGCCCCGCCCCCCTCCCCACACACATCTGTTGGCGTGGTCTCAGCTGGGTAAACCCACCCACCCTGTTCTGGTCTGCCATAGGCTCAAAGTTGGCCCAGATGACTCTGAACGGAGGGAGTGTGTGTGTGTGTGTGTGTGTGTGGGCTTCCCGTTAACCGTCACCACGGTGACGTATAAGTGTGACTAAACGTCCGTCATCAGCTCAGTTTGACCGACGGTCTGAAGACGCACACGTTCGGTTTGAAAACGGCGGCTGTCGGCGTGCAGGTCACCTGACTCCGATGAGCAGGGCGATCAGCATGGAGCAGATGGGGTCGGCGATCATCAGGTCGTATTTCTGCATCAGCAGAGCGGAGATGATCACGCCGACGCTGCCCAGCGTGTCGGCGATGATGTGCAGCAGGACGCCTGCAACACACACAGATACGCATTATATACACACACACACACATCCAGGTACACATATATACACAATACATATCTATCTATCTCTCAACCTCTCTCTCTCTCTCTCTCTCTCAACCTATCTCTCTCTCTCTCAACCTATCTCTCTCTCAACCTATCTCTCTCTCAACCTATCTCTCTCAACCTATCTCTATATCTATCTCTATCTCTATCTATCTATATACACACACACACACACAATATATAGTGTGTGTGTGTGTGTGTGTGTGTGTGTTCTGCCGTTCCTGACAGGTCTGTTTAGAACCCGACGCAGGAGAACCAGGAGAGGATTTTATCTAAGAATCACCAAATAAGGAGATACATGGTTCTGACAGGACAGTTGGGTGAATGGCTGTGATGGTGTGTGAGCGCCCCCTGGTGGCCCCCCCTGGTGGCCCCCCCTGGCGGCCCCCAGGCTGTACTGTGTTCTTGTTTGCAGACGTTCCTGTCCTCAGTCTGAAGTTCAGACAGGAAGAGTTTACACAGAAGCAAATCCCGAATAACTTTAGGAAACCCGTCTTATCTCAGGTTAGGAAACCCTAAATACTCACAATCCAACAGCGCTTATCAACTTTTCTGTCTGTTACCTAGCAACTGATGCCACTTTTCTCATCACGCAAACGGCTGTTACTCGCCGTTTTCTGGTCGCTTTGCTTTTGTAATGAAACATAAAACTTCAATGAATAGCCGAGTCCCAAATAGCCTCCTGTCTCCTGTCCTGATGTGGGAACTCATTCTGACAAATTAAACGCCTGCTCTGGTTTTTACAGAAGTTCTCTGGATGTATAAAACCTCTTAAACCCGCAGGGTCGCCGCTTTAGCTGCTTCTAAGCTGCTCAGATCGTTAATACGAATATTAATGTTTAAACTGTGTCTTTGTTTGAGGAAGTAACCTCTTTAAATGTGACTCTGGCTCCTTTTCACCTCAATGAGAAATTATTTAATTTTAACTCGGTGATAAACTCCTGGACTTTAACAGCTCCTGTGTTTCAGCAGGTTTTCTGCTCATGTTCAAAACTTTCTGCAGGATCTGTCCCACAGAGAGAAAACAGACTAACGTCATCATTTCCTAATGTTTTAAAAGTCTCCCTGCTCTGCTGTGTTTTACATCATTGCTCCACTGGTAGTTTCCTCTTCAACACTTCAGCAAACCGTTTTTACATGTTTATGTTGCAGACCTCAGTTGAGGATGTTGAAATGTGAGGATGCGGTCTGAGGTTCGGTTCTCACCCTGCAGGATCTGTTTACTGGATCCTTTCCCCCGGCGAGTGCAGCAGCTCGTCTGCAGCCAAAACACAAAGAAAACAAACTTTGCTTTGACTGGAAACAGGAAACAATGTGTCCACACAGAGTCCGTCTGCCGTCTTCGGCGCAGACTCACCGTGACATTGGGGCTCGTTATGACCGCCGTGGCTGTGCCCGTGTCCGTCGTGGCCGTCGTGGCTGTGCCCGTGGCCGTCGTGGCTGTGCCCGTGGCCGCCGTGACTGTGGCGGTCTGCGTGTTTGCCGTGGTGGTCGTGATTCACGCTGCCGTTAAACAGAGAGTGGCTGTGCCCGTGACCTGAGGGGAGAGACGGGCGCGTTAGAGATGTCAGGTTCTACAGAGCTGACGTTCTAGATGTTCTGCAGATATTACCTCCCTCTCCGTGCGAGTGTCCGTGGCCTCCGTGCTGGAACACAAAGATCCCGACCAGGTTGACGAGCAGACCGGCAATTGAGACAGGAAGCAGCCGATCGTGGTGAACGTCAGGAGGCTCCAGAGCTCTCTGAAAGGGGTCAGTACAGGCAGACAGATGCATGCAGGGACATTTTCTCAGCTGTATCAGTCAACATCTGTTCGCACAGAAACCTCTGGGTCTGAAACATGAAGCCTTAAACGGCCAGCAGGGGGCGACTCCACCGGCTGCAGGAAGAAAATGTTTCTCCTCCTCAGCTGATTTATTCCCTCAGTAAACTCTTTCCTGATGAGTTTATGGTCTCAGTCGCTAGTTTCAAGTCTTCTTCAACACAGCATGATGTTCATTTAGTAAATTATGGTCCCGTTTAGCTCCGCCCTCTCGTCCAAATATGGTCACATCTGTGGGCCGTCGCCAACAAGATGGCAGCGGCCAAAATGCTAAATTGGAGGCTTCAAAATGGCGGTCCACAAACCAACGTCACGCTGGCCACGCCCACTTATTTTACACCAACTGTGTGTGTGTGTGTGTGTGTGTTGTGTGTGTGTGTTACCTCGACTCCTTCAGAGAAGATGAAGAAGGCCGTGAAGATGAGGAAGAGTCCGTTGACGAAGCCAGCCAGAACCTCAGCTCTGACGTAACTGAAACACATCAACACGTCAACACGTCAGACCTGACCAACTGAGCCCAGATCAGCGCGTCAGACCTGACCAACTGAGCCCAGATCAGCCCGTCAGACCTGACCAACTGAGCCCAGATCAGCGCGTCAGACCTGACCGACTGAGCCCAGATCAGCCCGTCAGACCTGACGCACTGAGCCCAGATCAGCCCGTCAGACCTGATCAACTGAGCCCAGATCAGCGCGTCAGACCTGACCAACTGAGCCCAGATCAGCGCGTCAGACCTGACCGACTGAGCCCAGATCAGCGCGTCAGACCTGATCGACTGAGCCCAGATCAGCGCGTCAGACCTGATCAACTGAGCCCAGATCAGCCGTCAGACCTGACCAACTGAGCCCAGATCAGCCCGTCAGACCTGACCAACTGAGCCAGAGCGATGGTCTCACCCGTAGGAGAAGCTGTCGTTGGATCTCCACCTGGAGATGACGGAGGCTGCCAGACCTGCCAGCAGGGCGGTGCAGTCGAAGAACATGTGGAAGGAGTCTGAGATGAGACCTAAACTGAGGAGGAAACAACACACACACACAAACACACACTTTAAACACACACGTTTCACTAAAAGCCTTCAGCGTTTGTCTGGCAGCATCCACCTTTTCAGCACCACCTCCCGTCACAGAGAGACGCAGCGTAAAGAAACCTGTTAGCAACACTGGAAGAACTACAGGCGTCTGCCGTTCTGCGGGGAGGAGGAACACCGGCGATCGCACGGTGCAGGACTGTGATGGCCATGTGATCAATAAACTAATGGAGCAGATCAGCTGCCAGAAACTGAACATTTTAAATATCATAAATGTTTAAGGAGAAGCAGCAGAGTCACTTTTATAAACTGAATAATATAACAAATCATGTGATGTAGCTCCGACAGACGGCTCAGGCTCTTTTATTTTGTAGGCAGCAAGGTATTGAAAACAAACGTACCCGACGACGCAGGAAGCAGATTAAAATCTCTCTTCCAACATGTTGATCAGGTTTATTGATGAAGTATCAGCTTTTTACTCCTGAAGGGTTTACTGCACGTGCTCGTAATACAGCAAGGGTTTCCCATAATGCCTTTCTCTCACAGAAACATAATCACTAAAGACACTGACCTGCTTCTCCTCCAGTTTCATGTTTTAATATATTTTTATACAGGAAAAGAGCAGAGGGTGTTTGTGAACGCTGCTCTGTGGCCTCTGTGAGAGTTTGTTCACACGTGGAAGCAAATAAAGTTTAAATTCTTCTAATCCACTTTGTCAAACAGACGCCACAGAACCCGAGACGAGACTTTCAATCAGGTTTTAAACGACAGGCTGTCTTATAAAGGGAGATTACTTAAAATACTTCAAGCACAGGAGCCTCAGTCAGAGGTAAGCAGGTCATGTGACTGGACGCTACAGAAAGATCAACATTTAATATCCAGGAGGAGCCTGAACTTCACACGGAGACCCTGAACTTCACACGGAGACCCTCATTTACAAAGTAATAAAATGACTTTACTTATTACTGGGCAATAAATCAATCATGATAATTATCGCAATATAATTTCTCTCAATCACAATATAACAAATGTTTAATATTTAGTCAATAAATGTTTGATTTAATTCATTTGTATAATAAACAAATTAGCACTTAAAGGGGCTTCATGTATTTTTTATATTCTATAATCTTTGTGGGCTCATCAATGGTGATAAATCAATGTTTAGAGTCTTTAATATTTGAATAAACTTAGAAGAAGCACCATTGATTGAGATTCAGTAAATATATGTGGTGAAAAGGCTGTTTGATCAACGAGCACAGCAAAGTGTCCTAAAGAGGTGGATGCAGAGTCCAGGAGAACAGATTTTATAGGCTACCTGCCCAGATTTGCATCCACCTCCTTACTCAGCATAAATGACCGTTAGCACTCGCGAGAATTCGGCACAACACCTGCGGGCTGCTGTTCCTGCTTTTGGGATTCTGCTCGCTCATGAGTTCACACGCCTGGTAGCAATCTTAAAACCGAACCGCTAGAGGCCGCTGGAAACTACATAATGAATTTATCACGTCAGCTTCATGTTGTATTTGATTTCATGTTGGAACAGAAAACGAGCTCATATCAGACATCAATAATCATCAGGATCTTTGGATAATGCGTGATACAGTTTCCCTTTGAAAAAGTCCATTAAGACTCTTCAGCTGATCCAGAATGCTGCAGCACGAGTTCTGACAGGAACCAGTAAAAGAGATCATATCTCTCCTGTCTTAGCTTCTCTGCATTGGCTTCCTGTAAAATCCAGAATAGATTTTAAAATCCTTCTTCTCACATACAAAGCTCTTAATGGTCAGGCACCATCTTATCTTAAAGAGCTCATAGTACCTTACTACCCCACCAGAGCACTGCGCCCCAGAATGCAGGGTTACTTGTGGTTCCTAGAGTCTCCAAAAGTAGAATGGGAGCCAGAGCGTTCAGCTATCAGGCTCCTCTCCTGTGGAACCAGGTTCCAGTTTGGGTTCGGGAGGCAGACACCATCTCTACATTTAAGAGTAGGCTTAAGACTTTCCTTTTTGATAAAGCTTATAGTTAGGGCTGGCTCAGGTGAGTCCTGAACCATCCCTTAGTTATGCTGCTATAGGCTAGACTGCCGGGGGATTTCCCATGATGCACTGAGCTCCTCTCTCCTCTTCTCTCTCTCTGTTGCTCTCTTGCCCCGCCCCCCAGATGAAAGTTCATTTTGGTTCCAAAGTCTCCTTCCTGGTCAGAACTTGATGCCAAACTGCGGATCAATAATCAAACACGAGACAGAACTTTCATTAAGAACCCAGCTGAACCAATCAGCGGCCTTTTTGTGCGCCCCGATTCAGCTCCGCCCGTTACCATGGCGACACCTCAAACAGCTGGGAGGTGTAACGCGCAGGTAAATAAACTATAATAACTTCCTGTTTCGCTGAGAGAACCGATCCGCGATCCGCTCGTTACGGGTACCTGATGACCGGAAGCGCGGAGGCTGAGCTGGCGTTCAGGTCATCGATCGCGCCCACACGCGCTCTCTAACACATACGTGGCACATCCTGAGACATGCTAGCTGCTGCTAACGGCGCTAGCCTACCTGTTGCTCCAGATGCCGTAGGTGAGCTCCACGAAGGCGAAGGACAGATTCAGGCAGAGGAAGAAGAACAAGTTCCGGGACGTTTTATCCGCGAGGATCGACCTGAAAACACACAGCAGTCAGAGAAGGTCCGGCACCGGAGCCAGAACCGGGACAGACCCGGGTCAGTAACAGCCCGGCGGGCACGTGCACACATCCAGCACACCGTCAGGGAACGGGTTAGCACCTGACAGCGCGTGGAAACACCTTTAATAAAGACACCGGGACAGGAAGTGGTCTGTTTGGGCTAGCCGGTTAGCATCCGGCTAGCAGCTTAGCGTTAGAGTCAGCTGGCTGTAAGTTAGCCTCTGTTAGCTCAGTTAGCAGTTAGCACAGGTGAGCTTACCTGAACCATCCCGAGAGCTTCAGCAGCAGGTTGAACTTGGCGGGTTTGTACTCGTCGTCTTTAATAGATAAAGGTAACATTTTCACACCTGAGCGCGCGCGCACACACACACACTCACCGGACAGACCTAGCTACGGGAGGCTAACGTCAACTTCCGGTCTGCTCGCGTTTCACAATAAAGGCGTTTCAGAAGCGCTTCCGGTACTCGAGCGCTGACCGATAATACTACCAATAATACTGATAATACTAATACTACTACTGATACTGTATGTGTACAGGAAACACTTCTGTGAGACTGGATTTGAATGTTTAATTTCTTCATGACTTGAAGATGTTGTTGTTGTTGTTTTTGTTATCGTTCTTTATTTATTGCCGACATGTTTCTGAGATTGTGATGAACTGAATGGAAACAAATAAAATATTTTTCTTTCAGTTAAATCAAAATGAGGTGGAGTTTTTTCTTTCTCCGAGTTTTGTCATTTGATCTGAACATGACTTAATATTCAGATTTATTTTTTCATATCCCAGTTTTGTCTTGAAATAAAAGAGACTTAACCTCAGGAGCTGAGGAACCTGGAGAACCGTAAATACAGTAAAAACACAGCCGAAGGATCTATGTGAAGTTTTCAGTCCCTTTTGTTTGACAGGATATTTACAGATTCACAGCTGTTCTCTGTTTAGGCCTGCATGAAGTACGTTTTACTTCCTGTGAGCTACTCCTGTGGTGGAGACTTGTGATTTCTTGGCGTTTCCGTCATATTTCAAAATAAAAGCCCTCTGTTTACTGGTTGTGTTGCCGCGGTGTGAGCAGCAGGGGGCGTCAGAGCGCAGAGAGTCCGCGGGGCCCCTCCGGGAGCCTCTCGGGGTCTGTTGACTGGCAGGAGGACAAAGTCTGAGCAGCAGCTGGGTTACATTTTACTTCACTGTTTATTCTGCGTTTCACACTCAGGACTGACTCCAGGAGACTCGGTCACAAATCACGCGCCGTCAAACGAGACGAATAAAAAAGATTAAACAGGAAATAGCCGTCAGCTGACTGATGATCAGTTAATCAACAAAACATGTAAACATCAGTGTGTCAGTGAGGGAACACGCGTGAGAGATGAGAGGGATCGCTCATCGGTTTCCATGGCAACCCCATGCCACTGCGACCTCATCAGAAGAGGACGCCGACGCTCCATCAGCAGCAGCTCCGCTCTCCTCCACGCCGAGAGGCTCCCGAGTGTCAGCGCAGAGACAGGAAGTGGGAATGATTGGTCGGCCAGAGGTCACTGTAGAGAAACATCCGGAAGCAAAAGTGGAAGTGCTCAGTCAGTGTGTCCGCAGGTCAAGGTCACGTGTACGTTCATGTAGAGGCAGAAACGTTATCGCCGCCAGCAGCCGTCACTTTCAGGTACATCTGACAGGAAGTTACATCACAATTGAATTTAACCTTTTATTCGGTCTCTTTATTCTGAAATAGAGCAGCGGCGTCCCGGTGAGTCTCTGAGGGTTTAGGGTCGTCCCACTGTCAGAACATCAGGTGCGTGAGGGCTCTCTGTAAGCCCACGCCTCTGCAGACTTTACCTGAGGGAGTTACCCAGAGTTCATAGCGTTGTGACGTTAAACGCCAGGGTAAGAAAAGTAAACAACCATGGAAGGAGCATCTAGAAGAAAAAAGAAGTTTAGATGTTTGTGATGGTTTTTGGGATTAAAAAAAAACCTCTGGTCCACAGGATCAGACAGTCGGTCCCTTCAGGGGCAGAAATAAAAAATGGAAAACAAAAAAGCAAAGTCAAGGTAACGCGACGTGATGAGTCGCAAGGTGCGTCGCTGTCAAACCATTCGGCCTGTGCAGCCTGAAGATGTCAGCTGAGTCTTTGAGGGTTCAGGTTCAGGGATCAGGGTTCAGGGATCAGGGTTCAGGGATCAGGGTTCAGGGTTCAGGGATCAGGGTTCAGGGATCAGGGTTCAGGGATCAGGGTTCAGGGATCAGGGTTCAGGGATCAGGGTTCAGGGATCAGGGATCAGGGTTCAGGGATCAGGGATCAGGGTTCAGGGATCAGGGATCAGGCCTCACGTCCTGACCCTGCTGCTGCAGCACACATGGCAGGTGTATGGGAGGCGGCTGGACATCAGGTGAGTTTGGTGTCACCTCGCTGCCACGTCTCTACGTTTTACAGTTTTTATCTTTTAGTTTGTTTTAGTTTATTTTGTTTGCATCTCATTTCTGTCGCCCCGGCCCCGGCCCCGGCCCCGGCCCCGGCCCCGGCCCCGGCCCCGGCCCCGGCCCCGCCCCGCCCCGCCCCGGCCTCCTCACTCTTACAGAACTCTTAGTTTTATTTTCTTAAAACAAATAAACCTCTCACTGACACTTTGACTTGATTTATTTGGCGGTCGTCTCTTTTGTATTTCTGAAAAAGGGACGTTATTTGACTTCGCATCAGATCAGTTTTTGGTCTGTGATCATCTCAGATCCTAATGTCTTCTTAATCTAGCTTTTATTTTGAAAATCTCCGCTCAGACTGTCAGAAGAAGCTCACTGATCATAATCAGACTCTTATTGTGGAGGTTTTCTCATTCAGTCTGATCACAGCAGCTCCTGCTGGACGTTACAGGACCTGCAGCTCCGACTGACTGACAGAAATCACGGACGAATAGGAGAACTGGGTACAGCGTTAGAGGCGGGGCTCCGTATCTTCCTCTGAAAGCCGAAACATTGCAAACCCACGGGAGCTTCCGCCGCCGGGCTGGCTAACTTCCTGTTTAGCCCTCTGCCATCTTGAATGGGGGTAAAATGATGTTACTGGACTGAAGGGATCAAACGCTGGTTACTGTGGCGGGAGAGCAGAACGGGGGCTGCAGATTCAGGACCCCCCCAATCCTGGGACCGCAGTTCTTTTGCAACAGCGCCATCTAGTGGAGTGGTGGTAATGCACAGCAACACGAGGGAGGTTCACCGGTCGACATGCATATAAACAAGAATCCTAGAAAAGCAGTTCTGGTCCCAGGACTGCGGTCCTGAAACTGCAGCTACATGCTAAAATGTGTCTTTGGACCGCCGTGCATCACGTGACGACCCGGCAGTTGTAATTTCAGAGTTTGGCCTCGAGGTCATGAGCAAGCGGTCATGTTGTCGCGTTCTGCCCGTCAGTGTCTCTTCTCTCTCTGATGGATCATCTTCAGACCAAAGTTCAGGTTCTATACGGTCCCCGGCTGGACCACAACTCATCTCCTTTAACCTTTTAACAGCTGCCGTTTGCCCCGCTGCTTCCTCTTTAACGCAGAGTTCGCATTCTTCAGGTCAGTCTTAAAATAACAGTCACATGACCAGAAGTCGTTCATAAGGTGACCGGTCTGCCCTGGTTTGGGTTCTGGTCCAGAACTGGGACTGGGAAAAAGACAAAGACCAGACAAAAAGGCCAAAAAGCAGGACAGAGAGCAGAACCAGGATAAAGAAAAACCCAAAGCCAGGACCAGGTCCAGTACATGTGCACTGGTTCTGTTCCTGGTTCTGAATGTCTCTGAAAGCTGCTGACGGAGCTTCACTAAACAAAGAGCCCCATCTTCTGCTCTCGGACAGGAAATACCAGACGGTTAAAATGACAAGACACAGCAGAACGCAGCGTCCTCTCTTACACAACAGAGGTCAGAGGTCACGGAGGCACGGCGGGACACTGAACGCCTCACGAGTGGAAAAACAGCAGATGGAGCAGGAACACGTGGATCAGCACTTTCAGCTGGATCAGGCTTCGGGGCTCGGACGGAGGGAAGAACGGTGCTCATTTGACCCTCTGAACTCCGAGGGGGTCGAATTTACCAGCGGACGCTTCAATCCGAGACAACAGACCGAGAGGATCCGCATTCACGCCTCGCGTCTGAGGCCTGCTGGTCTCCATGACGACGGGCTGAGGAGCCAACGAGCTCTGTGGCGAAGACAAAAAAAACAAAACACTTAATTAATTTATTCAGCTCGTTAAGGAGCTGAGAGGGACGGGCAGAGAGCCAGGAAGTAGACTGAGCCCACAGCTTCCAGTGAAGAGGACTCCTGAACCGCTGCAGGTTCTGGTTTTAGGATCTCAGGCCCTCTTTTTTTATCTCTGTCCCTGATCAACAATAAGAGAAGCGACAGATTTATCCTCACAAGAGAGTCTGAGATGAGCTTCCATCCCGGCTCCTTTACCCTCCATCTGAGACTTTTGTGGCTTTTATCCAAAGAGACTTAGTTTGAGGAAAAACACACAAACGTCAGCTGAGTGTTTTCACTTTTTACTCCTCGGGCTCCAATCTGGCTTCCTCTCCGGCTTCCTCTCCCTCGGACTTTGAAGATAAATTATGTGGGCTGTTTTTCCAATATGTCAATCAAAGCTCTCGCCACATGCATTACTTTTATTAGACTGGTAACAGAAGACGCTGCTTTCAATGTGAAACTGATCACTAACACAGTTTTAGGATCAAAGATAATTCAGCAGCTGGCCTTGTTTATATCTCTGTAACACGTTATATGTGTTTCATGGGGTGTCAATTGTTTCATATTCCAACAGCAGCCTATTTAGAAGGATGCCTCAGTGTAACGAGAAGCAGAAATGACAAGTTAACTAATCTAACTGGATGTTTTGGGAATAACAAGACATCCAGTCCAGTTTTTCCCAAAACGTTTATGTGCAGGTGTTGTTGTCAGTGGAGGATGTGGTTTATGTGCCTTTAAGTAAAACGAACAAAACAAGAGCTACTTTTAACTTTTCAGCAGTTTTTCTCTGATTAGGATGAAAAAAAACTTCCTTTAGGTCGTTGTGTGTGTGTTTTATGTGTTTTGCTGCCTGACTTGGTGAGTTTGTGACGGACAACACAGACAGGAACAACACATTTTAATTAAGGTTACTGGTTTAATTTGAAGCAACACGTTTTACATCCAAAGAATCAACGTTAACAAATAAATCAGACAAACGCAAAAGCAATTTATTGATATTCCCAAAGTTACGGTCTTGGAATAAAGTCCTGAGACCTCAATGTCCGAAACACGACAGAGACCGAGACCATCAAAAGGGGTCTCAAGACCTACAAAATACAAAACTGGCTGTTTTCATCAACTCTATCACACAAAGTACAAAATGCTTTTTAGCTCAGAGCTGTCAACATCCACAAATCCTCAACAATCAAATGAGTTCAAGCTGCCGATCGTCACGACATCACGACCTTTCCCTCCAGCGCCGCCATCAGGTCAAACGCCTCCCGGAGGCTTTGTTTGACTTTCTGTCTCCCCTGCTCAGCTTCAGTGGAGCTTTAAACTCCCAGCAGCCTTTCTCTCTCTCTCTCTCCTGAAAAACAAACTCTTAAAGTGAGTGTCCAGGCGCCGAGACGTCGCCATGGCGACGGTGTCCTGCAGACTTCCAGTAAACAGCGAGTGTGAGGGAAGAGAAAGGGAAAGCTGCTGAGCTCCGGCTCAGGCACTGGAAATTCCCAGGAAAACAATTCCAACAATCTCCGGCGGGCTGGGGTATCTTTAATAAAACAGAAACGGGACGCTTGTTCTCATTCACCTCCCACACAAGCACAAAGCACGTAATCCCAAAACTGAAAGTCTTCCAGCCTTAAAGGGGGATTTTTATTACATAATGAGGCCGAAGCCAGAACTTTGACTCGGAGCAACGTTCCCGCTTCAGGGACGGGCCGCTGAGCGGGTCCCAGTCCACGGCCGCAGGAAGCTGGTGAAAAAAGAGCGAGCTGCAAAGCTGACAGGCGACTGCATGAAGGTCACATGTCACATGATGTAGCGCCACACGTTGGAGTATAAAAGCCGCGCGCCGGGAGGCGCACAGCGGCGAGCCGATGGACCCGGGCCGGGGAGTCCTGGAATGATGAAACCGGGCGCTACAGAAACAAACATGGGTGCCAGGTAGCAACACGCCTGGGGGTTAGGAAGGGGGGGTTGGACCAAAGCCACATCCTGGGGGGCGGCGGGTGGCTGTTCATATGTAAACCTCATGTTGCCACGAGCTGGACCTGGTAGCCACATATTGAGACGTGAAAGCCACATGTCGTCTATCAAAGCCACGTATTAGAGTACGGTATCGGGACTGGTGGCCACATGGGGGACGGCGGTGGCCCAGGGTCCGGCTCAGGCTGAGGGAGGCGCAGACTGCGGCAGCTGATAGAAGCCTTTCTTCCTGGATCTCCTCAGGTAGTCGAGGAGCAGCGCGGCGGCTGCTAACCCGGCGGCGACGCAGACGACGATGACGGCGACGGTAACGGCGTCGAGGCTGGGGGGGTGGTGGGTGCTCCTCTCTGCAGGAAGTGAGACAAAGACTTCAGAATAAAAGGAGACATTTTCTATTTCAACACTTTAACAAAAGAAATAAGATTAAATTATAATAATGAGATTAAACTTTGGGACAGAACCGGGACACGGACCTCTGACGCTGATGCTGAAGACTTGGACCTGGTACCCGAGGTCGTTGGTCACGTTGACCTGGTAAAGCCCCGAGTCTCTGGCTGTGACGTTGACCAATAGGAAGGTGCCGTTGGGGGAATACAGCTCCGTCCCATTGGTCAGCTTCTTCAGGACCACGGCTGCCGGCGGGAAGCTGATGGTTTGGCAGCACACGGTGACATTCTGTCCCTCCTGGACCACCGTAGACGGCAGGATGAGGACCGTGGTGTTCCTCGGAGGAGCTGGACCACAAGAAACCAGATTACAGTTAGAGGCGGGGTGAATAAACACTTAATTTCCTGCATCCTGGAGTACCCTGCATCTCGGTATATTGATCAGTCAGCTTCATAATGAGATGGGACTATCAGGATCCGTCCTTCAGTGGTTCTCTTCCTATATTCATGACAGAACCTTTAATGTCGCTGTAAATAATGTACAGTTTGATGTGACCAATTTGTCCTGCGGAGTGGCACAAGGTTCAGTTTTGGGGCCTATTTTGTTTTTACTGTACATTTTGCCACTTTGGTCAAATTATCGGCAGTTTTGAGGATGTGTCATACCACCTTTACGCTGACGATGTTAAATTGTATTGTTCTTTTAATGATGCTGAGTTTCATCGTCTGCCTCTGTTTCTAAAGTGTGTGTCCTCCATCAAAGACTGGCTAGCCACAAACTACTTGCAGATAAATTTGCCCCAAACCATAAGATCCCGTTGATCAAACAGCACCTTGGCTCTCTGGGCCCTTCTGTCAAATCCAGCCTCAGAAACCTGGGGGTTGTGTTTGACCAGGCCGTCCCTGGAGACACACTCAAAACAGCTCATTCGAAATTGCTTTTGTCACCTTAGGAACATCTCTAAAATTCGCAAAATGTTGTCAAAGAAGGATCTGGAAATGATAATTCACGCTTTCATATCGACAAGACTCGACTACTGTAACGCTGTTTTTACCTGTCTGAATAAATCTGCTTTGAACAAATTGCAAATCGTCCAAAATTCTGTTGCTAGACTTTTAACAGGGGCCCCTCGAAGGTCTCAGATCACACCAGTCTTATTGGACCTCCATTGGCTCCGTGTACAATTCAGGATTTTAAGATTTTAGTGCTGACTTTCAGAGCCTTAAACGGTCAGGCCCCACATTACATCCTGGACCTTTTGAAGCCGTATTCCCTGACCGCACCCTTCGGCCCTCTGGCCAGAACCTCCTAGCAGTCCCCAAGACCCGTTATAAGACCCGAGAGGACATGTCATTCCAGTCTGTTGCTCCCAGACTGTGAAACGCTCTGCCCCGGTCCTTGGGTCTGACAGACACTGTTGTCTCGTTTAAAAAGGATCTGAAAACACGTCTATTTCAGAAGGCTTTTGGTTGATGGGTTTTTCACATTAATTTCATGTTTATATACATTTTTTACTGTTTGTTTTCACTTACTCTTCTGTACAGCACTTTGTGATTTTATCTAAGCGCTTTATAAACACATACATACCCCCCTACATAGAAACAGCTGATTGGAGGTCTGCAGACGGATCAATCACAGCACTTTTCTCTGTTTACACAAACTATGTATCTTGTAAGTGGGATGGAATGTTTCTTCTCTAGTATGCTGATGATATAGTCTTGGTATCCCACTTGTCTGATACTAAAGCACCGTCTGATCACCAGCAGACAGTTAATAATCTGGTCACAACGTTCAAAGAAATTTCCCTGGACCTTAACACCGATAAAACCGAGGAGCTGCGCTGTCAGAGCAGCAACCCCTCAGCATCAATGATGATGGGTTGAACAAGTCAATGTTTTTAAATATGATGGAGACATCTGTCTTTTTCACAGCATGTATCAGGAAGCCCAGCAGCGTTTACAGCTGCTGAGTGTGAGCAAGGGTCTACTGGTCACTCATTGAATCCATACTCACTTTTAATATCACAGCCTGGTATAATGGCCTTACTGTTAAACACAAAATCAAACTTGCACGAATAATAAATCAGGCTAGTAAGACAATAGGCTCCGCTCAAACCCCCTTAACAGAACTCCATATCTGGTCAGTATTGAGGAAAGGCACTACAATCACACAGGAACCACCCACTTCACCAATCCTTTCATTTAATGCCATCAGGTCGACGATACAGAGTCCCACACGGAAAAACATCCCTCATATAGAACAAATCACATTTTTGTATTCTGCACGTCTGAAAAACTAATGGGGCTAAATTGTCTTCAGTGTTTTTACGTCTTTTCAGCCTGTCGCTTGTGTCAGACAATAAAGATTTCTTATTATTCCCATCTAGGAAACACACTCAGGTGTTGAGGTTCCTTCAGTTGACCGTATGGTGTAAAAGAGGAGCTGTTTGGGCTGATCTCGTGTGGAAAAGACACAATATAGAGCAACACAAAGGAAGGAAGTGAAATCCCTGCAGGAGGGAGAGGAAGACGAGGACAAGGCAGAGGAGTCAGAATGCGAAGAAGGGCCAGAGCAACTTTAAATAATTTTACCATGTACTGCAGTGACCGTGTGCCTCCGGCCCTGATATCTGCCCTCAGCGGGCAGAGGAACGCTCCTAAATGAAGAGCAGGACCTTGCTATGGTCGCCATGGTGATTGCTGACAATGACATAAAACTAAAGGACACTCGGTCCAGAGCTGTAGAGGACAACCTGGTCTTTGGGAACATTGCAGCAACCTGCATCACATCCACTTCATCAAGGTAAACACAGAGTCCAAATGACACGACTGCACAAAGGAACGGCGAGCGAATCGTCCAGGTAAAGTTACGCAATCCAGTCATTACTGTACGATAAGTGATGTGTTTTGCAGTAAACTATAAAACCTGAAGCACAGTGGGAGGTACAGCCTTTACACAAACACTGTGTCTGATTACATTCAGGGAGTCACGGAGCTGGAGCCAATCAAGGCCCACATGAAATGACCTACGGAGACGAGGCCGACTTCAACTCGGCGAAAAGGCGTCGGAGGGGTAGAAACATGATTGGGTCACAGACGGGGGCAACATCACCAACACCGACCGCCTTCTCCTGCGTGAAAGACAGGTGCCAGAGGCAGAAAGGGGACAGGTGGGAGACCACTCGCCAATATATGTGATCACATGGGACAGAGCGGCGTTCCCGCTGCGTTTTCCTCAACCCCTCTGAGGAGCTTTTCTCCACCTGGAGATGGAGGGTTTCTGCATGCCGAGACATCACAGCTGAACACTGCCGGGGGTGGATGAGGCACGCTAAGAGATTCTTCCCGAGGCGCTTTGCCAGAGAAGATATCAGGTGTGATGTGGATGAGAAAATGTGGCCAAATGCAGAAGACCAGGCAGATTAGACTGTTTTTTTCTGTGGAACTTTCTGTTTATCTCATACTGCAATATAATAATGTGATAATGCTGCAAATAGAGTCTCTACTGCAACAATTCTGTCTTTGTCTGGTCTTATTTTAGAAACCGTACGTTCTGCAAAGCTACTCTGAGATGGGCCATTCATCTTTTGGACTGAATTTCTGCAGCATGAATTTACTAAACTCACCAAAACAAAAATTTACTGCAGTGCAAAGAAGAATCTACCATCAGTCCAATATAGTGTCTCTCGTTCAAGGAGCAGACCTGATAAAATAATGCAGTTTCTGCACATATGACTGACTGAATGTTCCTGTTGGAAGAGAACACGTGTTTTGGTAGATGTGCTGTGTCGGTGTATTATTGTCTTATGTTAGTGAAAAAAAACTGTGAGCCGGTAACAGAAATGTAGTGAAGTGAATCTGCTCAGACTTCGTGTTACTGGTTCACTTTAAATCTCTGAACCTGTCGGTTCTGTTTCTGTGACTCCTGACTGGGGAGTTTCAGCGCTGCCGACCTCATTTTCGTGTATTTATAGGAGGGAAACGCAGGCAGCTGTAAGCCGTCATGTGACGACCTGCTGAGCCGAACCCGTTGACCTTTAACCCCAACGCATCACCACCTGATATGGAGCGCTCAGCGCGGGAGTGCACGTTTGTGCTTTACTCCTTTTTTAATAAACTTCGTGTCTGAAAAACTTTTTTCCAAACGTGGAGGATTTGAATCTTTCAGATAAAGATGAACTTCGTGGAAACGGAGGTGAGCGGCAGCTGCCTCCTCCCTCAGGTGAGGACGCGCCGACACACCTAGTCAACAATGTGCTGAGTTAACGTCAGAGGACGTCTGGCGAACATCAGCGCCTGACACGTTACTCAGCAGGAAGGTCAGAGTTTATTTCTGACCGCACTCAGCGTCATGTGAAGGAGTCAGATAAGAGGAGCTGCAGGAGGACTGAGGGAGTCCTGTCAGGACCCGGTCCTGGTACTGCTGCCAATGAAGCTGCAGCTGAAACAGCGAACTGAGCGACGGAAGCGCTGATGATTATTAAGCAGGAAATAAAGGCTCCATATTCGCTTTTACATCAGCGTTCACCAGCCTGAGCGCTCAAACAGGAACTCGTGTTCTTGTGAAACGTCATCAGTCGCAGCCAAAGTACCGTTCCAACTAAAAGTCCGCATCCAGTCAAGTACAGTAAAAAACCCGGATGTGTTCTCACTCCGCCCGTTTTACCCAGCCTGCATCGGTGGTGACTTATGTGGACTTCGGACCGCCAGATATCCCAGAATGCACTTCGGATGTGAAAACTCACAACTGTAACTTATAATACAACTGTAACTTAAAATCTCGTGTCACATATAGTAGTTTTAAGAGTTTTTTATGTTATGAGAATATAGTTGTTTAAACTCCAAAAACTCCAAATATGTGGTTGATTTAAAAAATTTGTTGACGTTTTCGGAGATGTGAGGTCCCGTCCGCCATCAAGTCCGCCGCTGTTGCTGAATGACAGACTGCGTGCTCCAGTTCCTGAGAGTTTGTACCCCCGAGCCGAACTTTCAAGTACAGAAGAACTTGACGAACTCAGTGTTGAGAAACAGCCCAACATTCACATACATTCAAACACCGGCGGAACAATTCGGATTTCAGCCTGGAGGCGCCGGGGATTGAACCGGGAACCTTCCGATTAACAGGCAACCCGCTCTACCTCCTGAGCCGCAGCTGCCCCAGAGAAATATCCACGCGGACAAACACACCCTCGATTATTCATCTCTGTATGAAGCGTTCTGGACCAGGATCTCAGAACAAGACACAAAGAGCTTTAGCTTCAGGCTAACGTTAGCATCCCCCTCCCCCTCCCCTCAACTCGTCACATATGGACGCTTGTTCAGATCCTTTGGGGTCACTTTTTAACGCCCTGGGTGCCCTTTAGCGTTTTGTGCTCCGTGGTCGAGTTAGCGGTTAGTTTTAAAATGAAATTAGCTGTTAATGTTGTGAAACGCTGCAGTTTGCTCAGGATTTTAAGATTTTAGGTTTTTAATATAACTTCACTAAAAACATTTAGTGTTGACTTTTTGTTATATCTTATAACTTATATCTTGTTATATCTTATGTCTTATAAGAAATGACCTTACAGGGTTTCAAACCAACGCTATCGGGTCTTGACCACACGTCCATATGTGACGAGATGAGCGAGGACAGGAAACAGAAAAGTAAAATAACCTTCTGGGGTTTTAAGGTGCTTCTACGAATATCAATGAGCCTGAAGCAGCGACAACACCTGAAGACAGGAAGTGAAAGTACCTCTGACGGTGATGGAGCTGTTGACCCGCTGGGACCCGTACTGGTTGGAGGCTTCGCACTGGTAGTGGGCGGAGTCGTCCAGCAGGGCGGAGGAGAGCCTGAAGGAGAGCAAGGAGGAGACGTTCCTCTGAAGCTCCGCCCCCTCCCTCCTCAGCACCAGCGTGGCGGGCGGAGCTCCGTCTGAGCGGCAGGTAACCGTCACCTGCTGACCCTCCACCACCTCCTCACCTGGACTCACTGAGATGGAGGTTCCCCTCGGACGATCTGAAGCAGAAACAGGAGTGAGCTCATGAGGTTCTGCAGAATCGGTCTACAGGTGACATCATCTCTGACCTAACTCTCCTCTCAGCCAATCAGAGAGCGGCCGAACAATGCGGAGACACTCACAGTGGACCTGCAGGGGGGCGCTGGTCCTCCTGGACCTCCACACGTCTCCGTCCTCCTTCAGCAGCTCGGCGCTGCAGGTCAGGACCAGCCGCTCCTCCTCGACCCGGTGCCGAAGAACAGACGAGACGTTCCGCAAAGAACCGGAGAAGCTGAAGGACTCCGACCTCAGCGTCGCGTTCCCAGACAGCCACCGGATCCTCATCGGATTGGCTGAGAAGACGTTCCTGACATCACAGCGAAGGACCGCCTCCTGACCCAGCAGGACAGGACCAGAATCCTCCAGAACCGGATCAGATGGAAACGCTGGAGAGAAGAAAAACACAGCAGACGTTCACACGGCTGATCGATCAGCTGATCGGCTTCAGACTCTGAGGATCGGGATCCTGCTGGGTTACAGGTCTCACGTCTGAACCGAGCAATAAAACAATTTATCATCAACATAACAAACAAATGTTTGATTTCTTTCATTTGGGTCTCTTCATTTTTAAAGATGTTTGTTTTGTTTTTCAACACAGATGAACACAGATTTTATCCTAAATGTTCTGAACGTTCTGTCTCAGATTTGTTGAACACAGATTTTATCCATAAACGTTCTGAACGTCTGTCGAGATTTGTTGAACACAGATTTTATCGTTCTGAACGTTCTGTCTCAGATTTGTTGAACACAGATTTTAACGTTCTGAACGTTCTGTCTCAGATTTGTTGAAAACAGATTTTATCCTAAACGTTCTGAACGTTCTGTCTCAGATTTGTTGAAAACAGATTTTATCCTAAACGTTCTGAACGTTCTGTCTCAAATTTGTTGAACACAGATTTTATCCTAAATGTTCTGAACGTTCTGTCTCAGATTTGTTGAAAACAGATTTTAACCATAAACGTTCTGAACGTTCTGACTCAGATTTGTTAAAAACAGATTTTATCCTCAACGTTCTGTACGTTCTGTCTCATATTTGTTGAACACAGATTTGTTGAAAACAGATTTTATCCTAAACGTTCTGTCTCAGATTTGTTGAAAACAGATTTTATCCTAAACGTTCTGTCTGAAATTTGTTGAACACAGATTTTATCCTAAACGTTCTGAACGTTCTGTCTCAAATTTGTTGAACACAGATTTTATCCTAAACGTTCTGTACGTTCTGTCTCAGATTTGTTGAACACAGATTTTATCCTAAACGTTCTGAACGTTCTGTCTCAAATTTGTTGAACACAGATTTTATCCTAAACGTTCTGAACGTTCTGTCTCAAATTTGTTGAACACAGATTTTATCCTAAACGTTCTGAACGTTCTGTCTCAAATTTGTTGAACACAGATTTTATCCTAAACGTTCTGAACGTTCTGTCTCAAATTTGTTGAAAACAGATTTTATCCTAAACGTTCTGTACGTTCTGTCTCAAATTTGTTGAACACAGATTTTATCCTAAATGTTCTGAACGTTCTGTCTCAGATTTGTTGAAAACAGATTTTAACCATAAACGTTCTGAACGTTCTGACTCAGATTTGTTAAAAACAGATTTTATCCTCAACGTTCTGTACGTTCTGTCTCATATTTGTTGAACACAGATTTGTTGAAAACAGATTTTATCCTAAACGTTCTGTCTCAAATTTGTTGAACACAGATTTTAACCATAAACGTTCTGAACGTTCTGTCTCAGATTTGTTGAAAACAGATTTTATCCTAAACGTTCTGTCTGAAATTTGTTGAACACAGATTTTATCCTAAACGTTCTGAACGTTCTGTCTCAAATTTGTTGAACACAGATTTTATCCTAAACGTTCTGTACGTTCTGTCTCAGATTTGTTGAACACAGATTTTATCCTAAACGTTCTGAACGTTCTGTCTCAAATTTGTTGAACACAGATTTTATCCTAAACGTTCTGAACGTTCTGTCTCAAATTTGTTGAACACAGATTTTATCCTAAACGTTCTGAACGTTCTGTCTCAAATTTGTTGAAAACAGATTTTATCCTAAACGTTCTGTACGTTCTGTCTCAAATTTGTTGAACACAGATTTTATCCTAAATGTTCTGAACGTTCTGTCTCAGATTTGTTGAAAACAGATTTTAACCATAAAGTTCTGAACGTTCTGACTCAGATTTGTTGAAAACAGATTTTATCCTAAACGTTCTGAACGTTCTGTCTCATATTTGTTGAACACAGATTTGTTGAAAACAGATTTTATCCTAAACGTTCTGAACGTTCTGTCTCAGATTTGTTGAAAACAGATTTTATCCTAAACGTTCTGAACGTTCTGTCTCAGATTTGTTGAACACAGATTTTATCCTAAACGTTCTGAATGTTCTGTCTCAGATTTGTTGAACACAGATTTGTTGAACACAGATTTTATCCTAAACGTTCTGAACGTTCTGTCTCAGATTTGTTGAAAACAGATTTTATCCTAAGCGTTCTGAGCGTTCTGTCTCAGATTTGTTGAACACAGATTTGTTGAACACAGATTTTATCCTAAACGCTCTGAACGCTCTGTCTCAGATTTGTTGAAAACAGATTTTATCCTAAGCGTTCTGAACGTTCTGTCTCAGATTTGTTGAACACAGATTTTATCCTAAACGTTCTGAACGTTCTGTCTCAGATTTGTTGAACACAGATTTGTTGAACACAGATTTTATCCTAAACGTTCTGAACGTTCTGTCTCAGATTTGTTGAACACAGATTTGTTGAACACAGATTTTATCCTAAACGTTCTGAACGTTCTGTCTCAGATTTGTTGAACACAGATTTGTTGAACACAGATTTTATCCTAAACGTTCTGAGCGTTCTGTCTCAGATTTGTTGAAAACAGATTTTATCCTAAACGTTCTGAACGTTCTGTCTCAGATTTGTTGAACACAGATTTTATCCTAAACGTTCTGAACGTTCTGTCTCAGATTTGTTGAACACAGATTTGTTGAACACAGATTTTATCCTAAACGTTCTGAACGTTCTGTCTCAGATTTGTTGAACACAGATTTGTTGAACACAGATTTTATCCTAAACGTTCTGAACGTTCTCTCTCAGATTTGTTGAACACAGATTTTATCCTAAACATTCTGAACGTTCTGTCTCAGATTTGTTGAACACAGATTTGTTGAACACAGATTTTATCCTAAACGTTCTGAACGTTCTGTCTCAGATTTGTTGAAAACAGATTTTATCCTAAACGTTCTGAACGTTCTGTCTCAGATTTGTTGAACACAGATTTTATCCTAAACGTTCTGAACGTTCTGTCTCAGATTTGTTGAACACAGATTTGTTGAACACAGATTTTATCCTAAACGTTCTGAACGTTCTGTCTCAGATTTGTTGAACACAGATTTTATCCTAAACGTTCTGAACGTTCTGTCTCAGATTTGTTGAACACAGATTTTATCCTAAACGTTCTGAACGTTCTGTCTCAAATTTGTTGAAAACAGATTTTATCCTAAACGTTCTGTATGTTCTGTCTCAAATTTGTTGAACACAGATTTTATCCTAAATGTTCTGAACGTTCTGTCTCAAATTTGTTGAAAACAGATTTTATCCTAAACGTTCTGTCTCAAATTTGTTGAACACAGATTTTATCCTAAATGTTCTGAACGTTCTGTCTCAGATTTGTTGAAAACAGATTTTAACCATAAACGTTCTGAACGTTCTGACTCAGATTTGTTAAAAACAGATTTTATCCTAAACGTTCTGTACGTTCTGTCTCATATTTGTTGAACACAGATTTGTTGAAAACAGATTTTATCCTAAACGTTCTGTCTCAAATTTGTTGAACACAGATTTTATCCTAAACGTTCTGAACGTTCTCTCTCAGATTTGTTGAAAACAGATTTTATCCTAAACGTTCTGAAAGTTCTGTCTCAGATTTGTTGAAAATAGATTTTATCCTAAACGTTCTGAACGTTCTGTCTCAGATTTGTTGAACACAGATTTTAACGTTCTGAACGTTCTGTCTCAGATTTGTTGAACACAGATTTTATCCTAAACGTTCTGAACGTTCTGTCTCAGATTTGTTGAACACAGATTTTATCCTAAACGTTCTGAACGTTCTGTCTCAAATTTGTTGAAAACAGATTTTATCCTAAACGTTCTGTACGTTCTGTCTCAAATTTGTTGAACACAGATTTTATCCTAAATGTTCTGAACGTTCTGTCTCAGATTTGTTGAAAACAGATTTTAACCATAAACGTTCTGAACGTTCTGTCTCAAATTTGTTGAACACAGATTTTATCCTAAACGTTCTGAACGTTCTGTCTCAAATTTGTTGAAAACAGATTTTATCCTAAACGTTCTGTCTCAAATTTGTTGAACACAGATTTTATCCTAAATGTTCTGAACGTTCTGTCTCAGATTTGTTGAAAACAGATTTTAACCATAAACGTTCTGAACGTTCTGACTCAGATTTGTTGAAAACAGATTTTATCCTAAACGTTCTGTACGTTCTGTCTCAGATTTGTTGAACACAGATTTGTTGAAAACAGATTTTATCCTAAACGTTCTGAACGTTCTCTCTCATATTTGTTGAACACAGATTTGTTGAAAACAGATTTTATCCTAAACGTTCTGTCTCAAATTTGTTGAACACAGATTTTATCCTAAACGTTCTGAACGTTCTCTCTCAGATTTGTTGAAAACAGATTTTATCCTAAACGTTCTGAACGTTCTGTCTCAGATTTGTTGAACACAGATTTTAACGTTCTGAACGTTCTGTCTCAGATTTGTTGAACACAGATTTTATCCTAAACGTTCTGAACGTTCTGTCTCAGATTTGTTGAACACAGATTTTAACGTTCTGAACGTTCTGTCTCAGATTTGTTGAACACAGATTTTATCCTAAACGTTCTGTCTCAGATTTGTTGAACACAGATTTTATCCTAAACGTTCTGAACGTTCTGTCTCAGATTTGTTGTTTGGCTTCGAGAGTTCGATCTGAGGAAAAGTTTAAAGCCACATTAACTTTCGCTCAGGAGCAAAAATCAGCAGAAGCTCTTGGTGAGTTTCTGTTTCAGCAGCTTCGGCCTGATGGTCATATTAAACTCTGCCTGTCTCTCTGCTGCGGGGGAGGATCTGGCTGCTCTCCCGCCTGTTGTGTCACTTCCTGTCAGTGGGAGCGTTGGAGTCAGTCCTCCTCGGCTCAGATTAAAGACAGACCTTTGTGAGGAAATGTTCCTGCTCTCTGGATCAGCAGCAGAACAGCAGAGTGAGGACCTTCGCCCTCCCTGCCAGCAGAAACAAATCTGTCCACACAGCAGCTCCGACCAAAGTCCAGGACCCCCCCGGTCCTCCCGGCCCCCGCAGAGACCTGCAGGAATGTCTCAATATCAGATTTAATCATGATGATTCAGGTCCTGATTGCTTTTCCTCTGATTCAAACCAGAGCTGAGAGTCTGCAGATAAAACTCCTCCGATCTGCTGTCTTTTCTTCAGCAGACAGGAAGTCGGCAGAAAGTTTAAAACACTCCTTAAATAACACAAACTAACCCCGACTCATCTGAACCCTGAACTCATTTAGAAACTCACTCAGAGGATCTCAGAGGCCCAGTAAGGGTTAATAAAGGAGGCCTGACTTCATACCACCTTAAACTCAGACATTTATTCTAAGATTAATTAATTAAGGACGTTTGAAATGAAGGGATGTCAGGAGAGCCGATACTCTCCAGCTGGAGAGCTGATTTAGACGTTTCACAGTTTGATCACCTGAAAATCACCAAAGATGGCGAACAGGCGACGCTGCAGGAAGAAGGTCACTACGTCCGTTTCTGTCATCAATAACTCAGTTTCTTAAAAATCTCACACAGCTGCAACTTTAGACAGAGACCACGGGAAACACTTCACACACAAGAGACCGTAAAGTTAAGAAAGTTAATTCAATCATTTAATAATTAAATAATCAGCGAGCAGGAGGTCATTTCAGCAGACGTCCTCTCTCTCACAGCTGTCAGCTGAACCGGTTTTACTGGTACCAACTACTGAACTTCTGGTATGGTGGCACAGAACAGAACATCTGAACCCAGTTTCACCTGGTCTCATTATTCTAATGTTGTCCTCTCTGGGCCACCGTACAAAAGTGAGGGGGTTAATAAAGACCTGTTCTCAGGTGTCTCAGTGGACTCACAGTGGACGTGGACCTGGGTGTTTCCGGTCCTGATGACGGAGTCGCACTCGGCCTCGCAGGTGTATCCTCCCTGATCCTGGAGGTCCAGGTCCTGCAGGTGGAGCAGGGACAGTCCGTCCTGCTGCGTTGTCCTCTCAGGGACAGTCCGGTCCCGGGCTGTAGTCCAGGTGAAGTTGGGGGGGTGGAGACACCCGGAGGCTCTGCAAGTCAAGACCAGACTTGAACCCCGTTCTGCTGCTGAGACCGGAGGACTCACCTCCACCTGCAGAGGGTGACCTGACAGAACAACAGAACTGTTTACAGCCGAGCAGCGACAGCACCTGAACACAGGAAGTGAAAGTAAAGATCTGCACCTCTGACGGTGATGGAGCTGTTGACCCGCTGGGACCCGTACTGGTTGGAGGCTTCGCACTGGTAGTGGGTGGAGTCTTCCGGCCGGGCGGAGGAGAGGCTGAAGGAGAGCGAGGAGGAGACGGTCCTCTGAAGCTCCGCCCCCTCCCTCCTCAGCACCAGCGTGGTGGGCGGAGCTCCGTCTGAGCGGCAGGTAACCGTCACCTGCTGACCCTCCACCACCTCCTCACCTGGACTCACTGAGATGGAGGTGTTGGTGGGCGGAGCTGTGGGAGGAGCAGACAGGTGTGTGAGAGCTGGTCACAGGTAAACAAGGAGGAGACAACGAGGACACAAGGAGAGAATAAGGAGACACTAAGGAGACAACAAGGAGACAACAAAGAGACACTAAGGAAACACTCAGGAGACACCAAAGAGATGGGTAAAGAAACAGGAGCTTCACTCTCACCGTGAACGATGACCTCCACGGCGGCGGTCTGCTTTCCTTCTGCGTTTTGGGCCTCACAGTCGTACCATCCGGCCTCAGACAGACTCACCGCCGCAAAGACCAGCTGACGGCCTTGATCCCGTGGCAAAGACCGCCCACCCGCCGTCCTGAAGCTCCAGGTGACGCTCGGCTTGGGGTTTCCCTCCGCAGAACAGTTGAGAGTGAGCGGCGACCCGGCCATCACCAACACAGAGTCTGGCATCACCGTGACGACGGGAGCATCTAAAGAGGAGACAGAGACAAGAAGTCAAAAACACTTCTTGTGCTGCTCGATCCAGCAGAAGCAGCTCAGGATCAGACCGGAGGACTTGGACTCACAGAGCGGGTTTAGGTGGACGGTGGTCTCTCTGGTCCTGTCCCGCAGCGTGGCCCTGCAGCTGATGTTTGCTCCTGAGTCCTGGATCAGAGGGGTGAATCTGTATTCAGATCGGACTGAGCTGGAATCAGGATTTCCCCCACTGCCCTGCAGGACGACGTCTCCTCTGAGCCAGGTGAAGGTCAGCATCTCGGCGGGGTAAACGTCAGACACCTGGCAGGTCAGGGTGGACTCCGCCCCTAGTCTCAGGTGGTCCTGACCTGTGATCACAGGATCTGACGGGAAGGCTGGACCCAGTAGAGACACAGAGGACAGTAAGAGGTCCACAGAGGACAGACATGGACAGACAACGTGTTACTGTGTGTGTTACTGTGTGTGAGACACCAAGCAGACACTAAGAAGATACTCAGGAGAGACACCAAGGAGACAACAAGGAGACATTCAGGAGAGACACCAAGGAGACAACAAGGAGACATTCAGGGGAGACACCAAGGAGACAACAAGGAGACATTCAGGGGAGACACCAAGGAGACAACAAGGAGACATTCAGGGGAGACACCAAGGAGACAACAAGGAGACATTCAGGGGAGACACCAAGGAGACAACAAGGAGACACTCAGGAGACACTAAGGAGACACCAAAGAAATGGGTAAAGAAACAGGAGCTTCACTCTCACCGTGAACGATGACCTCCACGGTGGCGGTCTGCTTTCCTTCTGTGTTTTGGGCCTCACAATCGTACCATCCGGCCTCAGACAGACTCACCGCCGCAAAGACCAGCTGACGGCCTTGACCCCGTGGCAAAGACCGCCCGTCTGCCGTCCTGAAGCTCCAGGTGACGCTCGGCTCGGGGTTTCCCTGCGCAAAACAGTTGAGAGTGAGCGGCGAGCCGGCCATCACCAACACAGAGTCTGGCATCACCGTGACGACGGGAGCATCTAAAGAGGAGACAGAGACAAGAAGTCAAAAACACTTCTTGTGCTGCTCGATCCAGCAGAAGCAGCTCAGGATCAGACCGGAGGACTTGGACTCACAGAGCGGGTTTAGGTGGACGGTGGTCTCTCTGGTCCTGTTCTCAGCAGACAGGTTCTCCAGTTCCAGCGTGGCCCTGCAGCTGATGGTTGCTCCTGAGTCCTGGTTCAGAGGGGTGAATCTGTATTCAGATCGGACTGAGCTGGAATCAGGATTTCCCCCACTGCTCTTTAGGACGACGTCTCCTCTGAGCCAGGTGAAGGTCAGCATCTCGGCGGGGTAAACGTCAGACACCTGGCAGGTCAGCATGGACTCTGCCCCCAGTCTCAGGTGGTCCTGACCTGTGATCACAGGATCTGACGGGAAGGCTGGACCCAGCAGAGACAGAGAAGACAGTAAGAGGTCCACAGAGGACAGACATGGACGGACAACGTGTTACTGTGCATGTTACAGTGTGTTACAGTGTGTATGTTACAGTGTGTTACAGTGTGCATGTTACAGTGTGTGTTGTAGTGTGCGTTACAGTATGTTACAGTTTGTGTTATAGTGTGTGTTACAGTGTGTTACAGTGTGTATGTTACAGTGTGTTACAGTGTGTATGTTACAGTGTGTTACAGTGTGTATGTTACAGTATGTTACAGTGTGTATGTTGCAGTGTGTTACAGTGTGTATGTTACAGTATGTTACAGTGTGTATGTTACAGTGTGTTACAGTGTGTATGTTACAGTATCTTACAGTGTGTATGTTACAGTATCTTACAGTGTGCATGTTACAGTGTGTATGTTACAGTGTGTTACAGTGTGTTACAGTGTGTATGTTACAGTATGTTACAGTGTGTTACATTGTGTATGTTACAGTGTGTTACAGTGTGTATGTTAGAGTATGGTACAGTGTGTTACAGTGTGTATGTTACAGTATGTTACAGTGTGTTACAGTGTGTATGTTACAGTGTGTTACAGTGTGTATGTTACAGTGTGTTACAGTGTGTTACAGTGTGTATGTTACAGTGTGTTACAGTGTGTATGTTACAGTATGTTACAGTGTGTTACAGTGTGTATGTTACAGTGTGTATGTTACAGTATGTTACAGTGTGTATGTTACAGTATGTTACAGTGTGTGTTACAGTGTGTATGTTACAGTATGTTACAGTGTGTATGTTACAGTGTGTTACAGTGTGTATGTTACAGTGTGTTACAGTGTGTATGTTACAGTGTGTTACAGTGTGTATGTTACAGTATCTTACAGTGTGTTACAGTGTGCATGTTACAGTGTGTATGTTACAGTGTGTTACAGTGTGTATGTTACAGTGTGTTACAGTGTGTATGTTACAGTGTGTTACAGTGTGTATGTTACAGTGTGTTACAGTGTGTATGTTACAGTATCTTACAGTGTGTTACAGTGTGCATGTTACAGTGTGTATGTTACAGTGTGTTACAGTGTGTTACAGTGTGTGTTACAGTGTGTATGTTACAGTGTGTTACAGTGTGTGTTACAGTGTGTATGTTACAGTGTGTTACAGTGTGTTACAGTGTGTATGTTACAGTGTGTTACAGTGTGTTTGTTACAGTGTGTTTGTTACAGTGTGTTACAGTGTGTTTGTTACAGTGTGTTACAGTGTGTTACAGTGTGTTTGTTACAGTGTTACAGTGTGTGTTACAGTGTGTTTGTTACAGTGTGTTACAGTGTGTTTGTTACAGTGTGTTACAGTGTGTTATAGTGTGTGTTACAGTGTGTTTGTTACAGTGTGTTACAGTGTGTGTTACAGTGTGTTTGTTACAGTGTGTTACAGTGTGTTTGTTACAGTGTGTTACAGTGTGTGTTACAGTGTGTTTGTTACAGTGTTACAGTGTGTGTTGCAGTGTGTTTGTTACAGTGTTACAGTGTGTGTTACAGTGTGTTTGTTACAGTGTGTTACAGTGTGTTTGTTACAGTGTTACAGTGTGTGCTACAGTGTGTTTGTTACAGTGTGTTACAGTGTGTTTGTTACAGTGTGTTACAGTGTGTTACAGTGTGTTTGTTACAGTGTTACAGTGTGTGTTACAGTGTGTTTGTTACAGTGTTACAGTGTGTGTTACAGTGTGTTTGTTACAGTGTGTTACAGTGTGTGTTACAGTGTGTGTTACAGTGTGTGTTACAGTGTGTTTGTTACAGTGTGTGTTACAGTGTTTTTGTTACAGTGTGTTACAGTGTGTGTTACAGTGTGTGTTACAGTGTGTTTTTTACAGTGTGTTACAGTATGTTACAGTGTGTGTTACAGTGTGTTTGTTACAGTGTGTTACAGTGTGTTACAGTGTGTTATAGTGTGTTTGTGACAGTGTGTTTGTTACAGTGTGTGTTACAGTGTGTGTTACAGTGTGTGTTACAGTGTGTTTGTTACAGTGTGTTACAGTGTGTGTTATAGTGTGTGTTACAGTGTGTTTGTTACAGTGTGTTTGTTACAGTGTGTGTTACAGTGTGTGTTACAGTGTGTGTTACAGTGTGTGTTACAGTGTGTTTGTTACAGTGTGTCTCAGTAGAAACTCACAGTAAACCTGCACCAAGGTTTTAATCTGCCTCGTCCCTCCTCCACAGATGACTTTACACAGCAGAAGTCCGTCATGCTCCATCATCACGGGGTCAAAGGTCACCACGGACTGAGTCCTGTTGGTGCTAATGGAGGCGGTCAGAGGCCGGTCCCCCATCAGGGACCAAGACACAATCGGCATCTCGGTGCAGTCCTGAACCTTGCACACCAGCTGCTGACGCTCTCCGAGTCTCCACAGAGGGTTTTTGGGAGACACATCAACACGTAGACCCTGAACGCACCACGATGACATCAGCAGTACAGCTGTAAAGGTAAACAACAACAACAAGAAGACTGGTTTAACTCCCGTCCATCAAGTCACTGACAACACAGAGTTTACTGATGAAAGGAGCACACTGCGTCTATTGATCATTTATAACCAATAAACATGTCAGAAACAGCTAATAACTATAATAATATAAACATCTTCACTGGAGAAGTTTTAAAAAATATGACATTAATAAACACGTCATCAATCGTTAATCACATGTTTATAAGCTGATTAAACACGATCAGTAAGTACAGAAGATGTGTGCTGATGAGACAATCAGCTGATCAGTCGGTTTGTCCATCAACAGAAAAAGAATCTGCAACTGTCTTCATCATTGATTAGTGTCAGTTTCTAAACTATTAATCAATCAATCAATCAATAACAAACGAAGCAGTAAAACTGATCAAAATGATCTTCAGGAACAGCTGATTTCTTTGTTGACGTTTTTTTCTTTTGGAAGCCGATGAAGTTCAGTTTGTTTGTGTGTTTTGGGGAAAAACCTGGATGATTAACGGCCCGAGTCACCAGGGGCCACCAGAGGTCACCAGGGGCCAGCAGGGGCCAGCAGGGGCCAGCAGGGCCCATAAACTGTCAGGGAGTTAATATATAGATGCTGTTAGAGAACCTCTTCTGACTGCATCTACGTATCAACCTGGCAGGAACGTGAGTTTGCATGCTTCTGATTGGTCACGTCGGTGTTTTGCAGATGACGTCACGTTGTGTCATCAGACTGACTGAGAGAGCCGTGATTGGTCGAAGCTGTCCCTGGACGCAGCTCTCGATTGGACCGAGGATCTGATCAAACGTTGTGAAACACGCTGTGTTGCTGTGTCTGCAGCATCTCTCACTACAGCAGCGTGGATCCCTCCGCCGCTGGAAGTAGTCCCAGCAGACGCTCTCTGTGGTCCCTCAGGGTCCCAGAAGTCCCCGTTCCACTGCTGCCTGGATCCGTTACCTTCGACAGTTTGGTTTTATTTTGTGGTCCGAGAGTTTTAATCTGAATAATCTGATCCTCAGTCCAGTCGAAGGCTGCGTTCAGGACCAATCACAGCTCTCGCGTTTGTTTCAGTGGAGTCAGTCTGACAGCAGCCGTGACCAATCAGAAACATGGTGATGGTGCAGCGGATCAGACACACACTTTAGTTGTGGGAGAGCAGTGTTCAATTCCCCTTGTGACCAACGTGTCCCCCGTCCAGCAGCTGTAAGTCTCTTTGGATGAACAGCTGAATCAGTAAATCTACACGCTGGATTTCAGCTTTTTATCCCAGAAACACATCAGGAGGAGGTCGATGACAGAACCCTGATGTTTGGAAACTGTCACGTAAAACCAGTAAAAAAAAATCAATCACTCAATACTAGGTCAGTTTCCCAACATCTGGCTGTGGCTCCTTGTGGAGTCACCTGAGGTCAGCACATTAAACTGATGTCTGACAGGTTTAAAATGTAGGTTTCTAATTTATATGTTAAATAATTCCTCCTGAATCTAAAAACACAACTGACGTTTTGATGAAGATGAACGAGTTAACATCATCATCATCACCTCAGAAGCACACAGACCATCAGAATAGCAGACAGTAAAACCCAGAGGCTGGATTTCACACCTGAGAGAAAATAAAAATCTGACCTGCGAGCAGCCGGACAAAGATCCTGCAGACAGACGGCGGAGACATATCACTCCTGTGGGGATCTGAACACACTGATGAGAAGCAGCGTCTCCTTTGTGTCGATGTTTCATCACACTGGTCACAAACAAACGCCTCTCAGCTGCTCGGCCTTTCTTTCTCTCTCTCTCTGTTTACCCAGGCTGCGGACCACAGCGCCCTCTGCAGGACGCACCTCAAACTGCACTGGACAACATTTCTCTTTCACTTGTATTATTCTTCCTTCCTCCTACTTTCACTTGCATTCTTCCTTCTCTTCCTCTCTTTCACTTTTATTATTCTTCATTCTCCTCCTCTTCCTCTCTTTCACTTGCACCCCCCCCCAGTCTTGATTGTTTCAGGTTGTTTGTGATAAACTGATGAATCACTTCACTTGATTGTTTTGGTATCAAAGAAACTGACATTTACATTAAGGTTTGGAAATAATAAATTATTTTGTTTCTACCGGAGCCTCCGTCTTTCCTCATTATTCAAACTCTTTAAACTTTATTTTAAGTTTTCTGAAACTAAACAGAATAACAGACTGAAGTCGGTTCAGTTTCACAGAGTTCAGTTTCTCAACAACTGACTGATTGATCGATTGATCTTCAGAGTGTGATAACAGCCTGAATGACGAGCCGGTATTCATCAGTTGTCGGGGTGACGAGCAGTCATGTGACCACGCTGGCAGGTGAAGAGATTTCTGACCTCTGACTTCACGCTGACAGGCGGTGTGATGAGAAGCAGAGGTCATGTGATCTCTCCCGTCCTCTTCCTCCGGGGTCGCAGCAGGCTGATCATCCAGACATGTCCAGAACCTCCGAGACCCCCAGGAGGGTCCTGATCCAATGAACCTCCTCATAGCTCCTCCCCCCGTCTCGGAGACAGGGCCCTACACCTGAGGAGGGAGCTCATGTTGGCCGCCTGATCTGGTTCTGTTGGTCACTGTCCACAGCTCGAGACCAGGGGACCCGCTCGTAAAATCCATGACACACATGTAGACTGGATGGTCCCCGAGAGGATAAAGAGCCTGTCGGTCCAGGATGGAGTCCACACTGCTCCTCCTGAATCTGAGGTCCAGCATCCTGGGCCAAACTGTCCCAGGATGCCGAGCAGTGAGACACTCTGACCCCTGGAGCCTGAAGGAGTCCTGCACTGTGTTTGTGCTGCTCAGATATCTAACAGTTTGTGCCTGCATTCAGTGGACGTTTCCTCACCTGTCCCAGGTGCGATCGCTGTCCATCACATGACCTCAGTTCTCAGAAGAGCTGCAGATCAAACAATCAGTGGATCCGCTCGCTGCTCACTCTGCTGTGTACTTTAATCTCCACATGCATCAAGTTTCATAAACGCCTCATTTGTAAAGTAACGTTACCTGTCAGGCAAAGTATCAGCAGTAAAGAATCACAACGTGCAAACAGAAGAATCATTATTTTATTCAGTTATTGCTCAGATAGAAACTCTGTGGTCGGTTTTTCTCTTAAAAGACTTGAACGTGACAATAAAAACAGGAAGTTCTGCATTTAAACATCCAAAATAAAAGCCCTCAGCTGAAAACAAACCTGACGAGTGAAACAGCAGTTTTAACATGTCGAAGGCACTTCGGACTCGTCATTAAATATTAATAACAGACAAAGTGTCACCTGTTCACTCACAGGTGAACTGACTCAGCCACAGGAAGTTGATGGCTCACAAATATTTCACCTTAAAAGGACTAAAGGGGTTTTTTCAAAGGTTGTCGGACTTTCTCATTTCCCAAATTTCTGCCTCCTCGATCCTCGAGCCTGTGACCCAGAAACTGATCTCAGCGCGACGTCTTAAAGGACATCTCACTTCTAAAAATGCACATCGAGGAGCTATAAGCGAGGAGACATCTGTGTGTCCTTTGCGGAGGTCTTTTCAGCCGCTGCGATGTTTACAAGAGGCGGGACAAGCAGCTGGACCAACCCGGAGCAGGACGCTGCAGTGTTCCTGCTGTTTTCAGAAGTTCTATCAGTTAAGTCTATTAAAAATAACATTAAACAGCGGCTGGATGAAGCGTCTCCTCAGTGACACTGTGCACATTTAGCACGAGCCACAGCAACATAAATTAATAAAATTTCCTGACACTCTGACAGGATCGGTCAGGATCTGATGTTAATTCATGTGTTGTGTGCTTCTGCACATCCAAACGGTCTCACACAGAGTCCAGTTTCACACAGTCAAACTGTTTGGAGTAAAGCCGCCGTCCTCCTGATCAGTCCTGAGCTCCATCAGAGTCTAAACGTGGATTTATAGAAGCTGGAGGTTTCATTCTGTTTCCTCTCTCTGTCCTGTCAAGTTTATTACTGCAACTAAACGTCCGTGCAGATGCTGCTCTGTAAATCTGACATATAAATATAAAGCTGCTTTAATCGTAACAAAACAGCTGCTGACGTCAAATCATTAGGCTGTAACATGAACCGGAGCGTTCAGACCTGATCTGGTTCATGGTTTAATAATAGAGTCATTCCTACAGTAGAGTCCTGATGAAGCTTTAACTGGGGCTGATGATGAAACTCTGACCTCATCAGGCTGAAATGATGTTTACAGACAAAAGGCTCGCAGACAGTAACCTGGCCAACGATCAGGCTGCTTAATCTGACAGATGCTCTGATGTTTATTGGATCCTGCAGATGTTTCTACTTGTTCTAATGTTGACTGACGTGTTTCTGGCTTGTGAAGAAATGATCTGTAGCCTTGAGTGCCGACAGCTGCTCTGCTGCTCTGACACTGGACAGATGACGCAGCTGTGCAACAGGTCACGTTTAACTGACGTCGCTTTAAAATGACGCGCAGAGAAAACGACGCCTCATTTCGTTAAACGCCCGTTTCCTCGACTCCTCCAGCTCACATCCCGGGTGGGAGGGACTAAGAAGCGAGGAGTCGGAAATTTGGGAAAATGAGAAAGGTCCTATGTTTCTTTGAACTTTTATTCTGAAAAGATCGTTTTTTTTTCAACCAATGGGAGCTTTCAGAGTAAGGTCAGCTGATCTCCAGCTGCCAATCAGCAAATATTCAGCAGATTAAAAAAAAAAAAATCAATATTTTTAAACAGCAGGCGTCACATGATCAAAAACACGTTTAAAGGAGCAGGTCGACATTTTCTTCTGTCAACATTTCTAACTGAAATAAAGTCATTTCAAAGTCAAACTAACTGTTAATGTAGGTTTGTGTGAGGGGAAGGTCCCACTGTGACTGAGTTTCTGTTTTATCTGCTTTCTTTTCTTGTTCGTCTCGTCTGTTTTTTAACCATCGCTCCTCCGTTTGCTTCTTTGTTAATTAAGGACAGTAATTTTGCAGTTTACCACGCTTCCGGGGTCAGTGAACGCCTCACAACCTGCTGCTTAATGATCACAGGCTCGTTTCTGTGTAAATTAAAACCTTCAGGTGATCATATGACCTTCCCGCCACTTTACTGCGAATACCGCGACACAACCTGATTCCTGCGTTTATTGATCCACGTCAGAGCCGATATTTGTTGTGAAAACAATAATATGAATCCGGACAATAAATATATATTTTCAGATATTATTCATCCTCAAAAAAAAGATTACATTCATTTATTGTAAACGTAAATCAACAACTACACGGACCAATCAGAACCGTCTTTAAGGCTGAGTGGGCGTTGACTCCTGCTGGCCCCGCCCCTCAGCTCACACACACCTGAGTCTGTTTTTGGGTCCCTTCTTCTTTTTTCGTTATTATTGCTGTTAGAAAAGAACACTGACCAATCACATCAACACAATCTGATCAGAAACAGGAAGTAAATACTGTAACTATGACGACGTCATCAGCTGATCCTTCAGTTTATCAAAAAAAAAATATCTTCATCTGCCACAAATAAGAAATATAAAATCTGTATCTAAATATATCTTCTGTTTCAGCCAAACACTGCTCATTTACATACAGCTCATTTACATACAGCTCATTCACACATTGCTCATTAGCATACAGCTCATTTACATACAGTATGGACGGAGAGCAGCAGCTGCTGCCTTAGAGTCTCTTCAGTCACCGAGCTGAACTCCTGCTGCTTTATTAGCTTCCCTTTGAGCGCCCCACGCAGAGGGGGATTGTGGGTAATGTGTCCTCAGGTCAGATGTGTAGTTCTAGTACTGGACGTACTCCGACTGAAGAGACTGGAAGACAGAAACGCAGAAGTTGTGTATAAACATGATGTTCAGTCACTGCAGCAGCGACACGTTTCGGTGATCCTTCATTACTGTTGTTGATGTCACTTCCTGCGTCGGCATCACTGAGCAGCTGGACGCCGAGGCAGAAACTGATTATTACGTTCATCCACCGGCTGATTAAACTTTTGTTATCAGATTATTTAAAGGTCAGATGACTCTGAGCTCCTCTCTGACCAGCAGGGGGGGCTGTAGCCACACCCACTGCTCTCAGCTGCCTGCTGGTGATTGGCTCGTTGATCTCTGAATATTTACAGAGCCAATATCTGATCGCATCCTTAACAACGACAATATGGAGCAGACAACCAATCACGTTGTCAGAAATCAACACTAACCAATGACATTTCACGCTCAGCTTGAATCCACCTCTGTACTTTCCTGATTGGTTGCTGGTACAAAGGACATTACCATATTTGGATCCTAGAGCTTTCCAACGGTACCGAGGATCATATGGTGCAGAGAGCGACGGCGGGAGGAGATGTAGCGTCACAAACCTCCAGACGCTCAGAGACGAACTGAAATACTGAAACTCTAAACGGATCAGAGAGCGATTAATCCAAGTTTCTGCTGCCGCGTCTCAGACGCTTTCTGCTTGTCAGTGTGGACACACCTGGTCATGTGACCACTGTTACAGGTGAGCTGAAGTTCAGGAGAAACAAGCCGGAAGCTTCGTGCGTTTTCATTGACTGACAGTGAAACGTCAGTAAAAAGAAGCTGCAGCTCGTCATATTACCTGAGTTCAGACTGACAGGAAGCGACGGCGAGATTTAATTTTATTCCCTCACTCGCCGACAGGTGGATCGGGTCACCTGACAGAGCCACGCTAGCAGTTTCCAGTCTTTATGCTAAGCTAAGCGGCTGCTTCATATTTAGCGTACACGAGCGGCGTCAGTGTGAACATCTGGCTCAGAGGCGAGAGAAGAAGACGGCTGTTACCGATGTCAGAACACAGAGAACCAATCAGCACAGAGGGGCGGGGCTAAGCTGCTGCTGTGTCAGAGGACTTACAGGTATGGAGCGGCTCAGGTAGCGTCCTGACTGGCCCTTCAGAGCGGCACTGTAGGGCCCCGGGCCCCTGTGCGGGCTGAAGTCCGGAGGCCCCGTCCTGCTACCAAGGACGAAGTCGGAGGACTTCCCTGCGGGGGGCGCCGCAGAGGCTCCGTACAGACCGCTGTTGTTGTTGACCTCCTGCTGCACGTTGCGAGGGCTGTTTCCATAACGACACACAGAGGGAGGGGCCAGAGAGGAGTGGGAGGGGCTGAGAGAAACAGAGGAGGAGGAGGACGGAGGAAGAGCAGAGTAGGGAGGGTTTTTATCCTCCTCCACATCTGCAGCGTAAAGATCACTGAGCGAGCTCGCCAACCGAGAGCTGGGGGAGGGGAAGGGGAGAGGGAGCGAGACGTGAACACATGTCAGTACGAGAATGATGATTTATTACAAACAAGTCTGGATTGTTCAGTTTTTTAAAGCATCTGGACCTGTCACCATGACAACAAGTCCTTAAACCAGAACCTGCAGGCAGCGGATCAGGACAAAGATGCTTTGCTGTGAACCTCAAACAGGAAGCGATTACTTCCTGCATGTCTACACTAGAAGGGTCAGGGTCTAGAAGAGGCGTACTAGTCCTATCAGGGACTAGAGAAGGCGTACTAGTCCTATCAGGGTCTAGAGTAGGTGTACTTTTCCTATTAGGGTCTAGAAGAGGCGTCCTAGTTCTATCAGAGACTAGTCAGGGTCTAGAAGAGGCGTACTTGTCCTATCAGAGACTAGAGGAGGTGTGCTAGTCCCATTAGGGTCTAGAAGAGGCGTCCTAGTCCTATCAGAGACTAGTCAGGGTCTAGAAGAGGCGTACTTGTCCTATCAGAGACTAGAGGAGGTGTGCTAGTCCCATTAGGGTCTAGAAGAGGCGTCCTAGTCCTATCATGAGACTAGTCAGGGTCTAGAGGAGGTGTACTTGTCCTATCAGAGACTAGAGGAGGTGTGCTAGTCCCATTAGGGTCTAGAAGAGGCGTCCTAGTCCTATCAGAGACTAGTCAGGGTCTAGAAGAGGCGTCCTAGTCCTATCAGAGACTAGTCAGGGTCTAGAAGAGGCGTACTTGTCCTATCAGAGACTAGAGGAGGTGTGCTAGTCCCATTAGGGTCTAGAAGAGGCGTCCTAGTCCTATCAGAGACTAGTCAGGGTCTAGAAGAGGCGTCCTAGTCCTATCAGAGACTAGTCAGGGTCTAGAAGAGGCGTCCTAGTCCTATCAGAGACTAGTCAGGGTCTAGAAGAGGCGTACTTGTCCTATCAGAGACTAGTCAGGGTCTAGAAGAGGCGTACTAGTCCTATCAGAGACTAGTCAGGGTCTAGATGAGGCGTACTAGTCCTATCAGGGTCTAGAGGAGGTGTTGATGTAGGGGAGGCTGATTCAGACAGGAAGTGAGTGGCTTAAACAGGAAGTGGACGGTAACACTGACCTCCTGATGTTGGACGCCGTTGGCGATGAATTTCTACCAATCCTCTTGGCTGCAGCAGAAGCAGAGGATGCTGGGAACTTGGAGGACTTGAGAGGGGAGGAGGGGCCCTGACCGACACCCACTGACAATCTGAACACAGAGACACAAACCATTATCAATACTTTCACTGATTAAAGTTTAAACCAATAAACTGATCAGATAAAACAGAAATCAATAACAGAAATGTGAGCGCGAGGAGGCGGCGAGGAGGCGGCGAGCAGAAGGTAAAACCAGGACCAGGCTTCAGAGCTTCAGTTTGTAGAGACAGGAGGAATCGGCTCTGAGAGACCTGGTCCACGTTTCTTTGCTGCTCGCATCACTCTGCTAAGCCCCGCCCACCAAACCCACAAGGGGCCAGTTGCCCTGGAAACCTCAGCCTGCATAGGGCTCATGCTCCCTGGCGAGAGTCCTTGAGAAGACATGGGGGCCTCTCCGGCGCTTGGCGGCCCAGGACAGAGCGCCCACCCGGGATTCAGAGGCAGCAGGATGAGAGACGAGTACATGTCTGCCCCCCCCCTCCTGAGAAAGGTCAGAGGTCAGAGGTGAGCTGTACCTGAGCGGCTGCGACGCTGATCTGCTGTGCATCTTCATCTCCTCCACTCTGAAAGAAAACAGGCAGGTTAATCTGGAGCTAAAACTTCATCTTCATCAGGACCAAGGTTCTGCTGGTTCAACCTGCCTCCCTGCAGCTCGTCCTATCAGGGACTAGGGGAGGCGTACTGGTCCTATCAGGGACTAGAGGAGGCGTACTGGTCCTATCAGGGACTAGAGGAGGCGTACTGGTCCTATCAGGGACTAGGGGAGGCGTACTGGTCCTATCAGGGACTAGAGGAGGCGTACTGGTCCTATCAAAGGTTCAGGTCAGGTGAGCTGGCCCACCAATCACAGTAACACCACGGTCAGCAGACCGGTTCCTAGAGGTTCTGGTCCTGCTAGAACAGGAAACCAGCGTCTCTATAAAGCGCTTCAGCAGATGGAGTCTCTAAAGTCTCCCGGTAGTGAGCCCAGTGGACCAGAACCAGCAAAGGACAAGGCCCCCCTTAGATTATCACAGACTGAGGAAACTTCACTCTGGACTTCAAGCTACTTGGACTCTGTCCTCTCCACTCGTCCTGCAGACTCTGGGATCTGGATTTAATCTGAAAAGAGGACTCTGGACCACTGAGCACCAGTTGTGGTTCTCCTTAGCCCAGGTAGGGCTCTTGTCTCTGGTTCAGGACTGGCTGACACCAGGACTGAGACATTAAAGGCTCTTTTCATTCTTTATTCTAATATTTTGAGATGTGGAGTTTTGATTTCCGTGAGCTCTGATCATCAGGATCAAACCAGAAGAAATATTTAAAAAACACTTTAATTTTAATGAATCTAGAAAATGTGAAAGTTTTCCTCCATATTCTAATTTTCTGAGACGCACCCTTCAGATCTGTATCCAATCACACGCTGACTGTCCTACGTGTCTGTCTGAGACCTGAGCCGGGACACCAGGTGAGTTCTCATAAAGATCTGATGTTTCTGAACTCTGCTCTCTGTTGGCAGTTTGGGTTCTGGTCTTGGTTCTGGTACCTGAGAGCTCCGGTGGTGGCGGGGCGGGGGGGCCGTCGGCTCTTCAAGGCTCTCAGTTTGTCTCCCTGAGTCAGACCCGGTCCGCCGTCCACCGCCTCACTCTGGAGGATAAAACAAGCGCACCGTGAGATGACTGACAGGTTTCAGGTGTGTGTGTGTGTGTGTGTGTGTGTGTGTGAGTGTGTGTGTGTGTGACCTCGGTCAGGCGGTCGGAGCTCGGGGATCTGAACATGCTGCTGTTGTGGGCGGAGTTTAACGTGAGGTCGTCCATGCTGGTGATGAGGTGAGACACGGCCCTGTCCTCCAGCCTGGCCTTCTGGGAACGCTGGCTGTCGCCTAGCGACCACAGCAGCGCCTGCTTCCTGTGAACACAAACGCATTTAGACGTTTAGATGACAAACTGGTGAAGGCGCTCAATCAACCAATCACTGATCCCCGATCAGCTGAAAGGATCGATGATGATGATGAAGGTCAGAGGAACACGTCGATCTGGGTGCTGCTGCTCCTGCTGGATCATTAAAGTCCTTCCAGGTAAATCACACTGAGACAAACGATCTGAAACTCACTCTTCCAGGAAGTTCTGCTGCGGTCCAATCACAGAGCCCGGTCTGCAGATCCTGATCCAGGCGATGGCCTCGCCTGCCGTGAAGCGGTAATGTTTCATCAAGTAACAGCCAATCAGAGTGCCCGTCCTGCCCAGACCAGCTGACAGACAGACAGACAGTCAGTCAGAACCTCCAGAGAACCAGAACCACACAGCTGTAGGACAGGAAGTTATAAGACTACTCGCTATATAGTGAGCTCGCCATTGTGTTGCGCGGTCCGAATGAATAGTGATAATAATTAGACCCTATGTGAGTCACACATGACCAAGTCTCAAGTCCCTGTGACGAAAGTCAACTGTGATCGTTTTGGAAGATGCAGTGAGTGTTTCTGTTCTAACTATATTGAACTTTACACAAAGGTGGCTACACGAAGCGCCAGTCATCGGCCCACCCACCAAATAACAGGGGCTGGCCCTTCCTTACAGCGCTGGCTCTCATTGGCTGTGAAAGGGACATGTGAGCCCCTATTGGGTCGGACTAGCTGTCAGTCGAAAGGTCAGGAGTTCAGCGGCTAATTTGAACACAAGCTATCGTAGTTGTTTACATTACGTTTGCCGGCAAATATGAAACAACTGTTCTTGTTGTATCTTGAAATGGTTTGTATTTAGTGGAATCACGAGTTTAGCACCTAGCTTTCCTGCATCAGACTGCTACAGCAGAATGTTAAGAGGTGGCGGTGTAACTTAACGCTGGCTGCAGTCGACCAGCCTATAAGTTCAGTTAGCTGCAGTCATGTGACGTCTGTTTCAGACCAATCAGTATGCATTCTGGAAAGTAGCGTACAACAGATGGTCACTAACTGAAAACAAACAGTCCACCAACTGACTGTCCGACCGCAGTGATGTAATTAACGGCGCCAAAATAAGGCCCGGAGTCTGACAGTGTTGTTTTCATAATGCAGGCGAGCTCCCTGCGCAGGAGGCAGGGAGGAGTTCAGACACATCCAGGAAGTCCTCACCTTTGCAGTGGACAGCGACAGCGCCATCCGTACCCTCACAGATGTGCAGGAAGCGGCGTGTGATGAGGTCGTTGGGCGTGCTGCCGTCTACGAAGAAGAGGTCGTAGTGGTCGAAAGCCGGCGTCCGTGAAGCGCTTGCTGTCGTAGATCTTCTTGTTCAGGCGGATGACGGTGGTCACGTTGTGTTTTCTGAAGTAAGGGAAGTACGCCTCGGGGGCGTGGAGGGGGTAACCTGCAGGGGGCGGAGCAACCACAGGTGTTAAACAGCAACCCACCAACACATTCTAGCTTGGACACGCCCCCTTTCTGACCCGCAGGACCCCGTCAGGTGCAGCTGACTGAACTCACCGTTTTCTACTTTGGTTTTAGGATGAGGTCCGCTGAAGGCCAGGAACTTCCCCCGGGACGATCCAGTTCAGATCTCCGTTCTCCACCCGCTGCAGACAAACAGAGGGCGGGAGGTCACAGGTGAGTAACCAGCATGAACATAATAACACCACAACAGATGAGGGCCAGTTTAACCATCTTTGATCCTCTTTTGGTGGTTCAAGTCCTGAATGTCCCAAAACCTTCTCCAGCTTAATCACGATAAACAGAAATCCTTATTTTTGGCCCTTAAAGTTGATAATTGTGATTCACCCTGTTCAGATTTACTCATACTCGCCTTTAACTGGTGTAAAACACAGCCGCTCGACTATCACCGAAGTCCTGTTTCAGCCTCACTGGTCACCTGTTCGTTTCACAACTGATCACTTTCAAAGCACTTCGTGGTTCTTACCCAGCTACCCTGCTGAGTATCTGCTCCCCTATGAGCCCGAGCCTCAGGTCCTCGGGCAGCAGGGCTCTGTTAGATGTCCTGAGTCCCGGCTCAGGACTACAGGTGACCAGGTTTTTACAATAAGAGCCCCTGAGCTCTGGACCTCCCTGCCTGATAACCTAAGGAGCCCAGGGTCGTGACCCTGATCGTGATCTTTGAAATCACTTCTCAAATTTTCCATTTACAAAACAGCCTCTTTAAGTTTAGTCCTTCTTTTCTTCTCATTTTAAATTGCTCGACGTCATTTGCTTCTGTCTTGAAATGTTTTTAATTTGTGTTTATCCATGTAAAGTTTTAATAAGTGCTGTATAAATAAAGTTTATTATTACTACAGTGATCCACCTGAGGGGGGCGCTCTGATCTCACCACGACCTGTCAGACAGCAACACTTCCTGCTGCACAGTAAAAAGACTGACTTTAGATTTTAACATAAAGACCACATAACATTCTTTGTTCTTTGTGCTGCTTCAGGATGAATTATTGTCTCATTGTCTTTTATCTTCTTTGAATTTGATCTAATTCTGTAGAAACTGACTGTGCTGAAGGTGAAGCTGTGCTGAAGGTGAAGCTGTGCTGAAGGTGAAGCTGTGCTGAAGGTGAAGCTGTGCTGAAGGTGAAGCTGTGCTGAAGCTGTGGTGAAGGTGAAGCTGTGCTGAAGGTGAAGCTGTGCTGAAGCTGTGGTGAAGCTGTGCTGAAGGTGAAGCTGTGCTGAAGGTAAAGCTGTGCTGAAGCTGTGGTGAAGGTGAAGCTGTGCTGAAGGTGAAGCTGTGCTGAAGCTGTGGTGAAGCTGTGCTGAAGGTGAAGCTGTGCTGAAGGTAAAGCTGTGCTGAAGCTGTGGTGAAGCTGTGCTGAAGGTGAAGCTGTGCTGAAGCTGTGGTGAAGCTGTGCTGAAGGTGAAGCTGTGCTGAAGCTGTGGTGAAGCTGTGCTGAAGGTGAAGCTGTGCTGAAGCTGTGGTGAAGCTGTGGTGAAGCTGTGCTGAAGGTAAAGCTGTGCTGAAGGTGAAGCTGTGCTGAAGCTGTGGTGAAGCTGTGCTGAAGCTGTGGTGAAGCTGTGCTGAAGGTGAAGCTGTGCTGAAGGTAAAGCTCTGCTGAAGGTGAAGCTGTGCTGAAGCTGTGGTGAAGCTGTGCTGAAGCTGTGGTGAAGCTGTGGTGAAGGTGAAGCTGTGCTGAAGGTGAAGCTGTGCTGAAGCTGTGGTGAAGCTGTGCTGAAGCTGTGGTGAAGCTGTGCTGAAGGTGAAGCTGTGCTGAAGGTGAAGCTGTGCTGAAGGTGAAGCTGTGCTGAAGGTGAAGCTGTGCTGAAGCTGTGGTGAAGCTGTGCTGAAGCTGTGGTGAAGCTGTGCTGAAGGTGAAGCTGTGCTGAAGGTAAAGCTGTGCTGAAGGTAAAGCTGTGCTGAAGCTGTGGTGAAGCTGTGCTGAAGGTAAAGCTGTGCTGAAGCTGTGGTGAAGGTGAAGCTGTGCTGAAGGTAAAGCTGTGCTGAAGCTGTGGTGAAGGTGAAGCTGTGCTGAAGGTGAAGCTGTGCTGAAGGTGAAGCTGTGGTGAAGGTAAAGCTGTGCTGAAGCTGTGCTAAAGGTAAAGCTGTGCTGAAGCTGTGCTGAAGGTAAAGCTGTGCTGAAGCTGTGGTGAAGCTGTGCTGAAGGTAAAGCTGTGCTGAAGCTGTGGTGAGGCTGTGCTGAAGGTGAAGCTGTGCTGAAGGTAAAGCTCTGCTGAAGGTGAAGCTGTGCTGAAGCTGTGGTGAAGCTGTGCTGAAGCTGTGGTGAAGCTGTGCTGAAGGTGAAGCTGTGCTGAAGGTAAAGCTGTGCTGAAGCTGTGGTGAAGGTGAAGCTGTGCTGAAGGTGAAGCTGTGCTGAAGGTGAAGCTGTGCTGAAGCTGTGGTGAAGCTGTGCTGAAGCTGTGGTGAAGGTGAAGCTGTGCTGAAGGTGAAGCTGTGCTGAAGGTGAAGCTGTGGTGAAGGTAAAGCTGTGCTGAAGCTGTGCTAAAGGTAAAGCTGTGCTGAAGCTGTGGTGAGGCTGTGCTGAAGGTGAAGCTGTGCTGAAGGTAAAGCTCTGCTGAAGGTGAAGCTGTGCTGAAGGTGAAGCTGTGCTGAAGGTGAAGCTGTGCTGAAGGTAAAGCTGTGCTGAAGCTGTGGTGAAGGTGAAGCTGTGCTGAAGGTGAAGCTGTGCTGAAGGTGAAGCTGTGCTGAAGCTGTGGTGAAGCTGTGCTGAAGCTGTGGTGAAGCTGTGCTGAAGCTGTGGTGAAGCTGTGCTGAAGGTGAAGCTGTGCTGAAGGTAAAGCTGTGCTGAAGGTAAAGCTGTGCTGAAGCTGTGCTGAAGGTGAAGCTGTGCTGAAGGTGAAGCTGTGGCTGAAGGTAAAGCTGTGCTGAAGCTGTGCTGAAGGTGAAGCTGTGCTGAAGCTGTGGTGAAGGTAAAGCTGTGCTGAAGCTGTGGTGAAGGTAAAGCTGTGCTGAAGCTGTGGTGAAGGTAAAGCTGTGCTGAAGCTGTGCTGAAGGTGAAGCTGTGGTGAAGGTAAAGCTGTGCTGAAGCTGTGCTGAAGGTGAAGCTGTGCTGAAGCTGTGGTGAAGGTAAAGCTGTGCTGAAGCTGTGCTGAAGGTAAAGCTGTGCTGAAGCTGTGCTAAAGGTGAAGCTGTGCTGAAGGTAAAGCTGTGCTGAAGCTGTGCTAAAGGTAAAGCTGTGCTGAAGGTGAGGCTGTGCTGAAGGTGAAGCTGTGCTGAAGGTAAAGCTGTGCTGAAGGTGAAGCTGTGCTGAAGGTAAAGCTCTGCTGAAGGTGAAGCTGTGCTGAAGCTGTGGTGAGGCTGTGCTGAAGGTGAAGCTGTGAGTTCTGCTCTGTTAAACGCTTTCTGCTTGTTCTGTTATTGATCTCCTCATTAAACCTGCTGAAAAGCTGAGGTGACCTTTTGACGAGTCTTCTAACTAAATTATGTACGACTGCAGAGGACGGACCGGCCGCTGCCGGTTTTTACCTCGTAGTGTTCGTACTCGCCCACGTCGAAGGTCTCAAAGTCGAAGAAGCCGTGCTGCAGAGCCTGAAACACAAACGCAGAGGAGGGAGCTGCTTTTTATCCTTTCACCCTTAAACAGAGTTTAAAACACATTTTTAAAAATGAATAATCAACATTATAATTATTAGTAGTTAAAGTCCCTCCCACTAAAGTGAGAGTGTGACATCGTGCAGGTGATGTCAGCATCCAGCTGGCCAATCAGTGCAGGGATGACTCAGACTCACCTTCCTGATGCCCTGCAGACAGTCCAGCACTGTGAGGTTGAAGGTGCAGTTCCCAAAGGCAGCGTCCCTGCAGACACACACAGCAATAATCAATACTTCTGATCAACTGTACTGATCTGCAGCCGAGCCTGTCAGGCCTTTATGATGCTCAACACACACACAACAGTTAGAGGTCTCTGCAGAAGGTCCAGGACTGGGAGCTCGAAGCCCAGAGTCCTGGTCCAAAGCTCCTGTGTAAACACCAACACTCCCTCGGTGCTCCAGCTCCGGACAGAGTCAACTAAGCTAATAGGGGCGCTAGCTGCATGGCTAACTAGCTAACGGCAGCTACAGTTAACGTTTACTTTAAAGCTTCCTGTCAATCCAGAGACTCCAGATCCAGTTTCACCAGAATCAGTGATTACAGGTAATCCATGAAGCCCTGAGATTAATCTGAGATTAATCTTAATCTTGGATTAATTGAAGTAGTCTCCTTGGATCAAAACCAAAACTGGACACACGTAACTGTAAACACGTGTGTTTCACACATGTTCAGGAACCCAGACGAGCCGAATACTAAATCACGGCTGAGTTTATTAAACAAGTCGACGTAATGAAACGTACCGCTGATGGAGAAAGTGAGCGGAGACACATACAGGGAGAGAGTATATGTCTCCACATGCCATGAAGTGAGGACAACCAGTGGAACCTCAGACTAATAAATAATTGTACAGATTTTAAAATTATTATTTTGATCGTCTGATATTTTAGTAATTGTTTTGTTTTACATTTTATACTTGATTTTTTTGTCTATTAATATAATACACACACACACACACACTTACTGTTCCGCTTATTTATTTCATTTTTAGTATATTTTTATTTCTTTTAGCACATACACACTTACTGTTTTATTTATTTTAGGTAATTTTTTTAACACACACAGTTTTATTTATTTATTTTATTTATATATATATATTTAAGAAATAAATTTATATATATATATATATATTTAAGAAAAAAAAAAATAAAAAAATATATATATATATATATATATATATAAATATAATATATATATATATATATATATATATATATATATATATTTTTTTTTTTTTTATATATATTTATATATTTTTTATATATTTTTTTTTTTAACACAAACACATGCTTTGATTACTTTACGCTTTAACTCTTTAATGAAATGTATGGGATTAATTGTTATGTTAAATGTATGATGCTTTGGCAATATTGCTTCACAGTAATGCCAATAAAGCGAATTGTATTGAAATTGAATTGACAGAAAGAGGCGGAGCCAGCAGGTGTGTTTGCAGTGAGAGACCAGAGGTGAAGGTGGTGAAGAGAGAGGGAGCAGATTCAGGTAGGTGGAAAGTGACCTAGAATAACCTACTACCAACACAAATCGGTCCCTGCAGGATGTCGCGATCACAACTATTAACACAAATTCAACAAATCCATGTGAATTCAGAGACTCGCAAATTTCACCCATTATCGCTAAACGCCGTCACACGACAGCAAACTCACGTCCTTGTTCAGAAGACGCAGCAGACGTGTGATACCAACGTCTCACATTTACCTACAGAAATACACAGCAAAGGGCCGTGAAGACCAGGACCCAGGTCTTCTTCACCAAAGCAGGAAGCTGTTCTGGAGAACGTGCAGTAATGTGGTCGAACACAAAGGAAATCGTCTCCTGACAAACAGAATGTAAGAAACACATGGAGGACGTCAGAGAGACGCTGAGACACAGGCTGCTGCATCCCGCTCGGCTGCAGGACAGAATCAGCTGGTTTAAACATGCAGGGTCAGGGTCAGGGTCAGGCCTGGGGTTAGGGTCAGGCCCGGGGTCAGGGTCAGGCCCGCCAAGTCCTGGAGGGGCTGTTTTAGGCCCTGATCAGACAGAAAGCGCTTTGCAGGTTCGAAAACGCGAGGCGCACAGCAACGCCTTTTCTGGTTGATTTTGGAAAAGAACAGTGCTATGTGTTTTTTCATGTTGCTAGGCAACCACCAAATCAGCTGTCATGTCAGTCTAATCAGCTGCTAATCAGCTGTCATGTCAGTCTAATCAGCTGTCATGTCAGTCTAATCAGCTGCTAATCAGCTGTCATGTCAGTCTAATCAGCTGTCATGTCAGTCTAATCAGCTGCTAATCAGCTGTCATGTCAGTCTAATTAGAGATTATAGCACCAGCGATTTGTAATCTTTGGTTTGCCGCTGAGTAATATTTGTCATATTAGCAGGTAATTAGCAGTAAAACAGGTCTGTGTCTTTTGTTGCTAAAAACATCTGCTTTAATAAAAGACACAAACACAAAGCGCCTTCTCTGCTTTGAGTGCGAGAGGTGTACAAACACTCAGGAGACAGGGAAAGGGAGATTTACATTTATTCATTTAGCTGACGCTTTTATCCAAAGCGACTTACAATTACTGTACATGCCAGAGGTCGCACGCCTCTGGAGCAACGAGGGGTTAAGTGTCTTCCTCAGGGACCCGGGTCTCTCACACCAAAGGCATGTGTCTTATCCACTGCACCATCACCACCCATGTGTGTAGCCTATAGCCATGAGACCCTCAGAAAGAGGAGACAATGCTGGTACGACCACCAGCTGGTCCAGGAGCTTCGTCTTTATGATGATGGTCGGTTTAAGGCGTATTTTAGGACGAGGCTGGGCCAGTTTGTCTCCGGACAATCTGAGCAACTGGAATCTCCCCTCAGCACAACTGTGGGCCCGTCTCTCCATTCATTTGATTGGACAATAGGGGGAAAAAAGTGCATGACATCGAGCGCTTTCCTGCGCAGAGTTGAATGTTTTCAACTCCGTGCGCTCAGAGAATGCGAGGCGCCCAGGGCGCCAATGCGGCGTCCAGAACGCTCACTGCCAATAGAATACAATTAGAAACAGGCGCCTCTCACTGCAAAAGACGTGTTCTGTCTGATCCGGGCCGAATGATTCAACTACAATTCTAAAAGGTAAAAATATCAGTTTTCACTTTATTCCCACAATTTCATTGCAAAAAAACTTCCCAAACATCCCAAATTTCATCGCAAGTTTTTTAGAAAAGCTGCTGCAACATCACAAAGAAGGTAGCGAGATCGCTGGAGGGACTGAAAGGTCGTCATGCGCCGCTACACCGGCCGCTGCCTCCACAGCCACACCGTTTTAAAGAGAGCTTTTCTGCCCACATACAGAATATATGGGCCTGTTTAAACAGGAAAGGAGTTTTTCTCCAAATAATTTTCAAAATCAAAATATCGGCTCATAAATCGGCTCTTTTTCACTTTAATATCGGCTTCTGCTCCCAAAAACCCACATCGGTCGAGCTCCAGTCCCGACAACAAGTCCCTCTTAATGAAAGACGAAGGATTAACTCACAGTTTGATGTCAGCGTTCATTTTCACAGCAGCGTCAGAGTCTCACTGAGGTGATGTCTCTTCTCTCTTCACTGATAAATGTCTCACATTGGAGGGGGGGGGGTTCTGGTATTTGTGCTTTAAAATTAGAAAGCAATTAATCAGTCCTCAAACTATTAATCCAGTTAGTTTTTGTCCCCTTTCAGTCACCTTTACAGAGAGGAGTGTAGTGAAGCAGGACGTGGACTTTAATGATCAGCGACCCGTATTTTATTTGTTTTCTTTAGCTGCTCCCTTTAGCACGTCTTCGTCACTTTCACAAACCTTCAGGTGACTTATAACATTTGTTGTGTTGAAACTTGCAGAACATGATTTGCACCCAAGCCGTCGACGACGTGTCTGTTCGGTTCACTGCGTCTGCGTGGCTCTATCCAGGCGTGAGCGCGACATGAGCGCGACAGCAGCAGCTACGCTACTTCAGCCCTTCCCTGTGAGCGACGCCTCCGAACGCTCCGCTGACTCAACTGACATCACCTTGAGTCAGCTCCCCCCCCGAGACACTCGTGGTGTTTAAAACAGGAGAACGCCCTCACACCTGGAAACACCTGGAGACTTTAACCTCAATACACACAATCGTTACCATCCAGCTAAACTTCCTACAAGTAAAAACATTCAGTCCTCTCAGACAGTCCGACGGTCAGTGAACGCTTCACCGCTGTCTGTCACTCAGTGGGCGGGGCTTCCTCATGTTTAATCCATCAGCAGCCTGCAGAGACTCATCAGACCTCGTCCACCCAACACCACCATGCAGTGCTGTTACATAACCAGAGACAACAAGCAGCCCTTTATCCTCACCACACACACACACACACACACTAACACACACACACTAACACACACACACACACACACTAACACACACACATTAACACACACACACACACACACTAACACATTAACACACACACACACTAACACAACAAACTGAAGCTTCAAACTAACTTCTGTTTCAAACCATCTGCAGGGGAACAAACCGTGCTCGTGAGGCCGAGAGCGGTTCAAACTGCTTCAGACGAAATTAAAATGCGAAAACACTTCGTCGTTTCATTAAAGTCCAAAGACAGAAACGTTTTTCTTCTCTGCTGTGAAACGATGCCGCTGTGACGTTGTGTGCGGTTCACTGTGGTTTAGCGTGGTGCACGTCACACGTCTGCTTTGCACCTGTGAGCATCACAGCAGACTGAGGGTTTGTGTCCAGCTGGACTCAGCTGGTTTACACATGCCCCATGATGCTTTCCCGCTCATGCGAGTGTTGGGCGCGGTGCGATCACATACAAAGTCAAAGACAGGGAAGAGATGTGATTTCCTGCTGGGTGGCGCCCTGGAGGCCAAGTGTGTGACCACGAGATAAATCGCAGCAACACTCCATCGCATGAGTTGAAATTTTTCGACTTGAGCGTGAAAGTCACACGCCGATAGCCTATCAGGGTTCAGACTGTCCAGACGTCACTGACAGATTCAGAGCGACACAACAGGAGGCTGCTGGGAGAAAACTTTAACTGTAAGATCAGAAAATGTCTGTAACTTGACTCCAGCTGTCGTTGAACTTAGCGTAGCAAAGCCCTGATCGAACCAAACTCTATTCAGAAAACAAGCATTTTAAAAGTTAAAGTTTAAAAGTTTGCTTGTCATCAGAGCTGACAAAACATGGAGTCACGTGTTTAACAGATCAGCATCATGACGTCGTTATTTCAGCATCAGTTTGATGCGTTTATTGAAACTAAATCACAGCTAACAGTTTACTTTGGGTTCAGCTGTAGTGATGGCGGCTTGTGTTTAATCCCATTGTAAGTGAGCACTGAGTTCACAGAGAGTCAAACTCATTAACAAGATATGAATTTAAAAAAGCGTTGTGTGTGAAACCGGTATAATAGTCGACTTACCGAAGCAACGCTGCTAACTGTACAACTGTACTGCGTTAGCTAGTTAGCTGTTAGCCAACTCTGCTCAGACCGGGAGCTCAGAGCACCGGGGGCCAGGTCCTGTTTGTTTAAGCTGTTAGCACAGCAGCTTTGCACCACTGAGAGGAGGAGGGCTTCAGGCTCTGGGCGGGGGACCTTGTGGGCGCCAGGGAGGGGCGCCGAAATGAGCACCAGAGCTGGAGCTGAGTAAGGGGGCAACAGGACAGGGATCAGGAGCCTCCCAGTGAACACCCTGGACCGGGACCGAACACGGCCTCTGAGACCGACAGAGGCCAGTCTGATTCTCAGCCAGTCCTGAACTAATGGATCAGCTACCTCTGAGTACTGCAGTACGGCTGCAGTAGCGATGGAACTCACCTGAAGGGCAGGTAGGAGGCGTTGGAACCAGAGATCAGAGCTCTGTAGGCTTCTTCTGGAGTTTTCTTCAGGTAGATCACCTGAGACGGAGAGAAGCGTTCAGACAAACATGGAAATCTGAAACTCTCTTTTGAAGGAGCTAGTCTTTATGCTAAGCTAGGCTAACGGTTTCCCTCTCCCTCCAGTCTTTGTGCTAAGCTAGGCTAACAGTTTCCCTCTGCCTCCAGTCTTTATGCTAAACAAGGCTAACGGTTTCCCTCTGCCTCCAGTATTTGTGCTAAGCTAGGCTAACAGTTTCCCTCTGCCTCCAGTATTTGTGCTAAGCTAGGCTAACAGTTTCCCTCTGCCTCCAGTCTTTATGCTAAACAAGGCTAACGGTTTACCGCTGCCTCCAGTATTTGTGCTAAGCTAGGCTAACAGTTTCCCTCTGCCTCCAGTCTTTATGCTAAACAAGGCTAACGGTTTCCCCCTGCCTCCAGTCTTTATGCTAAGCTAGGCTAACAGTTTCCCTCTGCCTCCAGTCTTTATGCTAAACAAGGCTAATGGCTTACCGCTGCCTCCAGTATTTGTGCTAAGCTAAGCTAACATAAACTGGGCCAAAAATGTTTTGCTTTGATGGTGTGATTTTTGGGGGGTCTTTAAAACATGATGCGTCTCTACAGCACAGTATTTCATTTTAAATTGTTTTTCCAAACATCATCACCTTCAAGTAGAAAGTAACTGTAGGTCATATGATTTTGATAACATGTGGACGTCACGTTACTTTCAGCGGCCATCTTTCATGTTGCTTCACCTTCCTCCTGATGTTCAGTGAAGAAAGAACTCAAGTCAAACTCAAAGTCAGACTTGAGTTCCTGCTGTGAGAACAACCACCTCATCATGGAGCAGCAGCTGTCTGACGTCAGCGGCAGCTCACAGTAAAGGGAAACATCCACTAAAAAGGTAACAGTAGAGTCAAGTAGAAACCTGTTGCAGATCACCTGCTGATGCGTCTGTGGTTTTCTGATAACTTTATTAATCTTTGCATTCGATCAGTGTGATGCATCCAGACACCGAAACACACCAGGAGACGGCGAGGGAGCTGATTTCAGGTCAGATTTACTGTGCGGCCCGACACACTCAGTCAGTGTGTCAGCAGGTCTGATCAGAGCTTCTCTGTCACACATCATCAAATATTCAACACACACACAGAGTGAATGTTTTCTCCCTGCTGTGCTCAGTGTGACCTTAACACCCATCATGCTGTGCAGCGGTTATATATAACGAGACGCCAACGTGCTGATGAGACATTCTGAGTCTCAGTAACACAAACTGACTCATTAAAGTCAGACCATCGCCTGTGGGAACTACACTACCCACGATGCGTCTGGTGACGTAAACAGGAAGTATAATGGTGCAGTGAGTTAGCTGTGAGCTACAACTTGAGTTTTTCAGCCTTTAAGTGTTCATATGTATGAATCAGCTGTTGGCGGTCAGCGTGGATGTGCAGACAGCGCTCTCTGTGATACTGAAGGAAACTTTCTCAGGAGGTTCTGCAGCGTCTCTCTCTGGATCTGATTGACCTCAGATCATGAAAAGCTCAGGGAGGAGGAGGAGGAGGAGGAGGAGGAGGAGGAGGAGGAGGAGGAGGAGGAGGAGGAGGAGGAGGAGGAGGACTCCAGGTGTTTTAATCAACTCTACTATAACTACAGTAACTAACTTCCTGTTGTTATAACACCTGCGTGCACCTGTCCCTTCACCCCCCCCCCCCCCGCTGTTCACGCTCTGACCAACAGGAAACAGGAAGACATAGTGATGACTCACAGCGTAGCCTCCGATCAGCACGGCGGCGTTGGACCTCTTCCTCTGGTCGAAGCTGGTGTAGTGAACGATTCTCTTCCTGGTCAGAGTGAACGACTGCAGAGAAGAAACAAAACGCCACATGAGGACCAGACAGGCGTCGAGTTGATCGGCAGAAAAATCAATCAGTGAATCTAGAATATCTGCAGAACTTCTGATGTTTGGTTTTTGTTATCTGATGCTCTGACAGCTGAGCCCTGCTGTGATTGGGTCAGCCTGGTGTGTGGGCGGGGCCTCGACAGCATTCAGCTTCAGTGAAGTTTTGAATGCAGGACTGTGTGTGGGGTATTTTCAAAGTTTACTACTAGTACTTTTACCGAATACTTCTCCAAACGCTGCTTTTAAAAACAAAGTGGGTGGAAATAAAATTTAAGACAGTGACTTATGTTCATGAGCGTGTTCGAACCGAGTGGATGAAACAGAGACTCACACATCAGCTTCATGTAATCTGCTGAACTGCTTCACGTGCTGCATTCAGGAACAGACGGATTGTTTATTTTCTGGCCACGTGCCGCCTGACAGCAGCTCCACCCGGGGATAAATTTAACCAGCTGCAGAGCAGGTTTGCCTCTGCAGAGTCATCATGCTGAGCGGGGCTGGATCACAGTAACGGTAAATATCCTGAATGCAAATACGACGACGACGATGGTGTAAAACAACCGCACTTCATCACTTTGATCATTTTCTCCTTTTATTTGGGACTTAACCCTTTAGATTCCTGTAAAATTCACCTGAAGCGCCGACCCAAAGGGAACTGAATGTGGATCTGAAAGAAAACTCAAAGTGCTGCTGGATTCATTAACATAAGTTTGAATTTTGAAAGCTGTGAAACACTGTGGGGCCGAAGCCTGAAGCCTCACCGGGTGCAAATTAAACTTTTACAGCAATACCACAGAAAATTTATATTTCACACAGGTTTTTCTGAGTGTTTTTCTTTTAAATCATTCTATATTAGCCGGCGTTACACAAGTGTTTTTTTACCAGCTCCTAGCTGAAGTTACATATCTTTATTTTCTGAATGTTCCAGTCTTCAGCACAGCCACGGCGTACCCACGAATTAGTGGCTGGCCCTTCACTACAACGAGGGCTCTGGTTGGCTGTCGTAGGCTGTGGACGGGACATGTGAGCTCCTATTGGGTCGATTTAGGTGTCAATCGAAAGGTCAGAGTTCAGCTGCCATTCTGAAATCAATATATTGCATTTATTTACATCCAAACCGAAGTTATTACGTTATAATGAAATATTAGGCAGGTCAGCCGGCTAATTTAAAGGGATATTCTGTGAATTTATTGATGGACTAAATGTTTCAACTGATCTGGACCTTTGATTAGGTAACAAGATCGTTTTTATTGGAATATAAATCGGTCTGTGGATCGTACAGCAACACGCCGTTATTTACTGCTGCTCGCTGACTCTGCCTCGCCTGTCAGTCTGCCCTGCGAGGGGAACAGGTTCTGAATCTGAATCCAGACCGTCCGGTCGGCTGGTCGCCATGACGAGCCACAACAGGCGACCGGAGGAATGTCGTCACCATGGCTACAAAAATAAAACAAGACAAAACACTGAAGACACCTGAAGCTTTGCACACCGCCACCTTCACCCTGCGAGGGGAACGTGTCACAGAAACGACTCCTGTGATTGGTGCACTGCAGCTTGGGACTTTATGTAAACTAGATTATTGATCAATATCTTTGGTGAAACAGGACACGCCGAGGCCTGACGGGCAGTTATGTAAGTACACGTCACAGCAGACTGTAAGAACTGTGATTGGTCGGCGTGGCAGCGTCCTTCTTCTTCTACTTCTTCTACCACCTCGACTACTCCGAGGGTCGTAAACATCGGCTGTGTCCGAAATCCCACTCATTCACTCCTCCCTCCCCCCTCTGTAGGGAGCTGTATGTAGAGCTCTATAGAGTGAGCTCACTCGCAGTATTAAACACCTTCGGACGCCACACCGATCGTTATTTTGGCGCCGTTACTTACGTCATTGCCGTCGAACAATCATTTTTTACTATCAGCGCAGTGCATGATGGTATATCTGGCTTGGTTAGTGACCAGGGGTTTTCAGTTAGAAGTCAAAGAGGTCCAGTAAGAGAAACTTTCCCGAACGACTAACTTGCGTTATGATTCAGGGCCATAACAAACAGCTGTATCAACATATGTTTTAGCCAACAGCTGACAATATGTCAACAGTATTCAGTTTTCACATCAAACTGGAGGGATAATATTAAAACAAATACTCCAGTAATAAATTCTAAATTTAAGTAAACTAAAATAAAGAGCTTAATTTAAGGAAAAAAATTATAAAAAGTGCAGCTTGATGTGATGAAGTTCAGTCTTAACCAATTTTATAATAAACACATCGTAACAAATGAACAGCTGTAAGGCCTCCTCTCCTCTTTCATTCCCTCTTATAGAGCTACACTTTCCTACTTTCTCTTGTTCAGTGAGAAACGTGAGCTCCAGCTTGTCCTGTCAGCTCGGAGATCTGTGAGAGATTCTGGTGTCAAACTGTCTGTGGGAGGAATGTTCATGTAAGAATCTGTACATTCTTGATTATAAGTCATGTGAAACGCCTTCTCTCATTCGCCTCCTCTCTCCGGTGTATCGCACTCGTGGACTCGCAATGCATGTTGGAATGCACAGATTTGATTGGCTGAGCAGCATCACATGAGGCGATTAGAGCACATGTGATTGGTCTGTGAGTCTCCCGGGCCGCTAAACCAGGACCAGGACAGTAACTGCTAGAAAAGCTGCACGGGTTAAAAAAGAAACGCTCCGTCACGAGGTAGTAAATCTCTGGAATAAATCGGCTGTAGGTCGGCGGTCCGGATCCGGTCCGCCTATTAGCAACCTCTGATATAGGATATAATAATTATCACTATACATTCGGAGCGCACTACAAAATGGCGAGCTCGCTATTTAGTCCACTATATAGTGAGAAGTGGGTGATTTTGTACACAGCCAACATCTCCTCTGACGCCTTCTCTCGTTTCTGCGTTTCACTAAAAGCTGCTGCTGTTCTGCTGTTCATCCGCTCACTTTCAGCCGCCCTACACCAACGAAGAAGAAACTCAACACAGCGAAACATAGAAACGCCGCCGCCAACTTTTTGGAGGTGTAACCGTAGAGTGACGCAGACGCAAACGTATAAATGCTCACGACGAGTCTGGCCTTCAGACTCAGACAAACCAGGAAAACACTGGACTTTCCTGAACGCATCACAACAGCGCTGCTGCTGAAAGAACGTTTTAAAACCTTTTCCTGGCGTGTGGTACGGCAAAGATCATAATGAAGATTAATTTGAGGTCACGATTATTTGACACGATTTCTCGTTGACTTGGGAAACATTCATAAAACTAAAACACAGATTTTATGACCTCTAACATCCCCTGAAATAAGAAGCAGTTCCTTTAAACAGCGTCTGACAGGATGAATGAGTGAGAGTCTGCAGTGAGAGTCTGTGTCTCTCCTGTTGCATTCTGGGCATTCCTGATGTGGGCGCGTCAGCAGCAGAAACTCACCTTCAGCTTCTTGTTGAGTTTGCAGCAGTATCGGTACAACATGGCCAGATTCAGAGGGCCGAAGTCTGCGTAGAAACTGGAGACACAGCCAGAGGTTAGAGGGTAATCCGGTTACATCTTCCCAACCGCCAGACTACCTGCGGCTCAGCCACCAAGTACGTGACATCATCAGGCCGCTCATCACTACAGCTGAAACCGTTAGTCATCAATCAGCCCGCCACAGAGAAGCAATCAGTAACTGTTCAGGAAGAAATGTTCCAGTTTGAGCTCTCTGTGCTTTGAACTGTCACCTCGGCTTTCAGGACATTTTCACGGACGACTTGTGATCAATTGCTTATGAAAATATCAAGGGGTAATGTTGCAGCTACACAGGTGCTAACGTTACATGTTGTCAGTTTCTCATTATCACCAGAACTGACCGACTAAACAGCTGTTAATAAATAGAACACTCATCGTTAATATTATGAAGTAGGTAATTAATAAATGTGAGCAGAAGTTTGGTGGCTTGTGAGTTAAAAAGCACTTCTTAACATATCAGAACGGACCACAGACGCTGTTGTCACCAGGGCCGTCACGAGAGCCGATACCAAAACTCCAAACCCCGTCATTACTTGTTTTTCTAAGAGCAGCGGCAGAGACGGCGCCGCCTCGAATCGGCCAATTAAAAGGAGTCGTGTTTGAAAAACCAGGTGAAGTTTAGTTTCACGTCTCTTTCCTTCAGCAGCTCCGTGTCAAAGTCTGGACTTCTACCACTTCTGGGATGTCGCTGAGGTAATTTAGGCGTTTCAGGTTGGATCATCTCAGAATCACCAAACATGACGATGCTGTTTGCAGCTCTAAGAACTAAACGTCTGTCCGAAGCTCCTGGTACTGCAGGAGGACATGGGGACGTCTCAAAGGGTCAATACGATTCATTTCAATCATCAATAACCTTAAATATTTCACACCTGTGAGTTTCTAAAGAAAAGTTAAGAAAAATATGTAATTTATTTAATAATTAAATATAACAGTGTAAGGCTGCAAATAACCCTTTGCTAAGCCACGCCCCCTTTAGTTACTGTTGCTAAGTCCCACAAACGAACAAACAACCCACAGCCGACATTTTTCTGGATTTGTTTTAAAAAAGAATAAATAAAGAGAATAAATCGTACTTCTCCCTTCAACCTCTCTGGGTAGCTGCCGTAACTATGACAACAGGAACAAAGTTTGACCATATCCTGGAAAAATACAGCAAAAAAACCCACACACGTTACAAAACGACTCCTTTTGCATACGAGCGTGTCAGACCCATAGGTCAGACCTCAGTTAGAGCCACTCCTACACTCCTCTGTGATTGGCCAGCTGCATATTCTGGGCGTGGCTTAGCGAAGGGTCCTACCTCTCATCTGTCCTGGACGTCCTCTCTCTCACAGCTGCTCTAATGTTCACATGTTTTGTTAAAGGAGTGGATGCTGAAGTGCATGATGAGACTTACTGTTCTGTTTTTTTAAGTGGTGTTGAGATTCGCAGAATGTTACCAGAATCGTTATCGACTACTAAATTTCTGGCGTCGAGACCAAGCGGGAAGCTTCCGGTCTACAACATGAAGCTGATGCTGAAGTCCCTGAAAGCTGCATCCTATTAAAAATCCAGCAGGGGGCGACTCTTCTGGTTGCAAAAAGAAGTCCGGCTCCATTAGAAATAATGGGAAAATGTTTCTCCTTCTCAGCTGAATAATTACCCCAGTAAACACTCTCCTGATGAGTTTATGGTCTCAGTCGCTAGTTTCAAGTCTTCTTCAACACAGCATGATGTTCATTTAGTAAATTATGGTCCCGTTTATTTTAAAATAGACCACAAAGCAGAGAATGTTTCAGGGCAGGATTATCTGTGATTGACAAGTCGTTACCATGGCTGACCTGTCAATCAGGCTAGAGCCGACTTCGTACCCTGGCGCTGTGTAAATTTAACCAGCGCCGTTGAAAAGCTTATCAGGAGTCGGCTGTTCACTTTCTCTGGTGAGAACATTTAGTTTTCAGACTGTTGTTCTCTGGACAAACTTATCAGCCTGTTAAAATGACAGTTAACCTGAGTTACAGCTGCACCTAGCTAAGCTAGCTAGCTAGCTCCGCACACGGCCGTTAGCTCCGCCGTATCGTCACTTCCGGGCGCTTCCTGGTTGCAAAAATTCCACATGGCGGCGCACTATCGGCCAAACTAGAGGCTTCAAAACGGCGGTCCACAAACCAACGGGTGACGTCACCATGACTACGTCCATTTCTTATATACAGTCTGTGGTCGAGTCCCTAAACACGACAGCTAGGGCCGACTTCTCTTGGCGAGTAGCAGAGAACAGCAGAATGACATTATTCTTTTTTTTAAATAGATTTATAAATCACTTAGTCATGAAAAGGAGCCGATAGGAGTATCGATCAGAGTATTTGTTCAGATCAAGCTTCACAGTTTACAGACACTTTATTATTTTGAAATGAATCAAACTTACTTTTCGTAGAGGAACTCGTCGTCAGTGCAGAAGTAGTGAGTGTTGGCGGTGCTTTTGGGTTTACTGCGTAACGTGGCGAAGTACAGCCGCTCTGTTAAAGACACGGAGACAAACAGGTTAAAACACTGAGAAAACAGAACTTACTCTCTTTTTTAACAAATATTGCGATTTAATATGCGATTAATTTTTCAGCCACACAATATTAGATAGAACATACACTGTTCTTTCTTGTCGCTCAGGCCTGTGATGATGTATTAGGTAGAATTATGTATTATGTAAGTAAGCAAACATAAAATACTGTTTTATTTTAGTTGGCCAACTTTTGAATTAAACCTCAGAGCGTCGCCTTTCATGTTTAATAGACAAGCTTAGTAATTCTCCAACAACACCGGAGCCCCCCCCCCGCATCCTGCGACAGCACACCGGCTGTAACTCGGGACAGACTGGGCCTCTCTCGGACTTGTGAGTTTGGTTTCACAGATATTTCCTGAGCTGACTGGTGGCTGTATGAATGACGCAGGCGCCGATCGCCACAACACGCTTACCTTCCTACACGTGTGTTTATGTTGTGCATTTGTCCCGTCCGTCAAATCAGACTCAGAAGGAGCTTTATTGCCGATCACATACGAGGAATTTGCTGTGGTGATGAGGTGCTACACGAAGACAAACCTACAGCTGACATACAGTAGACTTTGTGTAAAGTGGTGGAGACATAATTATTAAGTTTATTATTAATTAAGCTCTTTTACACAACACTCTTTGATTAACTCCTGACTTGACTTTGTTTACAGTCATAAAGCTTGACTTTGTTTACAGTCATTAAACTTTACTTTGTTTACAGTCATTAAACTTGACTTTGTTTACAGTCATTAAACTTTACTTTGTTTACAGTCATTAAACTTTACTTTGTTTACAGTCATTAAACTTGACTTTGTTTACAGTCATTAAACTTTACTTTGTTTACAGTCATTAAACTTTACTTTGTTTACAGTCATTAAACTTTACTTTGTTTACAGTCATTAAACTTTACTTTGTTTACAATCATTAAACTTTACTTTGTTTACAGTCATTAAACTTTACTTTGTTTACAGTCATTAAACTTTACTTTGTTTACAATCATTAAACTTTACTTTGTTTACTGTCATACAACAGTTATTAAACTTTACTTTGTTTACAGTCATTAAACTTTACTTTGTTTACAATCATTAAACTTGACTTTGTTTACAGTCATTAAACTTGACTTTGTTTACACTCATTAAACTTGACTTTGTTTACAATCATTAAACTTGACTTTGTTTACAGTCATTAAACTTACTTTGTTTACAATCATTAAACTTTACTTTGTTTACAATCATTAAACTTGACTTTGTTTACTGTCATAAAACAGTTATTAAACTTTACTTTGTTTACAATCATTAAACTTTACTTTGTTTACAATCATTAAACTTGACTTTGTTTACAGTCATTAAACTTTACTTTGTTTACAATCATTAAACTTTACTTTGTTTACAATCATTAAACTTTGACTTTGTTTACAATCATTAAACTTTACTTTGTTTACTGTCATAAAACAGTTATTAAACTTTACTTTGTTTACTGTCATTAAACGTGACTTTGTTTACTGTCATAAAACAGTTATTAAACTTAACTTTGTTTACTGTCATTAAACTTGACTTTGTTTACAATCATTAAACTTTACTTTGTTTACAATCATTAAACTTTACTTTGTTTACAATCATTAAACTTGACTTTGTTTACAATCATTAAACTTTACTTTGTTTACTGTCATAAAACAGTTATTAAACTTTACTTTGTTTACAATCATTAAACTTGACTTTGTTTACTGTCATTAAACTTTACTTTGTTTACAATCATTAAACTTGACTTTGTTTACTGTCATTAAACTTTACTTTGTTTACAGTCATAAAACAGTTATTAAACTTTACTTTGTTTTCAGTTTTTAAAATGTACCTTGTTTACAATCATTAAACGTGACTTTGTTTACTGTCATAAAACAGTTATTAAACTTTACTTTGTTTACTGTCATTAAACGTGACTTTGTTTACTGTCATTAAACGTGACTTTGTTTACAGTCATTAAATGTGACTTTGTTTACAGTCATAAAACAGTTATTAAACTTCACTTTGTTTTCAGTTTTTAAAATGTACCTTGTTTACAATCATTAAACGTGACTTTGTTTACAGTCATTAAACTTTACTTTGTTTACTGTCATAAAACAGTTATTAAACTTTACTTTGTTTACTGTCATTAAACGTGACTTTGTTTACTGTCATTAAACGTGACTTTGTTTACAGTCATTAAACGTGACTTTGTTTACTGTCATAAACAGTCATTAAACTTCACTTTGTTTTCAGTTTTAAAATGTACCTTGTTTACAATCATTAAACGTGACTTTGTTTACAGTCATTAAACTTTACTTTGTTTACTGTCATAAAACAGTTATTAAACTTTACTTTGTTTACGGTCATTAAACGTGACTTTGTTTACTGTCATTAAACAGATATTAAACTTTACTTTGTTTTCAGTTTTTAAAATGTACCTTGTTTACAGTCATTAAACTTGACTTTGTTTACTGTCATTAAAACAGTTATTAAACTGTACTTTGTTTACACTTTTTAAATTTTACCTTGTTTACTGTAATTAAACAGTTATTAAACTTTACTTTGTTTACACTCATTAAACTTTACTTTGTTTACTGTCATTAAACTTGACTTTCTTTAAAGTTAGTTATTAAACTGTACTTTGATTACTGTCATAAAACAGTTATTAAACTTCACTTTGTTTTCAGTTTTTAAAATGTACCTTGTTTACAATCATTAAACGTGACTTTGTTTACAGTCATTAAACTTTACTTTGTTTACTGTCATAAAACAGTTATTAAACTTTACTTTGTTTACTGTCATTAAACGTGACTTTGTTTACTGTCATTAAACGTGACTTTGTTTACAGTCATTAAACGTGACTTTGTTTACTGTCATAAAACAGTTATTAAACTTCACTTTGTTTTCAGTTTTTAAAATGTACCTTGTTTACAATCATTAAACGTGACTTTGTTTACAGTCATTAAACTTTACTTTGTTTACTGTCATAAAACAGTTATTAAACTTTACTTTGTTTACGGTCATTAAACGTGACTTTGTTTACTGTCATTAAACAGATATTAAACTTTACTTTGTTTTCAGTTTTTAAAATGTACCTTGTTTACTGTCATAAAACAGTCATTAAACTTGACTTTGTTTACTGTAATTAAACAGTTATTAAACTGTACTTTGTTTACACTTTTTAAATTTTACCTTGTTTACTGTAATTAAACAGTTATTAAACTTTACTTTCTTTACACTCTTTAAACTTTACTTTGTTTACAGTCATTAAACAGTTATTAAACTGTACTTTGTTAACCTTTTCACCTTTAATAAACTGCGCGGCTCCCCGCAGCTCGGAGTCCTCCGTCATGCCGAACAGGGCCGACAGGATCGGGGAGTGCCGAACTCCCTCCACCGTCATGGGTCCGTCTAATTCCTGGCTTCTCTCAGCTCCGCAAACTTTTCAAACAGCTAGCAGCTCTGTTAGCCGTTAGCGGGCTAGCTGCAGCACTAGCACGCAGGTGAACGGAGACTTTTAAAAAGTGGAAAACTTTCTCCTCAGTTTCCCATCAGTCCCCGCGGCTGCTCTTCGCCCACAGAAGAATCTTCCTACCGTTTCCGTTGTTTGCTTTTCCGTCTTTTCACTGGTAAACATTCCCGGGTTAGCATGTTAGCATGTTAGCAGCGACACTCCGAGACGCTGAAACTCTGATTGACCAAATCCCTCTTTAAGACACGTTACCACAGCAACGGGGGCCGCGCCCATAGAAGAATCAGCCAATCAACGAGCAGGGCAGGCTGTGCTGCCTTCACTGTCGGCTGGGAAACACATGCAGTGAGGCTTTCAGGTACCGAGCGCAACAAAACTGGTTTCTCACTGAGGTGAAAAGAAACTGAGTGCATTTAATAAACTTCCACATGTTTTAAACCACAGAGCTAAGTTTATGGTGGTTACCCAGGTAATCAGACTTCTATAATGTCTCCTTTTTGTTCCTGGACCCCGGGAGGCCAGCAAAGATGTTGTGCAGACAAAACATGTGTTTGTGTTTCTGAGTTGTTATTTATTATCTTGTGCGTAACTAACTTTGGAGGCTCCGTACCAATAAATAATTACATTATTTCTCATATAGGGACCACTCAGGACATAGGAGCAAATAATAATAATAAAAACAAGTGATGTGGGCTTTATAGGTTTCCTCCCAGCCTCACAGGAACAACAGCAGCACTTTAAAGAGGTTTAAGATGCTCTAACGGCCTCCAGGGCTTCTGCTGCAGAACCCGCTGTCATGTTCTCATATTTCTAGTAACTGTGACTGATCTAACAAAGTTTTTATTTAAGTTTTGTCTTTTTCTCAAACTCACATCAAATTTTTAATTTCGCATCAGATTTTACATCCAACATACGAGCTCATAAGATCTTTTTCTGCCAGAGAAGAAGAACAGCAGGGATCAGCTGAGGTTCTGTCAGAGAAGAAGAACAGAAGGAACCAGCTGAGGTTCTGCCAGAGAAGAAGAACAGCAGGAACCAGCTGAGGTTCTGTCAGAGAAGAAGAACAGCAGGAACCAGCTGAGGTTCTGTCAGAGAAGAAGAACAGAAGGAACCAGCTGAGGTTCTGTCAGAGTAACTGAACCTCGACTGAAGGCTCAGTCTGAATATCTTCTGATCACTCACAGCATTAATTAATCCACCTCATCCCACCTGAGCTCAACCAACCGCGTGACATCAGCACTGGGAACAGGTGAAATAATCTCACCTGATTGGCCGGTTTCAAGATGCAGCATCAGACTGCAGGTTCAGGTAGATGTTTACAACCCGGATTGGTCCTTTAATGTAAGAATCTCACCTGCGATCAGAGAGATCCACACACGGTTTGGTCCGGGTCCAGGCCCCGGTCCAGGTCCCGATCCTTGTCCTGCTCCTGGTTGGAGGATCCGGGGGCCATCCTGGTGCGTTCTCCAGGCCCCGGCGTCCGCCATGCTACAGGGCAGCGAGCAGACTGCGAGGAAGCTGCTGGTCTGAGCTGAGGAGGTGTCAGGTGACCCAGATCAGGTTACTCCTGGTTCCAGAGGGGAATGAGGTGTGACTTTACAGCCTCCTCAGGTTTCAACACACATTCAGGTCTGAGCTGGACTTCCTGCTGTACGCACTGTACATCAGCTCACCTGCTGCAGGTGAGTTAGAAAGGTTAGAGGGACGGTCAACACGACACCACGCTGATGACATCACGGAAACAAGACGGGGACCACAGGAAGTCCAGCTCCAGAGCAGGTCACCCGTGTTCATCCTGTCCTGTCTCACTGCAACCTGTTGGAATAAAAACCCAAAGCAAGCTACAATACCCAGAATTCAACACTAACGGAAAACTGGAGCAGTACGGGGTTCAGGGGCCACCTGACAGCACCCTAGGAGCAGTGGAGACCTCCTGGGGCTGCTGCAGTTACACAAATGTTCTGTCAGCTCTAACAGGGCCGGGTGGAGGATTCTGGGTGGAGGGTTCTGTGTGGAGGGTTCTGTCGAGGGTTCTGAATGGAGGGTCCTGGGTGGAGGGTTCTGTGTGGAGGGTTCTGTCGAGGGTTCTGAATGGAGGGTCCTGGGTGGAGGGTTCTGAATGGAGGGTTCTGGATGGAGGGTCCTGGGTGGAGGGTTCTGAATGGAGGGTCCTGGGTGGAGGGTTCTGAATGGAGGGTCCTGGATGGAGGGTTCTGTGTGGAGAAGAGTTCTGGGTTCTGGATGTGAAGCAGAACACAGACTGACCCGTATGTCCTGTTACATGGATGAAGGTGCTGCCTCTGTTTTTGAACATTGTTTTGAAATTTAATTATTTTCACTGACTAAATCTATTTTCTTCTTCTCAGTAACAGGATTCAAATAAACAACAGGATTTGAAATTCATGGGAGTGAAAATATAAACACACCCAAACAGAAAGCACCTCAGTATTTAATAGTAACTTTATTTTAAAAGGGGTCACAGACAAAACTGGGATCTTGGGGCTTTTTCTCTGATCATCAGATCGACGCAGAACATTCAGCCTCCTCCTGCTGTTAGAGGCCGGCGCCCCCTGCAGGCTGCAGAGTTCCTCACAGCCCTCCCTGATGATGTTCTGTCCTCAGGAGGTCCGACTTCACTACAAAATAAATGTTCAATTAAGTTTGATTTAATTCATTTGAACGAATCACTAAAGACATTTATTTTGTTGAGTTAGAGACTGAAAACAGATTTTATCAGAATAGTTCTGAATGTTCTGCCTCAGATTAGTTTATTGATCCACTGTTTGTTCTGCAGAAGCAAAAATCAGCCTTTAAACTGAAACGAAAAAATTATTTCAGATTGATCCTGATAATTATTGATAATTTTTTATCCTGATAATTTTTCTGGCCGTGTCGCCCAGCTCTAAGTCCTCTCACTCGTGTTTCAGGGCTTTAAACCGAGCACTTGTCGGCGTCGGCCGAAAGCTCGGGAAGGAGAGAGTAAGTGGACGCTGAGCGGAGCCTGTGAGGTCCGAGGTGGAGCAGCAGGAAGAGACTCGGTGCAGCCTGCATGTTGGAAACATCTTTATTTATTACAGTTACAAGGAAACACCCTGAGAGACAGACGCTAAGAGGGTCGGCCGAGACGGGAGCAGCTACCGAGTCCAGGAGAGAGAGTGTGTTCAGTGTGTGCGTGTGTGTTCAGTGTGTGTGTGTGTGCGTTCAGTGTGTGTGTGTGCGTTCAGTGTGTGTGTGTGTGTTCAGTGTGTGTGTGTGTGTGTGTGTGTGTGTGTGCGTGTTCAGTGTGTGCGTTCAGTGTGTGTTCAGTGTGTGTGTGTGTGTGCGTTCAGTGTGTGTGTGTGCGCGTTCAGTGTGTGTGTGTGTGTGTGTGTGTTCAGTGTGTGTTCAGTGTGTGTGTGTGTGCGTTCAGTGTGTGTGTGTGTGTGTTCAGTGTGTGTGTGCGTTCAGTGTGTGTGTGTGCGCGTTCAGTGTGTGTGTGTGCGTGTTCAGTGTGTGCGCTCAGTGTGTGCGTTCAGTTTGTGTGTTCAGTGTGTGCGTGTGTTCAGTGTGTGTTCAGTGTGCGTTGCTACAGGTTGGGGTTGGCGGCTCCTGATCCTTCACACTCGATGATGTAGGTGACGTTGCTGCTCAGCTCGTCCTCCGACTTCGTTATCGTGAACTTTGCCTGAAAACAGAAAAACAAACATTAATATTAAACGCTGAGCCTCCGGCGGCTCGTCGCAGTCCGACTTGCTCCGACATAGTTTCAAAGCGAAGCGACGATGTAGCGTAATTTATACATCTGCGTCGAACTGACGGCGTAGGCTACGCGAGTCAACGCGGACACACAAGTATAAATGCGTAGGTACGTGCGTAGCGTAGCGTAGTACGCGTAGGTAATGCGGCGTAGGTACGCGCGTAGCTTCGCGCGTAGCCCAACGTAGACCCGACGCAGGAGGATAAATGGGGCCTGATTTCTACACTTGTGATAATAACATTAAAGATGTCAGACTGCCGGAAGCTCGCACACTTTAGCGTCCGACTCCAGACGATCATCATCTGAGGTCAGTACGGAGACGTTAAAGGGTCTGAACATCTCTGAATGTTTCCACTGGTTTGTGAGAACACGGTGAAGCTGCACCTGAATTTGGAGTGCACACGTATTAGAGCCTTTATGGTAAAAGAGGTCACAGATCAGCTGGAAGCTCACAGACGTTATCCTGTCCTGCTGTGTTGTTGGAAACGGGCTGAACTGCTGACTCTGCAGGTGTCTAACAGGACGGCGAGGCATCGAGTGCCGTTCCAAACGGCTCCAACGACCTCTTCCTGTCTCCTGAGACGCCTTCAAGCTGCCCCGTGTTGACTTTTGTTTTATATCTGAACAACGTGTTTGTGATCAGGTTGTTTACGAAAACACAAACGTCTTCACACACGTGGCGTCTTTCATTTCCTCTCAGAGCACCAGACAAATGACCCCGGACCCCCGGGAGGGTCCAAGTCCCCCCCCCCACACACACACACACACACACACACACCTGAGTCAGCTGCTCTGCGATGTGGATGGCCGTCTGTGTGTGCAGCGTCACGGCGCCGGTTCGAATCCGAGACGTTCCCTTCGCCAACGCCATAAAGATGATGAGCTGAGGAGGAAGAGGAGGAGACGGGGTCAGTGCACGGACCAATGAAGAGCGGCGAGGCTCCTCGACGTCTCAGTGTCTGAGGGGGCGGGGCCAGCGGGAAAAACACTACTGAGCACGTGCTCAGGCAGTAATTTAACATTGGAGTGAATGGACACGTCTCCAAGTCCAGTCTCTAACAACTATGTGATGTCAGAGTGATGTCAGCAGCTGGGGGCCTCACCTGGTCCTGCAGGAACTCGTCCACGCAGCCGTTGTTTCTGATGTTTCTCAGCAACATCTCAGCGGCTTCAATTCCAATTTTATCTGCGTAAACACCTGAAGCAAGCAAACAGCGGTCAGTGTGAGAGCTGCACTCTGATTGGCTGTCAGACGCCAGAGTTAGGTCACACCTGACTCCGACAGATGTGGTTGTTAAATAGGAGAGTCAATTTTAAGACGTGACGTCGTGTCACAGCAAAGATCTGTGATTGGTCAGTTCAGATGTCAATCAAAGACGTCTGGTTAAAGTTTCAGACGTTTTTCAGAACAGTAGCGACTTCACGTGACAGGTAAACATGTTCAAAGGGTTAAAGCAGGTGTGTGAGTGTGCGTGCCCCTCCCTCAGGTGTGTGAGTGTGCGTGCCCCCCCCCCGCCTCACCTTTCTTCCCCAGAGCCGAACCAGCAAACACACAACCCGTCGACGACTCAGCGATGATTCTGAAACACAGAGGGGAGACGGACCGGTCAGATTTCACAGTTTCCTGTTTGACAGTGAACGCAGCAGTGACGTCAGCAGGTGGGCGGGGCTCACATGATGCCGTTCCCGTTGCCGTAGGCCGCCTCCTTCTCCTGCAGCGGCTGGATGTTGATGTACAGGTCTTTGATTTCCTTCCTGATGGTTCGAACAGCAGCAGCCGACATGTCTTTAGCCAACTGAACACATCGACAGGATCAAGACATCGCAGGTTAACGTCAGTCCTGGAAAACACTCAATGGCGTTTCAAGGATTTCCAGGACTGAATGTTTGTTCATGTGTTTTCATTCAAGGATCAACAACATTTCATTAGAGGTTCAGTGTGTAACTTTTAGTGCCGTCTAGTGGTGAGGGGGCTGAACTGCGACCGGCGGCTCTGGGTTACCATAGAAACATGGCGGAGAGTGTGAGAACACAGGTATGGATATTAAATATTTCACACTGGGCCTTTAATCATCAATCTATTGAGCACTGTTATGACATCACTTCCTGTGTGTGGTTACTTTGTAGGGCAGGACGCCGGCGACGAACGCTCGACCGTAGATCTTGGTGATGTTTCCTCTCTCCATCATGACGACGGGCCGCAGCTCTTTGACTGGGTTCACGGTCACCATCACCTTCCCGCCACCTTTAGGGTAGAAACCCCTGACACACACACACAGAGTCAGACACACACACAGCGAGGAAACATTTCTACTGATTCTATTGGGCGACACAGTAAACCGACCTCATTCTGACGTCACAGTCAAAATGGACGCCAAACTTCTCCACAATTGGTTTAAACACCTGAAGAAGAAAAAAAACAACAGGTAAACAGACTCATCCTGTTGCCGAGGAACGCCTCCATCATACAGGAAAAGTAGTTCCCGTAGTAACGACGGCGGTCTGTGTTGCAGGGCAGTTTTCACACACTGACCTTGATGGTGTAGTCGATCTGAGGGGCCATCTCTGCGTTGGTTCCTCCCTTCAGAAGCAGCTGCGAGGAGGCGTCCGCGAACAGAGCGCAGGGCAGCGCGACCTGCAGCAGCAGACACACACTCCTGACACACACACAGATTATATCATATGATCAACGCACACATTTCACATAACTCAACAATCAGGAGGTGATCAGGTGACATCAAGCACTTATCACGGACAGCAGGACAGACTCACCCTGCTGTTTGCGTGTCGGCCGTGTGGTTTCCAGACCGGATCTTTGCTGGAGTCAGACTGATGTCGGTGGAGCCGATGGTGGCTCCCTGTAGACTGCCAGAACACAGATCTGAGACCAGCTGCAGGCCGCTCAGGTGCTGCGGTCTGAACGCACACAAACAAAAACAATACCACAGCGTATTTACAATACTGCAGCTGTAAAAAAACTGTGACCACCTGATTCTCACCAAACTCCATTTAGAGATTTGAGATTTTAATGTTTCCAATATTATTATTAAAATGCACTGAGCCATATTTTCTGATTGTTAACTTCTGCCATGTTTTGAATATTATGGCAAAAACAGAATATATATGATGTTCTATCCTCATCAATGAGCCTCATTTAATTGATCCACAGCTGCAGGATGAGGCGCTGACTGTGCTTTCTGGAAAACAGACTGCGTCACAGAATCAGTTCAAGAACTGAATGGTTTGGGTTAATATTTCAGAAACGTGCAAGCAGCTGCAGGAAGATGAAGTTTGCCGAATTTAAAGGCAGCTCCAGTTGATTTAATAAATGTAATCAGTCATGTTTCAGAAGTTGAGTAGTTTAGCTGATGAGTCGGGCACTCTTATTTTACGAACATTTTCAACGGAGTCTGGTGGCGGCTTCTGTACCCCATCGAAGCTACACACATTATCTGTTAAGTTTCCAAACAGCATCATTAAGAGGACCCGGGAGGCTTTAAGCTAACCGGGTCAGTCTGCTGTGAAATTAATAAAACCTTTAATGGTATAAATAAATAAACAAACACTCACAGAAGAGGCGTTTTTGTTTTATTGTTAAAGTCTGCTGAGTAAGTTAGCCGACAACTTCAATGAATAGGCTAACGTTAGCATGCTAGCCGGCGAGCTTCTACCTCACCTGAGCCCAGGTGTGCTCCTGCCGGCTCGGATTTTGGTGATTTTGATGGGGGACCCGGTGATGCAGCTGAGCGCCGCGGAGACTCTCAGGATCTGTCCGCCCTGCAGAGAAGCGACACCGGGGAGGGAAGAGAGCGAACATCGGTCAGCTCAGCACCGGCTGCTAACTGTTAGCTTCTGTTAGCATGTTAGCAGAGCCGAACAACAGCTTCTCCGGTAATCTAACGGGCGGGTTACTCACTCCCTCCATCACGCTGCCGTCGATCTCCACCGCCGCGGAGTCCATCTTCACACGAACCGGAACACTTTATCAGAACCTTTAAACTGCAGCTCCGGTACTTTTCCTCTGTTCTTCTTCTTCTTCTTCTTCTTCTACTTCGGCTGCAACTTCAGTGTCAATTTACACGGAGTAACTACAGCCACTTCCGGCGGATTTCAAAGTTAAATATAGTTGTTTTTTTTAATTGTTGGTGATTTGCTGGATGCTAAAAAAATTAAAATGGTTTTAATTAGTCGTGAAGCCCGCTTCCTAAAAACACCTTAAATAGTTGTTTATGTAATAACTTGAAAAATAAAACAGACTGTTTAATATGTCTAATCATTTATCTTCTTTAATTCTTAAAACTAAAAAGGTCAGTTATTTATTTCTACCAACATTGCGTAAAAGTATATTTCAGTGCTAATTAAAATTGCAGTATTAGCAGCAAAATGTCCTTCAAGTATCAAAACTGCAAGTATTATGTGACAGACTGTCCGTGTCAGTTTATATTATGGGATTATTACTGTAACCAGACGTGAAGCTGTGGAACATAGCTGATATTAGTTGTTTAATGTAAAATAGTATTTTATCTGCAGCTGCAAGTGTAAAATAGTATCACGTGGACATTTAGTTGCATTAAAGAGGTATTTCAATATTAAATTCTCATTTAGAACTTGGTTGGTTTACTTTGAACATGCGCCCTTTATTTTGAAGAGTATTTCCGGTGTTCCTCCAGCTGTTCGGAGAACTTGATGGTTCCAGTGGTAAAAAACTACAACCGGCTGCGGAGTCTGCGCAGTAGAGTCAGACGGCTGCACGTGAAGCTCCGGTATTTTTAAATTACAGTTTAAAGTACAAAAAAAAGGAAAAAAAGAGAAAAAAAATATAACAGTGACAAAATTAATAAAGTTTAAAAAAAAAAAAAATCTATCTTAATCTTTTATTTGAGTTTATTTACACAACATTATAAAGAGCCAAGAGGTAAAAAGTGTTACTGCTTTTATCCATAAAACACTGAATGAAATTTAAAAAAAGATTTAAAAATGCAGCCGATTAAATTTAAACTGTCAAATAATCTGTCTTAAATTAAACGTGTTCCCCGGCTGTGGAGAAGTAATGAGCACCTTTCTACAATCTCTGCTGGTCCGCCTGAAGGAGACCAGGACCCAGGAGGTCACAGCAGACCTGCCAGATCCTCTGTTTGACCACAATCAGCCGTTACTTCGCTCTCTTCAGAGCCACCAGACTCGTTTTAAGGTGACCGTGTTTTACAGTTTAGTCTGGATCTGGACGAAGCAGGTTTAGACTGCAGACCGGACGCCTAGTGGGGCACCTGAGAGCTCGGTTTGTCCAGGTGATCCTGAAACACAAACTGAATCACAGACAGAAACGACTCAAACATTCACACAGTTTGGTGCAAACGGCTGGTTGTGCACTGGTTTTACTGGTTTTACTGGTTTTACTGGACAGTTAAATACAGTTTGATGAGTTTCAGGCTTCAGATCAACTAATGAGGCTACAGTCATCCAGCAGAGAGGCACGAAGAAGAAAACCACTAAACTACGTCCCCCGACAACCCCACAGTCTGATGCTGATGCCACGCCACAGGCTCCGCCTCCTGCACGCCACAAACTTAAAAGATCTGAAAAAAACAAAAAACAAGCAAAGAGACGAGTCTGTCGGCGCTGATCACGTGATCAGCGGTGCGTTCAGGAGACTCGCAGTAACTCAGAGATCACGTGACTGGTCCCAGTTTGATTTTAATGGGTTAACGTCGGATTCATAGCGGCGGCGTGGGCGAGCGTTCAGTTAATAACTGGCTGATGGTCTTGGATCATGTGTCGCCGTGTTTACTGAAATGAAAAGGTTCGTTATCATATTAGATTTTATCTGGTTCCAGACGTTTCATTACGTCGCTGCATCGTTACTTAATCCGTTTCCGTAGATTAAATCTATTGATTATTGGTTTCTCTTTCAGCTGCGAGTGTCGGCGGCAGAAAGCAGGACGCGGGTCCAGAGACAGCGCCCAAGTTTACAGGCCTGAAGATCTCTAAACGTCCCCTGAACGCATCACCCTGACAGCCCTCTGGCCGGAGGCGGAGCCTGAGCTCTGACACAGCAGGCATCATATTGCACAACCAATGAGCTCCATCGACCGCCGACGTCTCTGAAGTGTCCACGGACAGTCTGAATTATTGATAAGGCATCCGTTCTGACAGGAAGTCCTGATCCACCTGATCGATCAGCCCGACGCTCCGAAACAACTTCCTGTTCTCAAAGTCTTTTTCTTCAAAATAAAAGCAGATGGAAACAGAGATCGACAGTTTGTGCTTCAGTCTGTCAGAATCAGGGCCGACCAACACAGATCAATAAACTACTGATCAATAACTGATCGGCAGCGTGAAGAAAATCTTTTTCAGAGGTTTTATTCTTATTATTTCCCAGTTTCAGTGTTTAAAGTGACGTTCTGCTGATTTTAAAGGACAAATCTGCTGTTTTCCCAACAGCTTCCTGTCTGAGTGAGTCAGGATAAAGTGTCGGATCACGTGACCCGGCTCACTGAGGCTCAGAGGAGGAGTCAGATCCAGGACTCTGAACAGGATCAGGATCCGACTCCCGGGTCTGTTGAGTTCCTGCTCTGAAGGATTCTTTAATTTATTTCGTGTTTTATCTCCAGACGAGACAAACGAACAAATCTTACAGATCAATAATCGTATTAAGAAGCTGAAAATATTAATTTAACCACACAAACTGAGTCGATCAATAATCAGCAGCTGTTTAGAACAAAAACACCAAACCTGAACCTGTAATGTCTCCTCCCAGAGACCCCAGACCTGATCCCAGACCTGCTGAACCACACAGACGTTTTCGGGAACTCGCTCTGAGTGGAGTGAAAATAAAAATCACTGTCTCTGGTCTGGGGTCCCTCCTGCGGGCCCCGACCCTCCGGTTGGGAAACACTGGACGAATCAATAAATCAGCATTTGTTTAAAATAAAAACTAAAATGTCAATCGACGGGAGGCGCCTCCCGATCAGCTGATCACTGATGGATCCCTGATCAGCTGACAGACTGAGGCACTGTGTCACACAGGTGAGCCGGACCACACCTGGACTCTCAGGACGGGGTCTGTGCGGAGCTCTGCTCCTGTGGTGCTGTGCAGTCCCAGTCTGTACCTGGACTCTGTGAGGCTGCGCAGTCTGTCTCTGAGGGCCCCGCCTCTGAGGGCCCCGCCTCCACCGGCTGGAGCCCACTGATTGGAGGATCAGCTCCTCCTGCTGTGGTTTTAATTTCTACTGACAGCACGTTCGGCTCAACGTCACCTCCTGCTGCTCCCGCTGACCCTCCTACTGGACTTCCTCCTCCCATCCAGACCTCCGCCACCACACTGAGCTCTGCTGCTCCTGCTGACCCCTGACCTCCAGTCGCACCTCCTCCGCTGACTCCGTCGATGGGGTCTGATGAGGGGGGCTGGTCTGAGGAGGACAGAGCTTCAGTGATGATGGCGGCCGTCTGAGCGACCCAGTTCAGCTCCGACCTCACCTCCCCGCCGCCTCCCGCTGCTGCTGAAGGAGAGGAGGAGGGCTGGGGGTCGGTCTGAGGACCCGGCTGGGTGGCGGCGGGTCCTGGTGGGGTGGCGTTGGCGGGCCCTGCGGCAGCAGCAGCAGCAGCAGCGTGGTTGTTGTTGAGGTTGTCCTGCAGGGCCGTCTGGTTGGCCTGACCCGCCTGCTGGTTCTGCAGCAGCATCTCCTGGATCCGGATCTGCTGCAGGATGGCAGGAAGCTCGTAGTGGTGGAAGAAGTAGATCATGGAGTGCTGAAAGGAAGCGGAGCAGGAGGTTAGTGACCCTGATCAAACCTGCACAGGTCCACACAGGAAACCCGAGTCCAGCTCAGCCAAACTCTCAGTCCACCAGCTCAGCTGATCCAGGACCCTGGAGTCCTAAGCTGCTGACTGAAGCTCAGACCGTCTAAACCTGAAACAGGAGGAGGAGCCCCAAACTCTAGTGTGAAATTGCCGTGACGCTGCGTTATTTGCTCTGATGACGGTTTGCTAACAGCTAACTGCTTTTATTAAATCAGAACATCTCCGCCGAAGCTTCTCAGCAGCGAGCTGCCGTGTTTCAGCCCCTCTGAGGGGCGACTTCATATTTACACAGAGCGAAACAACAGGGGGCTGCTGGGAGAAAAGAGAGGAAGCTGAACTACCTGTAAGGTCAGAAAATGAGCATCTGTCAGATGATTCCAGCTGTCGTTGAACTTTACTGTGAAAGCAGTTAGCGTAGCCCTGATGGAACCAAACTCCATTCAGAAAACAAGCATTTTGGGTTTAGACAACGGTACTCAACAGAGTTGGCAAACTGTAACCTCACTGAAATGATAAAAGTCATTAGATGAAGGCAATGTAGTGGGGGCAGAGGTTCTGGACTTGAAAAAGCCTTTGATACTGTGAATCATGAAATTCTTTTACATAAATTGCAAAATTGTAATTTGTCACATGATGCAATAACTTGGTTAAGATCACATCTCGAACACAGGCAGCAGTGTGTTCCACCCAGTCATCTATTCAAACTTTGAATCGGTTAAATCAGAATTCCACAAGGTTCAATTTTAGGCCCCTTACCTTTTTAGTTTATATATAAATGATCTTCCTGACAGTTGCAAAAGGGATAAATGCCAAATGTATGCAGATGACACAATTATATATGTCTCAGCATAAAAATAAAAAAAAACTCAGATTGCAGCTGAGATGCTTTCAAAAGAACTGGACGGTGTTTCACAGTGGCTCCGAAATAATCATCTGACCCTGAACTACGACAAAACAGTCACTATGTGCTTTTCAACCAAAGGAAAGGTCAACCAAACTACAATTACACCCATTAGGTCATTATATAAACAGGGTTTATATAAGTAGATGGAGGGTTTCTCCATCTACTTAACCCATATCTTATTTCATGTATGGGATGTATTTATTGTTTTAATGGTTGTAAATTTTAAACTCACTCTGTAATCTCTGTTTTACATTTATAAGCCTAACCAGGGACAGGGGTTGCAAATTAGTCCTGGCTAGAAACTGTATGCATGGCATCTACTTTGTTTTCTTTATAAAGCAATGTTCTATGCATTAGTCCCTGTCAAATAAACATTAAAAATAAAAAAAATGTTTTACTTCTGATCTCGCTGACAGACCTGACAAAGCACGAGTTCACGTCTTTAACAGATCAACTTCATGATGTCGTTCGGCATCAGTTTCAAACTAAATCGCAGCTAAATGTTTAGTTTGGGTTCAAATGGCAGCTTGAGTTTATTCAAGATCTCGCTTTGTGCGTGAAACCAAGTTTCCTCTGTGATAAAGCTCGTGGTTCTGTTGGGTCAGAGTCACGAGCTCAGTGTGAGGACTGCGGTTCTGACCTGGATGAAGAGCCAGGAGGTGACCAGGGCCAGGCTGCTGTACTGGCCGTTGAAGCGGTAGTGATAAGCGTAGAAGGCGAAGTGGTACAGATAGAAGAACCTGAAACACAGAAGCAGATCAACGTTCAAACACACAAACGATCAAACCAACACAGTAACGACATGGTTGAGTCATGGATTTAGAATTAGTTGTAATTTACTTCCTAATTTATCTCAGATTATTAAGCTGCCTCTCCCACGTTATGCTAAACACGTCCACTAGATGTCGCTGCGTCTTTCAGCCTTTTCAGTTTGCTTCATTACAGGAAATAAGAAACAACAGTCTCTGCAGACACGACGCGTCTGTGTGGTGGACTTACTTTAGTTTCAGAGGTTTAACTTTATAGAATTATGTAACATCAGTAAGTTTAATAAAACCTATTTAACCAGATGATCTCAGTGAGATTTAAAACCTCTTTTTCAAGAGAGACCAAAATGGCAGCATATCAACAGCACAGTTATAAATATGAACACCAAGCACAACAACAAGGAGCATTTAACAAGACCCCTAAGATACATTAGACTACAATTTATACATAAAGTAGGTTTAAAGGATTTAGTTATTTTAAAAGCACTGACAACAATTTATCTATTTCCAAATCTTTCATGCAGTGTTTAAATATGTATTAAATATGTTAATATGTTGATAACATTACATGTTATGAACATTAATAACATCTTATGAATATATTCATTTTCTGATTTTCCAGTTTTTTGTTTTATTTCTGAAAACATTTTGCACTGTTTGATATTTCCTACAGTTTTTTTGGTGTTTAAATATATTTTGAAGGTTTGGTGGAGCACTAATTTTACAAAAATAAATTAACTGTTGTATCCCTAAAGAAATAAAAATGCAGAGATTTTCTTTAGCTTTTGTCTCAGTGAGGACTTTAAAAGGTTCCTACAGAAATGAAGGATCTTTGGTTCAAGACTCACTAAGATATTGTAAAAGCCTGCTGAGGATTGGAGACGATTGGTCAAGCAGTGAGTCTGTGGCCGTGGTTTTAAATGAGCCAATGGTGTGAGCGGGTTGTTGGTCATGTGACTCACCTCAGCCAGTGGCGTTTGCTAGTGTTGGTGTGGCAGCAGATGGCGTCGTACTGATCGGCCAACCAGACGATGAGGATGATGTAGAAGGCCGTCGTCGTGTCATTGAAGAACTCCGACATAATGGCCTCCATACCTGATGACGACAGGAAGTGACATCAGCAGGTCAGGCTTGGACTCTCTCAGCTAACCGGCTCTTCTAGATTGCTACAGCGAGTCAGAAAGTTTGCCAGACTCTGGCCTGGTGGACTCTTCGGGTCAGAAGCATCACTTACCGCTTCTCTGGACCCTGAGGCTAAAGGAGTCTGACATGGATAAGAGTCTAGATTTAGACCCATATCCAGGATGTGAACTTACCGACAAGGGCCAGGATGACGGTGAGCAGAGGGGCTGCTGGGAAGGCGATGGTCATGTTCATCTCCAGCATCTGGAGAAGATCCACTGAGGGGGGACAGAAAGAGACCAGATCAACACATAGCTGATCCTGCAGGTCTGAGAGGAAGAGTGTCTGAATCTAAAGAAACCAACAGAGTCTTCAGGAGGAAGAAACTAGAACCCAGAGTGGAGGAACAAATCCTGATGGATCTGTCAGACCCTGTTCTTCATGTTTAAATTACACATCTGAGCTAAAACACAAGTACCCTGATCAAGTACCAGACCACATACGTAACATCCTTAAATTACTCATTTAACTGTGAACTGAAGGGCAAGTATCAAAGTTCTCAACCTGGACTGGGTAACGTTAGACCTGACTGGATTATATTAATCTGGAATGTTACCAAAATTACCAAACATCTCCAACTGGACAAGACCAGACTGAACTACACTATATTAGACTGGACTGGGTTTACAGTGACCTGGCCTGGATCACAGTGACCTGGCCTGGATCACAGTGACCTGGCCTGGATCACAGTAACCTGGCCTGGATCACAGTGACCTGGCCTGGATCACAGTGACCTGGCCTGGATCACAGTGACCTGGCCTGGATCACAGTGACCTGGTCTGGATCACAGTGACCTGGTCTGGATCACAGTGACCTGGTCGTGTGTTTGCTCCAAGAGGAAACTGACCGATGAAGACGAAGATCTGGTGGTGAGAATATCTGAGCAGCATCGACACTGACAGAGTCTGAAAAACACAAAACAGCAACACTGAAAACAAATTAATTTGACTTTAATCTTGTTTTTTGTTCCTCTGGAACAACAAACCGTGACGGCACCGACCGGCCCTCGCTGATCAGAGCCGGCTCAGGTTCGGTTTTTAGTTAATCTTACAGACCCTGATAATCTCTGCGTAAATAAAAAGTGCCGTCACTAAACTGTTTCCAGGAGCCTCAACAACACGAGTAGGACGAGTTCACTCACGAATATGACCATGATGACGAAGGCAGCCAGGTAGGAGGTTCTGGCCATCCACATGCTGACGAAGCGGTAATGTTCTCCAGACACCACGTTCCTCAGGAACCCTGCAGAGAACCACACTGCAACATCACCAACCTGACTCCAGACTGACAAGGACCTGTGACTCAAAACTGTGTTTTCTGCAGTAATCTCATCTAAACCAGGAACCAGGGGTCCGTAGTCAGGGAGGGGGATCAGAGGAACCAGGGGTCCGTAGTCAGGGAGAGGGATCAGAGGAACCAGGGGTCTGTAGTCAGGGAGGGGGATCAGAGGAACCAGGGGTCTGTAGTCAGGGAGGGGGATCAGAGGAACCAGGGGTCTGTAGTCAGAGTAGTGGACTAAAAGACCCATCCCGGTTCTGTACCTTTGTTCTCCTCGTTCTCAGCGAGAGCCTTCACGCTGGACATCAGGATGTCGTCGTAGCCCAGAAACTCATCGAGGAGGAAGCGACTGAAGCCGTCACCAAAACACTCGTCCTTCATGGGATCTAAACACAGAGACGTCACGTGACTGACAGGCAGACAGGTGTGTCAGGGTCATGTGACTGTGAGGTCAGGTGTGTCTCACCTAGAGTGACCACCATGACGGGGATGTTGAGTCTCTGCCTGGTGCTCTGAGACAAACGCAGGAAGCCGTACTCCAGCGAGTACTCCACGATGTACTCCTCCTGAGGCCACACTGCAACGACAACACACAGGTTAACAGAGTCCACGCAGGGAGGCGCTGCAGCTCGCAGCCCGCTCGGTCACATGTGACAACTAAGCAGATTAAAAGTTAAAATCTGTGATCAAGAAGCAGAGAACAAGCCAGAACACAGAACCAGGAGTACTCTGGTGGAAGTTCTACAGCGGAGGAGCAGTTAGAGGAGACAGAGACTCTGCTGCCACCTGCTGGTGTCAGAGAGAATCTCAGCTCAGGAGGAGGAGGAGTGAGGGAGGAGGAGGGTTTACCTGCTCTGGTCAGCATCTCCAGCTCAGACAGAGAGTCCTTCAGCGGCTGCATACCTTTAGTGGTCTGGCTGAAGGAGACGTCCTGGCTGTCGTTCACTCCTCCTGCTCCTCCTGCTCCTCCGACACCTCCTCCAATCAGAGACGGCTTCAGACGAGGCTCGATGTCCAGCTCAAACTGCAGCAGAGACAGAAACAGAGAGCGGGGAGGTGAAAACAGGGAGATGTGGGGCTCCTCTCGTTTCTCCATTCTGTGCCTCCTCGTCTCCTCCTGTGCCCCGGGAATCCATCTCAGCCTGGGAGGAGCGAGGAGAAAGGAGCGAGGAGCTAGGAGAAAGGAGAAAGGAGCTAGGAGAGAGGAGCGAGGCGCGAGAAGAGAGGAGCGAGGAGAAAGGAGCGAGGTGCTGGGAGAGAGGAGAAAGGAGCGAGGAGAGAGGAGCGAGGAGAAAGGAGCGAGGTGCTGGGAGAGAGGAGAAAGGAGCGAGGAGAGAGGAGCGAGGAGAAAGGAGAAAGGAGCTAGGAGAGAGGAGCTAGGAGCGAGGAGAAAAGAGCTAGGAGCGAGGAAAAAAGGAGCGAGGAGCTAGGAGAAAGGAGAAAAGAGCTAGGAGAGAGGAGCGAGGCGCGAGAAGAGAGGAGCGAGGAGCGAGGAGAAAGGAGCGAGGAGCGAGGAGAAAGGAGCTAGGAGAGAGAGGAGAAAGGAGCTAGGAGAGAGAGGAGAAAGGAGCTAGGAGAGAGAGGAGAAAGGAGCTAGGAGAGAGAGGAGAAAGGAGCGAGGAGCTAGGAGAGAGGAGAGGAGCGAGCTGGTCACACCTGGTTTCTGGGGAGAACTGAATCTCACCGCTCACCTGCACTGAGCTGTTGTCAAACATCTCCAAGGTCATCTCCTCCTCGTCCTCCTCTTCCTCCTGCAGCGCTGCCAGACTGAGCCCGCCCACTCCTCCTCCTCCTCTTCCTCCTCGCCCCTCGGCCTCCAGTTCCTCCTGGAGGCCCGCAGAGTCGTAGTACTGCAGGAAGACGGAGGCTCGGCTGGAGTTCCTCTGGATCTCCACCCGCAGGATGCCGTCACGAGGCCAGCGCTCCCTCACCACCTCCAGACAGTTGATGGGCGAGCGAGAGAAGGCGATGTGGATGTAGGCGAGGATGAAGAGGACGAAGAGCGCCTGAGCAGGAGCAGAGGAGTTAGTGCAACATTTCAACATCTATGAAATTTGAGAAGTTTATTCATCAACAAACACCACATTTTATTCGTACTGTTTATGGCGTGCGGTGTTCGCGTGGTCGGTGGCGGGTCCGCCATCACACACGGGCTTCATTCGCCGAGTGTTTACCCTCTGACACCCTGCGTCCTCCTGCTGATTCTTTTACTATTTATAAAGATTCAACAGGACAATCAACCTTTTTGATAACCGCTAATAAAATAATGACATTAACGCTGAACCCTGATATGGCGTGAACAGGATCCGCTTCCTGTCACACTGGACCGAAGACAAGTCGAGTCAGGCGAAGTCAGTTTGATAGGTGAAGAGCAAAATGCACTGTGGTCCAGAAGGATGAAGCGAGCTCAACATTTATTTATACACAAACCCCGAGAAAAATAACCACACAGACCAGATGCTGATAGTTTCTATGGTTACTCAGCAGTCGGCTTTACCACTCGCGGTCCGTCCTGCGACTCGGCAGTCTACACTATGACTCGGCGGTCTACGTTATGACTCGCGGTCCGTCCTGCGACTCGGCAGTCTACACTATGACTCGGCGGTCTACGTTATGACTCGCGGTCCGTCCTGCGACTCGGCGGTCTACGTTATGACTCGCTGGTCCGTCCTGCCGACTTCGGCGGTCCACGCTATGACTTCAGCGGTCCGTCCCTGCAACTTCGGCGGTCTACGTTATGACTTCAGCGGTCCGTCCCTGCGACTTCGGCGGTCTACGTTATGACTTCGCTGGTCCGTCCCTGCGACTTCGGCGGTCCACGTTATGACTTCGCGGTCCGTCCCTGCGACTTCGGCGGTCTACATTATGACTTCAGCGGTCTGTCCTGCGACTCGGCGGTCTACATTATGACTCGGCGGTCTACGTTATGACTCGCGGTCCGTCCTGCGACTCGGCGGTCTACATTATGACTCGCGGTCTGTCCTGCGACTCGGCGGTCTACGTTATGACTCACGGTCCGTCCTGCGACTCGGCGGTCTACGTTATGACTCGCGGTCCGTCCTGCGACTCGGCGGTCTACATTATGACTTGCGGTCCGTCCTGCGACTCGGCGGTCTACGTTATGACTCGCGGTCCGTCCTGCGACTCGGCGGTCTACATTATGACTTGCGGTCCGTCCTGCGACTCGGCGGTCTACGTTATGACTCGGCGGTCTACGTTATGACTCGCGGTCCGTCCTGCGACTCGGCGGTCTACATTATGACTCGCTGTCCGTCCTGCGACTCGGCGGTCTACATTATGACTCGGCGGTCTACATTATGACTTGGCGGTCTACATTATGACTCTGTGTTAAAGTGGTGGCTTTCTGTTCTTCAGACAGCTTCCTGCAGACATGACAGCACATCCATGCAAACATGGTTCTGCAACATAAAGGCAGCCGAGTGTTTTCAGGTCTCCTCTTCGTCTTCTCACAGCGATATCGTCATTTTTAGTTTGGTGACTTAATAAAAAATCCTGCTGCAGTTTGATTACAGACAGAACGATGAACTTTAAAGCAGCTGTTGGGCTTCCAGCTCACAGAGTCTCTGCTCTGGTTATTAACCCGACTCGGGAACCCGGTCCAGTTTCACTCACCTGACTCATGAAAAATATCCACTCAATAACTGAATGTTAGCTGGGGGTTCTGCAGGCCCGCGGCGGGTTTCAGTTATAGTGAAGAACACAAAGGGTTAAACATGTCTGAGGATCAAGAGATTGATTTTCTCACCTTGAGCAGGACGAAGAACTCAAAGACTCTCCTGAAGGACGGCGGGAACAGGCGGGCGTATGTGACGGCCATCTTGAAGAAGAGGGCGTGGAAGAGGCGGTCTCTGACGTTGATGAGGGGGTTCTGGTTGATGTTGGGGTTTCGGATCCTGTTGGGTCCCATGTTGTTGTTGTTGTTCAGGGGGACGTTGTTGTTGTTGGCCTGGTTCTCCGACATGGTCTCTGGATTATTCACACTGCACAGACAGCTGGTTCTAGGTCAGCATGGCTGCTGCAGGGCTCCTCAGAGAAGGTAAAGCTCTGACCCGGGGTCAGATTAAGGTCCGCAGAGTCTGATTCACAGCGAGCTGACTGACCGACTTCTTCGGCTGAAACTGTGGGAGAGAATGAACCAATGAAAATCTCAGTATTGATCAGGCAGTGACTCCAAACTAGAACCGAGACCTTCAGGCGATCACAGAGCCCCTGAAGGGTTTGAGGCTGCGTCACACTTTCTCCGTCATTTTGACAGACGGGGCCGTAAAAATTCCATCATGATCTTTGATTACACAAACATATAATCTACAGAACTTTGTCCCAGAACCGGATTAGTTTAGAGTTTAAAAGTGGCCGTGCAGAGTTCACCAGCTGGCTCATTTCCATCTGCAGGAAGACAAACAAATCAATTATAACCAGGACAACCGACAGGATATAGACCACCTCCACACATAATCCAGATTAAATATTCTCCCTGCTGGAACACAGCCAGTCCCAATCTAAGGTTTACATTCATGATCACACCATCCGTTTGGTTTTGAGACACTTTCAGTTTCCACGTGACGACGGTTCAGGTTTACGCTCGTCTGATATTTGTGTTTCACTCGTTTGCTGCGCAGAAGCTGTGTTTTCATTAAAATTCTAATAATAGTTTGACCTCTTTGTGAAAATACATTTATTTTGGAGGGGGGCTCGCGCTGCTGGCCCTTTTCTTCATGTTGAAAAGTTCTAAAGCCGATTAATCGGCCGACGCCTGCACGTCGTGCTGAATGACAGCAGCCAGAGCGTGCGGCGCTGTGAGTCACTGCAAAGATGTGGAGAAATGTGATTTCCTGTCAGAAGCGGGGCGGAGGACTCGCTGATGCAAAGGCATTCACTTGAGTTGAAAATGTTCGATTGTTCGAAGCTGCAGGACGCTGAGACTGTCCGGACGACACCGGCTGCTTCAGAGCGTTGTTTGGTGGGGACCAATCAGCTGGCCGACAAAAAGCTGCTAAGCTACAGGAAGCTCTGGAGGAGAGAGGCGGGGCGGCGCCGGTAGGGCTGGGTATCGCTACTCGGTATCGAGTAGAACCGACTCCTGTGAAACCAGAACTTCAATCGATACTTTTTGTAACCAGATCGCGGAAGAAAATTACTATTTGTGTGGTTTTGCGTGCAGCCAAACGTGCAACACACCGAAGGAAAGAGAAGAACACGCCTTTTTTTCCCCTGATGCACCTGCGCCATAAACTGTACAAAAAAGGCTGCACGCGCTCAGTCCGTGCTGATTTTAACAGCCGCTCGCCTTCGGCTGCGTTACGTTCCTCACGGTTTCTCACCACGAGCTCGGCCTTCTGTAGGTTTCATCTCCTGGGATCATTTAACTCTCCCCTTTACATTTTTATTTGCTGCTCACATCACTTGTCACAGCTGATTTTCCTGACGGAGCCTCCGGCTGCAGCTGCTTCAGGTGTAGCTGGTTTGATCGGCTGGTCGTGCAGCTTCTCTTTCCTCTGTCTGAGGCTTTAGTTTAGTGACGTGTTTAAACAGACTCTGACTCCTTTTACACTTGTGACTGTCGTATTTTTGGAGCTTTGCAAGTCGCCACTGAAGGAAAAAGCACTCGCAGATCTTTCACTTCAGTTTATTGGTCGAAAGTTAACAAAATAATATTCTGTTGTTTTCTTTCAACACATTTTAAAAAATACCTTAAATTCGTTTCCCTAAGGTTATTTGGTCAATAAACTATTTCACTCCTCCTCTCTGTCCAAATATAAAATAACTCCCTGGAGCTGCAGCCTTTTCCCTCACAGGCCAGTGAGGATGGGGAGCGATGTGACGCAACTCCCCCACACTTTTTATTTAGCAGTAATTTGAAAGAAGAAACAATAAATAAATAGGTCACCATGCATCTCCATAACAACAATAAAAATAATAATAAGCGACTAATCAGGTGACATTTAAAGCAAGATAGTGAATGAACTGGTAGGCTATTGGTTTACTGGGTTTGGTACTGCTGTCGTAAAGTTTTAAGAGATACCTAACCCTAAGCGCCGGAGCTTTGGACCAATAAACAGTCGGGTTCTGTTCTGATAAATGTGTTCTGACATAGGACTGACTGATCCAAACTCCATCCAGAAAACAAGCATTTTAAAGTCATCCGCTCGTCGTCTCCCTGTCAGACCTGACAAAGCGTGACTTCATGTGGTTAATCAGCATCATGACGTTGTGCGCGAACACTCGGCAGTAGTTTACAGCTGGGAGGAAACCAACGAGATGTCCTGGAGGGACTGAAACCTAGCTCTACTGCAGAGAATAAAGAAGCCTGCTGAAATCTGTTTCAGTCATTAATAAAACATCTGAAACACGCTGCTGCTCGGAGAACGTGTGTCAGACTCTGCAGGAATACTGGATCATACTGGACTTGTTCTGATATCAGCCTTGTGTGCTGCTCTCTAAATATCGGCCAATAAAAACCCGGGTCGGTCGACGCTGAAGGCCAAGGTTCAGGTGCTAAGTTCTCTACATATCTGCCTGCTCCAACCTGACATGACGGAGACACCTGTGAAGCAGCTTTATTTAAATCAGGGCGTCTCGGCCCAGAGACAGCTGAGGACAGGGGACAGACGGAGACGCATCTGACGGTCCTCCTCCCTCACTTCCTTTAGTCTGTCCCGTCTGTGCGTGTCAGACATCTATCAGAACCGGAGCGTGATCTTGCACCAGCAGCAGAGTAAACGCAGCTCGTCCTGTTGCGTTTGGGGCCCGTCGTCTCTCTGGTTCAGCACGTAGCATCCTGCGGCTAACACTTCGTCCCTGAGCCGCAGCTAACGTTTGGTTAGCATTTAGCTTACCTGGTTATTTACTCCGTGTGTCCATGCCGACGTCTTCTTCTCTGTCTTTTCATCAGAACAAGCAAGCAGCAGCTAGCTGGTTAGCACCGTTAGCGCGCTAGCTGTACACTGGAAGGCAGCGCGACGGGAAGCTAACGGCGGCTAAAGCTAGTTGAAGGCGGCGTTAGCTCCCAGCTAGCCGGCCCGGGACTCTGCGAGGGGTCATTTCACTTTGATCCGACAGGAGAGGAGAGAACAGAGTCCGCGGGCTCTTCAAGAGGTTACAGGAGGACTCTGAGCTTCGGTTCGGCTAACGGGAGCTAACAGGAGACTGACGGAACCAAGACCACAGCGGAAATACGGGTCCTTCAGATTGGGTCGCCTTCTCCCCGAGTTCTGTCTGCCAGGTGCCTTCTTCGTTCTGACGTTTAACGGCAGCTGACCCGCCCTACGCGGGAGTGACTCTGGTGGCCGCAGGGTCCAGTTTGTCCCCCTCATCCCCGCAGCTGCACAAAATCAAAATACAATGTCCTCACAGGTGTCGTTTACACCGGGGACCCCGCTTTCTGAAATGTCTGATTTTCTCACTTTTTAAAAGCGTTTATTAAAAATGTTCAGAGCTTGGAACATAAATGTTAACAAGTGAAAATGCTTTGAGAAAAGTTTATTTGCACGAGAAGAAAACATGCAATTCCCTTTAAATATAGAGGAAACAAATGTGAATTGTCCCCCTAAAACACACGCTGCTGATTACTGTATTATATTTAATATGTTTTATTGTCAGCTGAACTTTGTGTTTCCCTTTTTATAAATAAAAACATTTCCACCAGAAATTGTTGCAATTAATTCCTCAAGACTGCATGAAATTAAGTGTTTAATGCTCCAAATCGTCAGCGGGAGGACCTCCAGAGCCCCAACTTGTACATTTCTGCAATAAATATTCTTTCTAGGTGGTGTTAAATATCCTCTCTTCTTCTTCTTGTGAACCCAGTTTGTTGTATTGTCACACTGCTAATCTGAGCCCTCATGTTCCCTCCACTGTTCAACACAAGGACTCTTTATAAATACAATTTAGTTCAATTTAATCCTCCTGGGTTGTGGTTCCTGACAGCAGAAGGCTGAATAATGGTTTATAGATGCACCAACATATGTTAAATATTTATTCTGATGCACCTGCAAGACTCCACTCAGGGGAAACCGGTCTCAATACAACCCGCAGACGAGGCTGCCCACCGGCGCCATGTCATATACAGAGCCGATACAAAGACTGTACATGTTATTAAAGCACGTTACAGAGATAAATATTATTTTATAATAATAAATGAAAGCGCTACACACGAAGTCAAACACAGAGACTCAGTTTGATCACAGTTTTTACAGTTTCCCTAATTATTTTACAGACAGGCACAAGAAGAGACAGCTCTGTGTCCTGTGGGGTCCTGAAGCATCGTTGAACTGAAAGGTTTGTTTGTTGCAGCAGCTAACGGCTAACGGCTAACATCCACCGATGTATGTAATATTTTGTTCTACAGCAGAAACTGACTCTATTTGTTTATTTTATATTTTTCAATTTAAAAGTTAAAGTTCATCATTTATCAAGAAAACGGACTTATTTTATTTTTATCCGCTTCACTTGAGCTGAAATCAAAGTAAGTTAAGCTAACGTTAGCGGCTAACTGACATTTCTACTATGTCCTGCTGTGTTTACAACTTCTAACCTACTAACAGGCTTCTTCTAAACATCATCCGTTAACTGAGCGGGTTTCTGAACGGAGTCTTGTTTGATTCGGCAGATATTTTCTGCACAGAGCTGCTGGTTTTACAGGAAGGTCTCGGTGTTTAGGTTGAATCTACAGCCGGACTCAGGCCAAATGTAGGAAAGAAATCTCCTTAAATTCAGAGTTTTCTAAAGGGAGTTCGCAATGGAGGGTCGAACAGATGTCGGAAAGGAGAGTAGCAACAGTGACAGAAGTATTCATGTCCTTCCCTTCAGTAGGGTTAGGGTTATAGTGTCTGTACAGTATTTTATAGTTTATTATCACTCATGCATTAATGTGTAAGCAGCATTTTATATCTCACTTTTAAAGTCAGTTCTTTAATGTAGATACGATGCTCATTAATTATCCATCAGTGATTGAGCCTGAGTGGAAAAACATGTTTAATGTTGTTTTTACGAGTCTGCGGCCTCCTTCACCTGCGTCTGTGTGTTTACAGGTGAGGCGTCCTCCTGGCCTCCAGCTTCTTCTTCTGTGGTGAAATCATGGAGCTGGCGTACGTGTGTGAGTGGGAGAAACGTCCAAAGAGTACCCACTGTCCCTCCATCCCTCTGGTCTGCTCCTGGTCCTGCAGGAACCTGGTGGCCTTCACCACAGACCTGAAGAATGAGGACGACGACAAAGGTACACCTGCAGCACAGACACGCCCCCAACAGACACACGTGCAGCAACAGACACACCTGCAGCACAGACATGCCCACAACAGACACACCTGTAGCACAGACACGCCCCCAACAAACACCTGCAGCACAGACACGCCCCCCGACACACCTGCAGCACAGACACGCCCCCTGACAGGACCCCCCAACAAACACCTGCAGCACAGACACGCCCCCAACAGACACACCTGCAGCACAGACACGCCCCCAACAGACACACCTGTAGCACAGACACGCCCCCAACAAACACCTGCAGCACAGACACGCCCCCCGACACACCTGCAGCACAGACACACCCCTAACACACCTGCAGCATAGACACGCGCCCCGACACACCTGCAGCACAGACACGCCCCCTGACAGGACCCCCCAACAGACACACCTGCAGCACAGACACACCTGCAGCACAGACACGCCCCTAACAGACACACCTGCAGCACAGACACACCTGCAGCACAGACAGGACCCCCCAACAGACACACCTGCAGCACAGACACGCCCCCAACAGACACACCTGCAGCACAGCAGGAAGTCATTGTGGTCTTGCTCTGAGAACTTAACGCCCAGTAACACAACCTGAAATCCTGTGTGTGTGTTTTAGAGGTCAGTCACATGATCCACATCATCGACACCGAGCACCCCTGGGACGTTTACTCCATCAACTCTGGACACACTGAGGTCATTTCCTGTTTGGAGTGGGACCAATCAGGTGAGGTTACACTCACAGCTGTTGATTGTGGACCCGATGTGGCCTCACCTGGTGTTCGGGCTGCCAGTCAGAGTTCAGGTGTGACATAGATCGGGTTCTGCTGGTGTGTCCAGGTTCGAGGCTGCTGTCTGCAGACGGAGACGGACAGATTAAATGCTGGTCGATGTCCGATCACCTGGTGAACAGCTGGGAGAGCGTCCTGTCCAGCTCTCTGGACGGAGATCCAATCGTAGCTCTGAGCTGGCTGCACAACGGTGTCAAGCTGGCGTTGCACGTCGAGATGGTAACGCTGAAACATAGTCACATGTCAGATATTCACCTGTAACCTGTCGGACAGGTGAGACATCATGGTTCTTGTTTTCTCTCCGTTCAGTCGGGTTCTACAAACTTTGGTGAGAAGTTTTCCCGGGTGAAGTTCTCGCCGTCTCTGACTCTGTTTGGCGGGAAGCCGATGGAGGGCTGGATGGCGGTGACGGTGAGCGGTTTGGTCACCGTGTCGTTGTTGAAGCCGGGCGGCGCCTTGCTGACAGCCAGCGAGAGTCTCTGCCGGCTACGAGGACGAGTGGCGTTGGCCGACATCGCCTTCACCGGGGGAGGGAACATCGTGGTGGCAGCCACCGACGGCAGCAGCTCGTCCCCCGTCCAGTTCTACAAGGTCAGCAGCCCTGTTTAAACAGGTCACCGTGACCTCTGACCTTTTACTGGTTCCACCATCAGGGTGAATAACCTCTGACGTTCTGTGTGCAGGTGGTGGTGAGCGTGGTGAGCGAGAAGTGTCGCATCGACACAGAACTGTTACCGTCCCTGTTCCTGCGCTGCACCACCGACCCTCTGAGGAGGGAGAAGTACCCCGCCGTCACCCACCTCAAGTTCCTCACCAGGGAGAACTCTGAACAGGTAACCAGGAGAACCAGAGAGAGAACCAGTAGAACCAGGAAGGTAGCCAGTAAAACCAGAGAGATCTCTGAACAGGTTACCAGGAGAACCAGAGAGAGAACCTGTATAACCAGTGAGAACTCTGAACAGATAACCGGGAGAACCAGAGAGGGAACCAGTAGAACCAGGAAGGTTACCAGTAAAACCAGAGAGATCTCTGAACAGGTTACCTTTAGAACCAGAGAGAGACCATACACGGAGAACTCAGAACAGATAACCAGGAGAACGGAGGCAACCAGTAGAACCAGGAGGTTACCAGTAGAACCAGAGAGCTCTGAACAGGTACCTTTAGAACCAGAGAGAGAACCGGTAACCAGGAGAACTCTGAACAGATAACCGGGGGAACCAGAGAGGGAACCAGTAGAACCAGGAAGGTAACCAGTAAAACCAGAGAGATCTCTGAACAGGTTACCTTTAGAACCAGAGAGAGAGAACCCATATTACCAGGGAGAACTCTGAACAGATAACCAGGAGAACCGGAGAGGCAACCAGTAGAACCAGTGAGAAGTCAGAACGGGTGACCAGGAGAACCAGAAGAACCAGGCAGAACTCAGAACAGGTTACCAGGAGAACCAGAGAGAGAACCAGTAGAACCAGGAAGGTAACCAGTAAAACCAGAGAGATCTCTGAACAGGTTACCATTAGAACCAGAGAGAGAGAACCAGTATAACCAGGGAGAACTCAGAACAGGTAACAGGTCTGTAGTTGGCTGAAAGTCCTGAATCAAGAGCCATGATCTTCATGTGAGTTCAAATCCACTACAGTCCATAACTCTGAAGACGTCCTCCACTGGTGAGTTTTGAAACATAGATGCTCCCTGAGCTGACTGGGGTGTGTGTACCTGAATGCACCACGGGGACAGAAGGCCTGCTGATTGTGCTGCAGACGGTTGGCGGGATCTAATTTCAGTGCCTGAAGCAGAAACAGTAGTGAGGTTCGGTTCTGACAGATCTGAGAACATGAGGCACAGATCAAAGGACCACAATGGAAATAAGCCTGAGGCTTTATTGTGTATTTTATCCTCAACAATTGTATGTAAATGTATATGAATTGCCTCCGGCATGTTTTGTATATGTTGTTTATAAATATTGTTGAATAAATAAAATAAAAAAATTTAAAAAATCAGAGTCGGCCCCACAGAACCTCCAGCAGCTGCAGAACCAGAGAACCTGACAGAATGTGTGTGTGTGTGTGTGTTGCAGGTTCTGCTGTGTGCGTCCAATCAGAGCGGCAGCATCGTGGAGTGCTGGTCCCTGAGGAAGGAGGGACTTCCTGTCAACAACATCTTCCAGCACCGGTCACCAGTCGGTAAGAAACGCGCCCCGGTCTAACTGGTTCTAACAGCTGAGGCGTGACGTGTTTGACCTCTGACCTCCTTCCCGTGTCCAGTCGGAGAGAAGCAGCCCACCATCCTGAAGTGGCGGATCCTGACCACCACCAACGATCTGGAGCGAGTGTCGGCCGTCGCTCTGCCCAAACTGCCCATCTCCATCTCCAACACCGACCTGAAGGTGGCGTCGGACACCAAGTTCTGCCCCGGACTCGGTGAGGACTTAGTACCGGGATCTGGACTCTGTTTAAAGTATAATGTGAGGTATATTTTAGAGGTCTCAGAGACGAGGCTGCCCTTTAGTTATGTTTTGAAATAACTAATGGTTATAAATCATGTTATTGATCAGTATCAGTAGGACCAGGACCAGGTTCAGGGCTGAAACCTCACTGAACCACCTGGTTTTTAGAAAAGTCAGCAGACAGTCTGACAAACATTTCTAACTGACGGCGTGACGGAACGTGAGAACCCTGTTAGTGTCTGTTAGACTGCACCTCATGAACTCGTCCCACCTCTGAAACCAGACCTGGGTCTTGGAGAACATTTAAACCCGCCTTCACCTGCAGACTCTGTCCCCCCCTGTGTTTCAGGTCTGGCTCTGGCGTTCCACGACGGCAGCATTCAGATCCTCCACCGTCTCTCCCTCCACACCATGGGGGTTTTCTACGGCTCCTCGTCCTCCTCAGGTCAGAGGCCCGGGGACGAGTCCGCCATCAAACGCCAAAGAACCGGAGGGCCCGCCCTCCACTTCAAGGCCCTCCAGTTCTCCTGGACCTCTCTGGCACTGGCTGGAGTCGACAACCACGGCAAGGTGAGGACACACCTGTACGGCTGGAGGTCAGAGCGCTTCAGCCTCTGCAGGATCTCTTTGCCCTTCAGACCTGGAACCTGGAACTCGTCTGTCTTCACCTGTCTCTGAAGGTGGAGGTGATGCATTCAGGAGTCCTCTGTTATACTGAGCTCTGGTCAAATTGTCTTTTTTGCTTTGTTCTAACTGAGCGAAAAGACCCGGAAGTATTTACGTCACGTACGTTAAATCAAATTCTCTTCCCTCCTTCAGCCCAGCGTCCACAGGACCGTCCTTTACCAGAGGAGGCGATGCCGTCCCACAGTTCATTTCAGCAGCAACATTTAAAGCGACGCAGCGTTTTAGTTTCACTCAGCAGACCCACGTAAATGTAGAAACAACAGAGCTCCTGTTTTCTGTTTGTGACTCGATAGAAAACGTCTGGAAATCCTCGTCTGATGAGCTCTGAAACAGAAACGTAGATTCCTCCTCAGTCAAATCATCCAGTGAGTCAGCTTCTGTTTCCAGCTGCTGGTTCAGTGAAGCCTGTTAGCGCTAAGTTAGCTAACATCTCCCCTTCAGACTGCAGCTGAGCAGGAAGCTTCTCCAGCAGCTGCAGAGCTGCTGTGGAGCCGAACATTAGCTCAGTTTGTAGAAAGGAACTGGAAGCTGGATTTTATTCCTGCCTACTTGTCCAATGTTGAGAACATCAGGTCCAAACTGAGACTAAACTGACGCAGCCTGCAGCTCTGTCCTGTACAGGCTGAGCTTTGGAAAAGAAAGGACGGAGGTGACGGAGGAGCTGAGCTTAGTGAAGCTGATTAGTGATGCAAACTAATGAGGAGACGTTTCTGTTTTTAATGTGCAAATAAAATGCAGCTCAGAAGGGAGGAGGTTTCTCCTGCTGCCTGTTTTTATGTTAATGTCCACAGATAAATGTCAGAAGCTGGAAAATGAAGACACAAAAACATGAACAGTCGTATCCAGAAGGATTCTGAGGTCACATGAACTGGGTTTTAGGGGGCGACGCCCAAAACATGCTGAGTCATCACTGTAAAATCAGCCTCGCCGCAGGAAAACACTTAACTATGGCCGCTGGTTTTGCTAACTTCCCGTTTCTGGAATTGGAGCTGCCGATAATCAGAGCTGGTTCCTCAGCGTGTTGCTGAGTGAGGAGAATCTGAAACAGAAACATTTCAGGAAGAAAAAGACAGCTGGTTAACGGGGTTGTTGTTGTTGTTGTTGTCTCGTCCTCAGCTCCACATGCTGCGAGTGTCGCCCTCTATGGGTCAGGTGCTGGAGATGAACACGACCCTGCGCCACCTGCTGTTCCTGCTGGAGTACTGCATGGTGACGGGCTACGACTGGTGGGACGTCCTGCTGCACGTGCAGCCCACCATGGTCCACAACCTGGTGGAGAAGCTGCACGAGGAGTACATGAGGCAGAACCAGGCGCTGCAGCAGGTCAGCAAGGCATGATGGGAGAACGGCGAGGAGCCGGTAGATCAGCCTGTTAAGACGTCTACATTAACGTGATACTTTAATCACTATCGCTGCTTCCTGCTGACACTTTAGGTCTCAGGTTCAGTTTAAACTACAGATGCTTTATGGTTTGTAATTCAGATGGACAGAAACCTGAACCTAAACTACACTTCCCATGATGCCTCAGTGTAGCTGCTCTCTTTAAGCACAGTGATGTCTGTCTCAGGTTCTGGCGACGCGTATCGTGGCGGTGAAGGCGTCTCTCTGTAAACTCTCCACGGCGACTGCGGCTCGAGCCTGCGACTTCCACGCCAAACTGCTGCTGATCGCCATCAGCTCCACCTTAAAGTCTCTGCTGAGGCCCCACGTCCTCAACACACCTGACAAGAGTCCAGGAGACCGGCTTACCGAGATCTGTGCCAAGAACACTGACACAGGTGAGATATCTGAGAGACCTGAGGGACAGGTGACAGACAGGTGAGAGACCTGAGGGACAGGTGACGGACAGGTGAGAGACCTAATAGACAGGTGAGAGACCTGAGGGACAGGTGAGGGTCCTGAGGGACAGGTGACGGACAGGTGAGGGACCTGAGGGACAGGTGACGGACAGGTGAGGGACCTGAGGGACAGGTGACGGACAGGTGAGGGACCTGAGGGACAGGTGAGAGTCTTGAGGGACAGGTGAGAGTCCTGAGGGACAGGTGACGGACAGGTGAGAGACCTGAGGGACAGGTGAGACCTGAGGGACAGGTGACAGACAGGTGAGACCTGAGGGACAGGTGACGGACAGGTGAGGGACCTGAGGGACAGGTGAGAGTCTTGAGGGACAGGTGAGGGTCCTGAGGGACAGGTGACGGACAGGTGAGGGACCTGAGGGACAGGTGACGGACAGGTGAGGGACCTGAGGGACAGGTGACGGACAGGTGAGGGACCTGAGGGACAGGTGACGGACAGGTGAGGGACCTGAGGGACAGGTGAGAGTCTTGAGGGACAGGTGAGGGTCCTGAGGGACAGGTGAGGGACCTGAGGACAGGTGAGGGACCTGCGGGACCTGAGGGACAGATGAGGGTCCTGAGGGACAGGTGACGGACAGGTGAGGGACAGGTGAGGGACCTGAGGGACAGGTGAGGGGGCAGGAGGCATTAAATATTGATCTGTGATTGATTTCCTCAGATATTGATAAAGTGATGATCAATCTGAAGACGGAGGAGTTTGTGTTGGACGGCCCCCCCCTTCAGTCCCTGCAGCAGCTCATCCAGTGGGTGGGAGACTTTGTCCTCTACCTGCTGGCCAACCTGCCCAACCAGGTGAGCTAACGAGAGTCCCAGGTAATGAGAACCTAATAGGTTCCTGCGTGGGGAACGTGAGTCCTGAGGTATCCATCTGGAGTGAAGGACCACTAACAGCATGAGGGTTCTCCCGTCCCGCAGGGCTCCATGGTCCGGCCGGGGTTCGGCTTCATGAGGGACGGGGCGTCTCTGGGGATGCTGAGGGAGATGTTGGTGATGATCAGGATCTGGGGTCTGCTGAAGCCCGGCTGTCTGCCCACCTTCACCGCCACGTCCGACAACCAGGACAGCATGCAGCTGCTGTTCAGGCTGCTCACCAAGCTGTGGCTCTGCTGTAAGGAGGTTTCACTGGTCCCGGTCCTGAACAGGTCTCAGCCTGCTCAGGACCTCCTGCTCTGTCGATCTTTAGGATCTGCAAGTGAAGCGGGCTCCTGTTGATCCTCAGTGTGATCAGCAGGAAGGCTCCCCGTGTTCGTTACTCATCACTGTGTTGTTTAGTTCACGGCCTTCACTGATTAACTGACAGTCTGTGTCTCAGCCCGGGACGACGGCCCCCCCCAGGACCCCGACGAGAGCCTGATAGATGAGTGCTGCCTGCTGCCCAGTCAGCTGCTGGTTCCCAGTATGGACTGGCTCCCGGTCAACGACGGCGTCATCGTGAAGCTGCAGGGGAAACACCCGCTCAGGCTGCAGTTTGGAAAAGCTTCGTCTCTGCCCGGCGGGGGCTCCACCGCCCCCCTGGAGGTCTTCACCAGGTAACACCTGAACCTGGACTCGCTGGGAGGATCCCAGAAACTACTTTTAGTGCACAATGAAACGGTGAACGATTCAGATTCACCTGAGCAAAGCAAACCATGACCCGGCGACAGATCAGCGCCGGAGGTCTGGGAATATAAGAGCCACAACGTAAAGTAGGCCGTTACTCTCCACATGGCGGCGCTAGAGATCTCACTTTTGTTTAAGAGCAGCGGGTGTTGATCCATGAAGATCACCGATCGCAGAGTCTCATGATTGTTCGTACTGACGACTCAGTCCGACCCCTTTTTCAGGTTGAAAGTATTTTACACCTGTTCCTATAATTTGCGCTCCGGTAACCTGTATTTGTTATCTGTACCTTCGGCCCGTACGGAGCTCGGTACGCTGCTCCGTCGCCTGGAACACACCAGAGACCTGCGCGGGACGGTTTTCTTCCCGCCATGGAGTAAATTTTTTGTCAGTTTTCCAGATTTCAGACCTGCCTTGCTCGTGCAGCGAGTAAACCTCACTCCCCGACGCCTTAAAGTCCCCCTCCAGCCAGTTTTAACGGCCGTTTTTGGCGACCGTTCTTTCTCAAACAGAGAATGGGGGTGTGGTTAATAGTCGGACGTAACATTACCATGACAACCAAAAACTGACCGGTTGGAGTGTTCACTAACGATATGCTGCGTTAACATCACTACACTGTAAAGTTTAGTCCACTTTACTGTCTGGCAGGAGCAGCTGTTATTTAGTCATGATAGAAACTAATGTGCGCGTATCAGCTGTTATCAATCACACAGTCGATGGTCCTGTCACGCTGCACACGATAACTCCCGCTACATTTTATGGTGCACTTACTTTACCGCGGAGGTGGGGGGTGTCTCCGCCCGATGCATTGGTAAAAGCGGCCGTCGGTAAAATGCATGTTACAGACTGTATACAAGACGGTGGCAGGTGAAAGTGCGACGCGTTTTTGTGAAGGACATGATAAATTGGTTAGTTCACAACGATGTTTATCGGTTTGATGCTCTGAATGAGCCCTGACAGTTTTTACGGAGGCATGAGAGTGCGCCTGCGCAAGCTTGGAGAATGACGTATGACTTATGGAATTTACAAAGTCATACGTCACCACCCCGTTTAAACAGCTAAGCAACTTTTGCAACTTTGAGCACAAAATTAAGCCATTTGTCAAAAAATATTTGGCGAACTATGTGGGTAATCAACATTGTGAGGAAGTGACTCAGAAACATATGAAATATCATAGAAATGTCAAAATACACTGGAGGGGGCCTTTAAGAGACGCGCCGGCGCCTGACGCTCGTTGGGTTTAGCCTCCTCGTCAGCGTGTCCGCCTCCCGTATCCGAAGTCGCCGGGTCGAGTCGGGCCCGTGCAGCCACATACATTTACTTTTATCTTCTTTTCAGCTTCGTTTGTTGATTCCGTCTAATCAGAGCTGCTGTGGGACACGCCGTATATTTTTTAACCGCCCGCTCCCGCGTGATTTGTGTTGGGTCCCGCTGCAGCTCTGGAACACTGCAGACTGATCCGCAGTCTGGACCACGCAGGGAGTTCAACCTACTCAGAGTTACCTCAGGGTAACAAACTGACCGCTACACTGGAGTTGAACAGTACTATGAAGGTGGATCAGATGTTGGTTAGTTGAGTCCGTGTTACCTTGAGTTGGCGCACGTTCCCATAAAAGGGGCGTGTTCGAGCTTTTGCAGACGGCGCATGCTCCGTGTTTCTCCAGAGGAACGTTGGTAGTTTCAGGAAATTATGAATGTAAAGAAACGTTAACGGCTAAATCTGACGTCGTGGCGGACGACAGAACCAGGGAGGCTTTTGGCATCGCATGGAGTAAATTTATAGCCTAATTATCTTCACAGTGTTCTGATTGTAGTTTAAATCTCTTCTTTTATGAGTAATATGATTAAGTTGTAAAGGTCCAGCTGCACATAAGGTCCATTGTGATAGGAACAAAAGGAGCTGGAGGAGAGAGAGAGGGAATAATCTGAGAATTTAATTTCCAAGATTAATCTACAAGTAAAAAACTTGAATATTCTCTGATATCACAGTCTCACATTTATGAGAGAAACTTCACTCTGCAGGGCTGCAACTTCACACACAGTCTGTTGTGTGTTATACAGCCACTGGAAAGTTATATTAAACTTAAAGCGAGGAAATACTCCTGAGTTTAGCCCTCAGTCACTATCATGCACCTCAGAGACTTTGAATTGGACGTATTCAGAAGAAAACAGAGATTTTTGATTTTTTTATAACATTAATTTCAGGAAATTTTTCTTTTTGTAAATTTCCTACTTTAATCTAGGATTTTCTTTCTCGGTTGTTACCCCTCACACTGGCTCCACACGTAAAATGATCTGTCTAAATATGCGAAAACACTCAGGAGAATTCAGTTATAGACAACAGATGTGCTCAGAAACTGTCCTGTTAATTAATTCCTCTCTAAAATCCCAGCTCGGCTGCAGGGCTGCTGTCTGAACGTGATGCTGTTGTTCAGAACTTCGTTGCAGCCTCAGTGGAACAAAACAGGATGAATCTAAATTTATGAAGCTGTGTGTATTAATATCCTGCTGCTCATCATTAACACTGAGCGCAGATGTGCTGCGTCGTCCACGTGCAGGGTAACGTCCAGTTAACAAAACCTGCTCGGAGCAGTTTAGAGATGCTGCGTAAGTTGCCATGGTAACAGACCTCGGGTAACAGCTGTCCACCTTTCGTAGTCGGGGTTAATCAGGAAGTCACTGCTTTTAAAATAACTGAATCCTTTAAACCTGTGGGATGTACAATGTCTGTTTATGTATCTTAGAGTTAAATCTCTTTGTTTGCATTTTTTAACTGTGCTGCTATTTTGGCCGTTTGTCTCTCTTTGAAAAAAAGATCTGGTTTAATAAAGGTTGAATAAATGAAATTAAAAGTTGCAGCACGTTAGAATCAGTCGTGTGGATCCGTCTCTGATCAGCCTGATCTGTGTGTGTGCAGGAGTCCCGGCTCTCAGAAGATGGACAACCTGCGCTGTGTTCATATGGGAGTGTGTCCCACTGAGGAGAGCAAGGCCTGCACCAGGTGAGTCCGCAGGAAGTGATGTCCGACAATTTGTTGTTCGATGTGTTTCCTCTGAACGTCTGGACGTGGCCAGCGCGTCTTTGTTTTGTCAATATAACAGCTGTTAGCAGGACGCCGAGCGACGAGGTCACGCGGCTCTGAAGGGTTAGTAACTGTGATGATAACCGTTCATACACCGAGGTGGCCTGGAGGTTTCAGTTTTGTCCCGCCCCTCCTCTACTGTGATTGGACAGCTGGGTTAAAAAGTGACAGTGACGAGCGCAGCGTTTCACACAGAGCTGCACATTTTTCAGCTCTCTGCGACCAGAAAAAAAAACTAAGCGGCCAGAGGTAAGTAGAAGCTCAGGGCCTCGTCGTGGTGCCGGCGCCCCCGTTAGTGAACAGAAAGAAGACACTGGCGTTTGGTACGTTAGAGCCAGGTGTCTGACAGCAATGTGACGCCACCTCCGTGGACTTTCCTGAATAGGACACATGTTCCTTTCTGGGAGGAAAAGACCACTTCAGGGCCCCTCTGAATCAGCCCTCTCACTGTCACTGTTTCTCTCTGCTGACACAAAAATTCAGTTCTGTAAAGGAAACTCCTGTTACTGTGAACCGGTTTCATAACCAGCTAAAAGCTCCTGCAGGACCTTTAATGTCTCTTTGTGTGTGCGTTCAGGTGCGGCTGTGTGACGATGCTTCGTTCTCCCAACAAGACGAATGCCATGAAGCAGTGGGAGCAGCGCTGGATCAAAAACTGTCTGTGTGGAGGTCTGTGGAGGAGGATCCCTCCAACTGTGTCCTGAACACACCGCGACGCCTGAACACATCACACACAACACATCGACACCTGAACGCATCACACACACATCGACACCTGAACGCATCACACACAAAAACATCGACACCTGAACACATCACACACACAGACATAAAAATCTTTTGTGCTTGTAAATAAAGTTTGTTTTGTATTTTACTTTGTAATAAAACTGTCAGAATAAAAGCTCGGTTGTTTTGTGCTGGGGGGGATGTTTAGGCAGATTTAGTAAGAACATCTAAACTGGATTTCTTTGAGGCGATAAAATGTTTAGGACAGAAGGTTTTAATGGTGTTTGGTTCACAGCAGGGACCTGGGTGCCTCCTCGTCTCCTCCGTCCTCCTTCCTGTGACCCAGAAATCCATTTGGTGTGCCAATCCCTAAAATGCACCTGGAGGAGCATTAATCCGGGACGCCCCACGTCCTGGCTAAGTCTCCAGCGGGTCGATCCAGTAATCTTTTCGCGCACGCTGGCTGAGGCGTGTGAAGCCTGGTAGGAAACAGAGGAACAGGACCGGTTAGTCGGAGGGGGTGCTGCAGCTGGAGCTGTGGGACCAGCAGGAAAACGGCTTTTGCCGCCTGCTGCAGCACATTCAGACCCCGAGGAGGTGAAAGAACATTCAGGTTGAATGTTTAAAGGCGTCGTAGCCTTTTGTTTCCCTTTGCTGGGTGCAGCTACGGGTCAGAACGGCTGCTGCACCAACCCGAGACCTGCAAGCGGTAACAGTTGCTAAGCCCCTGATGAAGCGCTGGATCCAGCTTTACGGGGTCCTGGCTCCGACCTGGGTCCAGCGTCTGTGTGGTTTGTACAGGATGACAAAGAGCTGAATGCTCCCAAATCAGGCCCGAGGTAACGAGAGCGAGCGTTTTGATACAACACGTCAGGGCTCAGTTATCTTCACTAAATCACCTTAAGGAGGTGAGATTCTGCTTTTTTTAGTTAGACACCTTTTTTGTGCTGTAGCAGGTTTGCAAAGTGAAGTGATATATTTATACAAGCTGATTGTGTTTTCAGAGAAACAAACCTGCTGAATGTTAAATGCCACAGGAGGCACTGATCACCTGCCATACACACGGACGGGCTCGGGCTTTCACACCTCCTGTTTCACCAGCGTCTCTCTCTCTCTGTCACGCCGCCGTGCAGCAGCTCAGCTCCATCAGAAAACAGAAAATGGTCGCAGATCAGCGTTATTTCAGGGAGGACGGAGCCTAAACCGGGACTCACGGAACCAAAACCGGGACCGATACCGAGCCGCTGTGATCCGGGACAACCAGGCAGGTGTGTCCGGTGTGACGGCACCGTTAGCGGGTCCGGTTCTGCTGCTGCTGGAGGACGAAACGTGACAGGATTCAAAGCGGATCGATGGTCTGAGGTGAGACCGACTGCTTTCTATTCTACTGTGTTTCTGCTGTGCGCGTGAGCGCGCGTGTTCCGCAGCGCTGCATCCTCTGACTCATTAATTCAACAGATCAGCTGAAGCCGCACCAGAACCGACAGACAACGAAACACGGAGCGGACCCGGTCTATCAGGTCCGCACGGAGCCGGGCCGCAGCGCGTGAGGGGGACCGCAGTCTGTCTGTCTCAGCCTGTCCGCTAAAAAACGGTACCGTTCTGGTCTCTGATTGGTCGGATCTTAATTGGCAGCAGGAGCTGAGGTGTGTTTGTGGTTGATGTTTAGGTGTTTCCCCACGTGACTGCAGCTGCTGATGGATCTCCTGCAGGACTGGATGCCCCCCCACCTTCTTCTGTAGTGCAGCGTGTCTCCATTAATGTTTAACGTCGTGTTGCTCACCTTTTTCTGTCCAGGTGGAAACACGATGAAGAGAATCCTGCAGCTGATAGAAACACAAATCACACACTTATTTAAACACACACACACACACACTGACACAGCTGATCCACGCACAGCCAATCAGCAACAAGGAGGAAGGTGGAAACAAAGAATTCGGCCATCAGACTTGATCAAACATCAGATGTTGGTATCAGAATCAGGCGCAGAGGCTGGTCCTGATTAAGTCACTGACAAACTGATCGTGTGTGTTGCAGGTTGGTCAGGATGATGATGACCTCTGAGAAGATGAAGAAGAAACCTCCAAAGGACAGTCTGACTCTGCTGCCATGTTTCTACTTTGTGGAGGTGAGACCGTAGACCAGGGCCGGCCCTGGACCTGGTTTGAGCAGAGAGCGGCCGGTCTTGGTCCTGGGTTCTAAACCTACAGGGCCGCTTCCTGTCGGCTCCAGGGTCCACTGCCCGCAGAAACGCCTTAACTCTGGTAGCTGCATGCAAACACCATTATACTGCGCTATCCCAGAATGCATTGTGAAAAGGAACATATAACTGATGGTCGCTGATACTGATAGAACAGCGGTAACGTCTGCGTGTTGTGTGTGCAGCTGCCCATCGTGGCTTCTTCTATGGTGTCTCTGTACTTCCTGGAGCTGACCGACGTGGTCCAGCCGGCCCAGGTGGGGTTCCGCTGCCGCGACAGGGAGCTCAGCATGCCGTACGTGGACGGAGGAGACGAGCTGATCCCGCTGCTGATGCTGCTGAGCCTGGCGTTTGCTGGACCCGCCGCCTCGGTACGTGTTTGCATCCCCTCAGAGGGCGCCACGTAGACTCGCCTTCCTTCCCCTGACCTGACCCCTCCCTCCATAA
>JALXJV020000010.1:34772228-34866180 GCA_024633595.2 Lepomis macrochirus | reverse complement strand
CTGCAGCACCACCTGCACCTTCACCTGCAGCACCACCTGCACCTGATACACCACCCACACCTACATCTGATACACCATCTACACCTGCAGCACCACCCACACCTACACCTGATACACCACCCACACCTACATCTGATACACCATCTACACCTGCAGCACCACCCACACCTACACCTGATACACCACCCACACCTACATCTGATACACCATCTACATCTGCAGCACCACCCACACCTACACCTGATACACCACCGGCAGCACCACCCACACCTTCACCTGCAGCACCACCTGCACCTGCAGCACCACCTACACCTGCAAAACCACCCACACCTACACCCTGCAGCACCACCCACACCTTCACCTGCAGCACCATCTGCACCTGCAGCACCACCCACACCTACACCTGATACACCACCGGCAGCACCACCCACACCTTCACCTGCAGCACCACCTGCACCTGCAGCACCACCCACACCTACACCTGATACACCACCTGTACCTGCAAAACCACCCACACCTATATCCTGCAGCACCACCTACACCTGCAAAACCACCCACACCTACAACACCTGCTACACCTGATACACCACCCACACCTACACCTGATACACCACCTACACCTGCAGCACCACCTACACCTGCAAAACCACCCACACCTACAACACCACCCACACCTTCACCTGATACACCACCTACACCTGCAGCACCACCCACACCTACACCTGCAACACCACCTACACCTGCAACACCACCTACACCTGCAAAACCACCCACACCTGCAAAACCACCCACACCTACAACACCACCTACATCTCCCCCTGCAACACCACCTACACCTGCAGCACCACCCCCACCACCTGTCTGTCTCTCTGCAGGTGTGCATGTGTTTGGTCTGTGTGCGACGGCTCTGGTCACTGACATCATCCAGCTGTCGACAGGTTATCACGCCCCGTTCTTCCTCACCGTCTGTAAACCTAACTACACTCTCGCCGGCGTCTCCTGCGACAGAAATGCTTACATCACTAAAGACATCTGCTCGGGACATGACCAGCACGCCATCATGGCCGCCAGGTGAGTTACCTGTTGTATTTGTGTTGGACGTTTTGTAACGTATTTAATGTGATATTTGATTAAAATGTGTCTTTCTTCTCTCCCAACAGGAAAACATTCCCTTCCCAGCATGCAACTCTGTCTGCCTTCGCTGCTGTTTATGTTTCTGTAAGAAAACATTTATTTTTCACAGATCTTCTTTGGTTACACCAACAGAAATTTAGATTTTAGATTTCACTTTGACAGAGATCGACCTGCAGGTTCTGCTGTTTCTAAATCCAACAAGGCAGAATAATAAAATAAAATACCTACAACAGTGTGTGCGGAGGTGTAGTGCGTTTGTGCTTCTTCATGTAAAATTGCATGACTGACCAAGGAGCGGATGGTCCGCGAACGCATCATTTTCAGTCACCAGTAGCGTGATTTCTGCAGCGCCTGGCTGCGACCTCTGTGATGTGCTGCGTTTCGTGCGTGGGCAGCAAGTTTCGGCACCGATGTACCAAAAGTCCGATTGATTCCAAAGCGACACGTCTGTGACGGGAACAAATCCTCCTACATTTGATGTGAAGTAATGTTTGAAGAGAAAACTGTGGAGTAACAGCAAGTTAAAGATGTTTAAGGAGAGTTCAGGAGTCCTCTGCACTCAAGTGTCGGGTTCCACTGACACATTCACACTCGATCGAGGAGGAGTAGCGTGGTGAAAATCCAGACAGCAGAAGAAGAAGAACATAAAGGATGAGGAGTAATAGAGACGCAAAGTCTGGACATGTTGGTTAAATCTCTTCATCTCAGTGTTTAAACATGTCTGACTGAATAAAAGCTCATAACTCAGAAACCAAGTGATCAAAGTCAGCAGCTGTCCAAATGCTAACTGCTAACAGCTCGGCTAACTTCCTCCTCCTCACCAACCGATTTATCATAAATAATAATTTATGGTTTCTAACATTAAACACAACCATGATGTCACTTCCTGTTGTTACTGTGAAAATCATCCCTGTGTGTTTTGAAATAAAAACTGAAAAGTTGAAATAAGTTAAAGTTTTTATCCAGGAAATTAACTTTGTTTGATTATTTTTCCAGGATGTGAGATTAGAAAGTTGATTTTAAAATGTAATGTATTAAATCCAACAGAATATCAGTGTGAAAGATTTTAATCCGGTTGTTTGTGTGAATAATAGTTTATTATATTCTCAGCAGTAGTTTTTGAGGGAAGCTAACCTGCGGCTGTTGACGATCTCTTTCAGATGTATTTCAACTCGACCATCTCCGACAGCACCAAGCTGCTGAAACCCGTCTTGGTTTTTGCCTTCGCCATCGCAGCGGCGCTGACGGGTCTGACCCAGATCACGCAGCATCGCAGCCATCCCATCGACGTGTACGTGGGATTCCTCATCGGAGCCTTCATCGCCGCTTATCTGGTGAGATGTGAAACTGAGGCGTCATGGTAACAAACAGACCTGCAGAGTCAGTTTCATAAATAAATACAGACCGTCCACACAGGAACATTTAGAGCCGCCCACAGACCCGGTGCACTTTTGTACCCTGCATGTTATTTACAGGAAGTGGTCAGTGCACGTTGGAGTGTCAGCTGTTTAGCAAACAAACTGAGTTACCCCTAAAAAAACCTCCCAAACTGAACGATCGGTAAAACTTTCAGGGTCTGACAGGAAACCAGACGATGGATCATTAAAAGAAGTCGTTAGCAGACGAGGGGAAACAGTTTCATCGGTTTCAGGGTTTCAACATTTAAAGATTTAAAGATTTTTCTTCTTCTTCAGGCTTTTCACGCCGTTGCCAACTTCAAGTCCTCTGATGACATGACTTCAGTCCCGCCCCCTCTGCCCCCTAAGGCGGACCCTCTGCGAACGCTGACAGAGCGGGGACATGAGTCCGTCTATAACAAAGGCCCCGCCTCCGCCTCGGAGAGTAACGATGAGATTGCAGCAAATCCAGCCCCCATTGACCGGCTGGAGAGCCTGGGGCCCCTGCAGAGGGAGAAGGACTCAATGGGGAGCCTGAAGAGGGCCAGCGTGGACGTGGAGCTGCTGGCTCCTCGCAGCCCGATGGGGAAGGAGACCATGCTGACCTTCAGTAACACACTGCCGAGAGCTAGCATGAATGTTAACGGGGTGCTGGGGGCAAACCCAGGACCGGAGGATCTCGTGCAGCCGGTGCAGCCGGTGCAGCGGCGTCTGAAGGCGGTGCAGGTTCCCATGGACCCGATGCGTTCGCAGCAGCTGGTGTCAGAGTGGAAGCAGAAGTCCATGGAGATGAGAGGCCTGAACGTCCGGGACGAGGCGGAGCGCGAGGACGGCTCTGAGGGGGGCTCTGAGCTGGGCTCTGTGGGGACAGATGAGACGGGGTCTCAGGTCCCCATCTACCAGCCCGCAGTGCAGTCTGGGAGGGCAGCCTCTAGTCGCAACCCCACACCACCTCCAGGGGGCGCCAAAGCTGTGGCAACTCCCAGACCGCCACAGATCCCTGAAGCAGGACCCCCGCCCGTATCCCCAAAGAGTGCCCTGACCCGGGCCAAGTGGCTCGCCATCCGAGAGAAGACGAGCGGAGAGAGCTCAGGCCGCGGTGCCACCAACCAGCCACGACTCATGCAGGTCATCGCCATGTCGAAGCAGCAGGGCCTCCTCCCCTCTTCCTCCTCGGGGGAGAAAACCTCTGAGACCACCTCCACCTGCTCCGGCACCTCCTCCACCAACGACTCTCCGCACTATCGCCCCCCCTCTGAGCAGCAGCGGGAGGGGTTGGGAATCATAACGGTGGATGCCCACGCCCCTCACCATCCTGTCGTACAGGTGCCACACCCTCCTCAGGCCCCGACCCTCGCAGGTAACGGTAACCCATGGGAGTGGGTGGGGGCGTCTAACGCTGGCGACCCGCGAGACACTTATGACCTCAACAGCCTGAACCGGGGAGACTCCGCCGCCCACGGCAGCAGCTTCAGGCCGCACCGATCCACCTCGCCACGTGCCGCAATTGACCCCGACCTGGCCCTGCCCCCACCTCATCCCCAGGTGGAGATGTCAGCGGACGCTCAGCGCAGGGAGATGGCCATGAGACGCAAGACGGCGTTAGTTCTGTTGGATCGAGAGATTCGTAACCAGACCGAACAGGAGAACTATTACAAGAGCTTGCAGGGACGAAGGTTCAAGGATTAGTCTTGTACCTTTCAAAACAAAAGCCTTACTTTGAAACTGGTCAGTAACAGCACAGGACCTGGAGCGCAGTGAGGACCATGATGCTATGCAGTATGGGCTTCATGTGAAGGGAAGTTTTCACCCATCAGGGTCAGGCTTGATTCTCTGTGGCTCAACACTCCGGATAGTTTTCTCTCAAAATAAAATCCATCTGTGTTAGAACAAACATCCAGATCTCCTGCAGGATCAGCCCTGGTGTCTGATGGTGCCAACCCGAGAGAGGCACAGTGAAAATATATGATATGATAAGAATTCAGTTTTAAGCACCTTTCATGCAACTCAAACACACTTTACATACGGAAAACAAGCCAAAACTACACCCACATTTACAGAAGCTGACTCACATCATCACACTTTATAGGGAGTGGGTAGAGATGATGGAGGCTGGAGGTGATGCTGTAGGGTGGATGTTATGCTGTAGGGTGGGGTGAAGGTGTAGGCTGGATATTATGCTGTAGGGTGGGTGTGATGCTGAAGGGTGGAGGTGATGCTGTAGGGTGGGGGTGATGGTGTAGGTTGGAGGTGATGCTGTAGGGTGGGGGTGATGGTGTAGGTTGGAGGTGATGCTGTAGGGTGGATGTTATGCTGTAGGGTGGGGGTGATGGTGTAGGGTGGATGTGATGCTGTAAGGTGGATGTTATGCTGTAGGGTGGGGGTAAAGGTGTAGGGTGGATGTGATGTAGGGTGGGGGTGAAGGTGTAGGGTGGAGGTGATAGTGTAGGGTGGGGGTGATGGTGTAGGGTGGATGTTATGTTGTAAGGTGGATGTGATGTAGGGTGGGGGTGAAGGTGTAGGGTGGGGGTGAAGGTGTAGGGTGGATATTATGTTGTAGGGTGGGTGTGATGCTGAAGAGTGGAGGTGATGCTGTAGGGTGGATGTAATGGTGTAGGGTGGGGGTGATGCTGTAGGTTGGAGGTGATGGTGTAGAGTGGGGGTGATAGTGTAGGGTGGGGGTGATGGTGTAGGGTGGAGGTGATGGTGTAGGGTGAGGGTGACGGTGTAGGGTGGATGTTATGCTGTACGGTGGGGGTGATGGTGTAGGGTGGAGGTGATGGTGTAGGGTGGGGATGATTGTGTAGGGTGGGGGTGACGGTATAGGGTGGAGGTGACGGTGTTGGGTGGGGATGATTGTGTAGGGTGGGGGTGATGGTGTAGGTTGGAGGTGATGCTGTAGGGTGGGGGTGATGGTGTAGGTTGGAGGTGATGCTGTAGGGTGGATGTTATGCTGTAGGGTGGGGGGTGATGGTGTAGGAGTGGATGTGATGCTGTAAGGTGGATGTTATGCTGTAGGGTGGGGAGTAAAAGGTGTAGGGTGGATGTTATGTTGTAGGGTGGATGTGATGTAGGGTGGGGGTGAAAGGTGTAGGAGTGGATGTTATGTTGTAGGGTGGGGGGTAAAAGGTGTAGGAGTGGATGTTATGTTTGTAAAGGTGGATGTGATGTAGGGTGGGGGTGAAAGGTGTAGGGTGGGGGTGAAAGGTGTAGGGTGGATATTATGTTTGTAGGGTGGGTGTGATGCTGAAAGAGTGGAGAGTGATGCTGTAGGGTGGATGTAATGGTGTAGGGTGGGGGTGATGCTGTAGGTTGGAGGTGATGGTGTAGAGTGGGGGTGATGGTGTAGGTTGGAGGTGATGCTGTAGGGTGGAGGTGATAGTGTAGGGTGGGGGTGATGGTGTAGGGTGGAGGTGATGGTGTAGGAGTGAGAGTGGTGAGTGTAGGAGTGGATGTTATGCTGTATGCAGTGGGGAGTGATGGTGTAGGGTGGAGAGTGATGGTGTAGAGGTAGGGATGATTGTGTAGGGTGGGGGGTGGCAGTATAGGGTGGAGAGTGGCGGTGTTGGGTAGGGATGATTGTGTAGGAGTGGGGGTGATGGTGTAGGAGTGGAAGTTGTGATTGTAGGAGTAGGGATGATTGTGTAGGAGTGGGAGTGATGGTGTAGGAGTGGATGTTATGCTGTAGGGTGGATGTTATACTATGCAGTGGAAGTGATAGTGTAGAAGTGGATGTTATACTGTATGGTGGGGAGTGATAGTGTAGGAGTGGAAGTGATGTGTAGGGTGGAGAGTGATGGTGTAGGGTGGGGAGTGATGGTGTAGAGCTGGAGAGTGATGGTGTAGGAGTGGGGATGATGGTGTAGAGGTAGGGGTAGTGCAGTGTAGGAGTGGGGATGATTGTGTAGGAGTAGGGAGTGATAGTGTAGGGTGGAAGTAGCAGTGTTAGGTAGGGAGTGATAGTGTAGGGTGGAGAGTGATGTGTAGGGTGGAGAGTGATGGTGTAGAGGTGGATGTTATGCTGTAGGAGTGATAGTGTAGGGTGGAGAGTGATAGTGTAGGAGTGGGAGGTGATAGTGTAGGCTGGAGAGTGATGGTGTAGGAGTAGGGATGATGGTGTAGGGTGGAAGTGTGCAGTGTAGAGGTAGGGATGATTGTGTAGGAGTTAGGGGTGATAGTGTAGGGATTGGAAGTGGCAGTGTTGGGTAGGGAGTAGTGAGTGTAGGAGTAGGAGATGATAGTGTAGGAGTGGAGAGTAGCAGTGTAGGAGTAGGGATGATTGTGTAGGAGTTAGGGGTGATAGTGTAGGAGTGGAGAGTAGCAGTGTTGGGTAGGGAGTGATAGTGTAGGAGTGGAGAGTGATAGTGTAGGGTGGATGTTATACTGTAGGGTGATAGTGTAGGGTGGAGGTGATGGTGTAGGGTGGATGTTATGCTGTACGGTGGGGGTGATGGTGTAGGGTGGATGTGATGCTGTAGGGTGGGGGTGAGCGATGGATCAGCGACTGTCCGCGGCGTCGAGCCACAGAGCGACTCATTCTTCTTCAGCTGAAATCAAAGCAGCTCAGAGACGATTTAAAAGATTCTTTCAAGCACAAACTGACCTGGATGCCGGTGGCTCCTCCTCCCGCTGTGTCCTCTGCGTTCACGTGGCCTCTGACCTCCGAACACGAGCTCGGGAGCCGTTTCCCGCTTCAGGCCCCGCCTCCTCGGAGCGGTGCAGCCGATGACGGTGTTTCCTGCAGAGAGCCGGGGCCTGTACCACGAAGCAGGTGCGACGCGCCCTGGCTTCTTCTCCGGCTTCATCGTCCTAAAAATCGGGTGACACGACGAACAGTGACGCTCGCCTCATTACCTGCCCAGGTAGGACGGAAACCCTGAAGGGACAGCGCTGACCTCACTTCCTGAGTACAGGCCCTGGTGAACGTGCAGGGACACGAAAAGGCTTCTGGACATCGTGGCGGCCATGTTGGCGGTCACTTACACTGATTGTATATTACCTGGATGAGTGTTGTTGCCTTTCTGTTGTGATGGCTTGGTTGCTATAGTGATTCTCAGCATGTTTGTTTGTTGGTGTGCTGCTCTCTGATTGGTGGAGTGTTTTTTGTGTGAATTTACAGACCAACGTGAGATTAAATATTTATGCAGACGCAGACGTTCGGCTCCCCAAGAAGAGATTCGATCCATAAACTGAATTCTTTAGCTCTGATATTAAAGTTAAGTCTCCGCGGAAGACGAGCTGTCTGATTGGCTGTCTGACTGCCGCTCAGCTCACTGAGGCTCTGACGCCAAGTCGACGAGTGAAAATGTAAATACGAAACATTGCTGAGCCGGTTGTGGGCGTGGCCCCGCTGTGACGTGTCCCCGTGTTGTTGCATGCGTCATCAGACGGACGTCCTGTTCACCTCTGATGATGATGATGTTTGTTTTTTTTTTCCCGAGAAGACGCCGATCTCTCGTTTCCATTTGAATGTAAAAGCATCATTTCTCTTGAATCTGTACATTTTGTGACTGGAAACAGTAAAAAGAAAAAACCTGCTGCTATAAAAGAAGCTGAATGTGTCAAAACAAGAGCAGAGGAGAAGGACGGACGCTGCATGCTCTGTGGTCGTTAAGATGAAAGTCCAAAATTAAAAAGTTATTCTTCCTCACTCGGTCTGGACACAAGTTATTTCACTTCCAAGTTGTATAATCGGTTCTTGAGCTACAGAGTGATCCATCTTACTTGTACGACATCTTTGTTGGGAGTTGCACATGCGCAGTTCCCAGGTAAGGACTACTAGCCAATCAGAAGCGGAGAAGGGCGGGTCGTAAGAAACAAGTTAGTGTGATCCAACTCAAAGCCGCTTCAGATGGCGACTGTAACTTAGCAACCGCACAACATCATTGTTCCACATTTTACCGTAAACCACTGCAAAAATCATCATATTACAACTCAGTTTTACTTAAAAATTGGCCGAACAATTTGAACGTTAGCTTTCGCATCACGTGTGGCGTCATAGCTATAACTTCAGCTGTTAGCCAACGTTAGCCGTGTTTATTTTAAATATAATTCACAACCATTAAAGCAAACTTACAGGCTGTGATTGTGAATTTCCAGAGTTGCATCGTCTTTTAGGACCAAACGTTGAACTGTTGCCGGTGTTCTGACGATCTTTGCTGCCTTGCCGAAAATGCTTCCATAGCGCAAATCGACAGACTCGACTCTACTCGGCCCTGCTCTGTTTTCCATTGCAGATAGAACCCAGAGAGCGACGCCAAACACAACGGCCGCCACGTGACGTTCAATGCGACGCACACACCGGCGATCCACACAGCTCTTAAAATATATCCAGTCTGCGGTTAAAAGGTTTGAAGCTTCCTCAGAATGTAAAGACAGATAAGCGGTATGAAAACCTTCCAGCTGTGTTTTCCTCTGCAGCGTCTGTGTGACGGCGGGAGCAGAGGGCTCTGTGAGCGGGCGGCCGGCCGGCCTCACGCGCTCCTCCCGCGGGGCGCCGCAGGCTTCCCCCGCCGCCGCTCGCCGAGCTCCTCAACTCCGAAAATATTCATCACGTTTTTGTTCCTCCATCACTTCTCATAAAACTGTCAATATTGGAAAATCTACACAGCTGATTTCTCACCTCAGAACTTCTCAGATCAAATATAAAACTTCCTGTTGCTGCCTCTGTCTGCTGCAATGATGATGCAGTGAATAGTGAATATTGTCTCTGACCAATCAGCAGCCTGTCGTGTTTTCACGTCACATGTTAGTTTCCCTCAGCTCGCTTGGAACCTCAACGGAGGTGATAATAAAAAAAGTACCTGGAAGCAGGTCCAGGTCAAACTTTTCTACAATGGAAACCCAAACAAAGGCGAGTCGAGCCAAACGGGCCTCCGCTCAGACCAGCTTGGTTTGAGGGCGTGGCCTGACCCCGCCAGCCGCTTGGCGAGCTTTCATTGTGACGTCACAAGTAAAGGAAGTGAAGGGCTGGACTACAAACGAGCTGTTTTCAGCTCTGAGCAGAGTTTTCTGTGGGAGATGGGAACTTGGGCTGGAATTTGGGCTTTTTCACTATGCAAACCTGTTACAGCACAAAAAAGAGATATAACTCAGTAAAGGAGAGGGGGAAAGCCTGTGCTTGCTTGAAGTGATGAGCCCCGGGGCGAGTTCAAAACGTTTTGCACCGGTTTGCAGCGAGTCACATTAACTGTGATGACGCTAATCTTGAGAGGTGCTGGTTAAATGTACACAGAGCAGCAGATACAAGTCCCCTGCTTCCTGGTCTCTGTTCCTCTAAATGGGACCATAATTTACTAAATGAACATCATGCTGTGTTGAAGAAGACTTGAAACTAGCGACTGAGACCATAAACTCATCAGGAAAGTGTTTACTGGGGGGAATAAATCAGCTGAGAAGTAGAAACATTTTCTTCCTGCAGCCGGTGGAGTCGCCCCCTGCTGGCTGCTGGGGAGGACGCAGGTTTAAGGTGCTTCACTTTTCAGACCTGGAGGTTTCTGCTCTGCCAAAACGTACGGCTGGACGATACGACCAGAAACGTTGTACGATAAAAATGTTCAAATCTTTCGATATATCGATAATTATCACGATAAGCATCAAATTGTTATTTCTTTTGAGTTTAAAGGCTGATTTTTGCTCCTCAGCGAAAGTTGAAGAAACCTGATTAATTATGTTAATTGTGGTTTAAACTTTTCTTTATGGTCAGAACGTGACAAACATTTGATTCCAAGCAGATCACTTCACAAATCTGAGGGAGAACATTCAAAACAATTATGATATAATCTTTTTCAACAAATATGCAGAAGGAAAATTAAGTAAAAGCTTTTTTTCTGTCCTTTTTCAACAAAATAAACATCTTAATAAAAAAATTGGTCCTGATTCATGTTTGATTCAAGTGAATCAAATCAAACATTTATTGAATATTTATTGAACATTTGTTATATTGTTATTTAAATTTTTTATCGTGATAATTATTGTTATTGTTTTATTGTCCAAGCCGACCAAAACTTCGAGCAGGTGAACGTTTGTTCTGTCTCGGACAGGCAGACATTCAGAGATTCCTTCCTTTTAATTATATCACGTCCCAGAGGTACAAGTTTTTATCTGGTGCTCGGCTGTCTGTTTATTATCTTGTGGAGAAAAGTTAGCGTCTCTTGTTCTCACTAGATTTAAAAATAGCCTTTTCTTTGAACTTATTTTTTACTTCAAGGTTTCTGTAGAACAGCAGCTGAGATGAGGGAACAAAATGTGTGCTGACGTGATGAAAGAACCATCTGCACTGACTCAGAAGCTGTCGAGCTGAAGTTGATTTCCTCTCTAATGCTTCAGTTTAAAGAGCTTCAGATTATCTTCTTCCTCCACAGTTGCTTTATAATTTCAGCTTCCTGCAGTTCGTGGTCCCGCAGGGCGTCTGGTTAAACCGGCTAATTAGTGCTGAGAGATTAAAGACCTGCGAGAGGTTCAGAGTCAGGCGGCCTGCTGGAGATTTCCCTCTCAGCCTCCAGAGGACTCTTAACTAAAAACCCTCAGCTGTGAACTTTTCATGAACCAGCTCACATTCAGGGTTGTTGATGGAAAATGGGTTTTAAAGTAAGTGATTTTTTACTTCTCTGATGATGTTAAAGTGCTAGACGAGTCAGAAAGGCTTCGTCTGGTTTGCGGTCCGAGAGTGCACTCAGAATAGAGAGCTTCAGAGAAAAGGGGACGCCGTGGTTAAGAACCGCAGGATGCTGTTTCCAGCAATAAACCAGTGTGTGACCTTTACATGACAGCCCTCCCACACATGCACCCTCGGTGGATAAGAATACGCACATGAAAGAGTTCTGTGGTTTGGCTGCGGAGACCTCGATCTCTGGACGCCTTGAGCCCATTTACAAAGACTTCATGACAGCCTCTGCGCTGTCGGCAGGATCGCTCGTCTGGACCGACACCAGACTCTGAGCTGACTTTAAGCGATGCACAGTCAGGGTCCTGACCTCCGAACTCCCCTGCAAACAGGGTGGAAGACATGAAGCCTGAAGGTGTTTAAATAAGAGAGAGACCAGTGCAGGTCTGGGCAATATTATGTACACTCTAAAAAACAAAACATTGGGTCAACAAAAACACATATGTTAACGTTTTCCACTAGAATTTTTAAGTTAAGACTGCTGGCTGAATTACATTAATTCAAAGTTTTGAGTAAGGTGAATTACCTTTTAGGCCACAATAAAACGCATTTCTAAGTAACATGAACTTAATAATTAAGTTGATCTCTGCAAGAGTTAAGTTGTGTGTTAGCGAATTATCTTTAGTTTTTCTTCTCATCTGAATCATAGTCTAATTGTGTCTAGCTAATGTTAGCCAACTAACTGGCTAACAAAGCTACTTGTAGTTTATAAATGTAGCTAGCCTACATGCTAACCGGAGCGGTGTCTAATGGGTAATCCCATATTAAGTTAGCTTGCCGTTGGCTACCTGGCCACCTATTACTCCCGCATTTAAGCCTACTCAATCAGCTACTAGCTAACTTTACCTCGACACACAGACTGTACTGTCAACACTGCTCAAATATCAGAGTAACGACTAGATTTCGGTATTCGGTTACAGAAGGCTATCACCAACAGAATCCTGAGCAAATGCAAATGTGTGATTAACCATAAAATTACTTACCATTCAACACATTACGCTTCAATGAGTTTCTGCCTTGAACATGCCCGCACATGCAGGAGAGGGAAACTGTGGGCCGTTTAAACGTCAACAAATTGTATTTTACGTTAACGGAACTTAAAATTAAATTATTTTTTGATTAACTGAACTTAACTTTGATTAACTGAAAATGTTTACAAAACTTTTGCTGGACGAACAGGCTAACTTCCGGTTTAGCCCCATGCTAACGTAATGGGCTAAAATTGTAATTGTGCAGCTGGTGTTGCCTTTTCAAACGTCACCAAGCGTAGAAGTATAAATTACGTTTAAAGGTCCCCTGAATTAGTTTTTAGAGTGTAGCTGCAGTACCGGAGGCTGCAGTTTCAGGAACGTAGCAATCTTGGGACCGTAGTTCTCAACAGCACCATCTAGTGGAGTGGTGGTGGTAATGCATAGCAACACAAAGGGTCAGGAGCAGATGATCTTATTTAAGACATTTTCATGTGAGTGTTCATTTAGTGCCAAGTTTCATCAGCACCATGATTTCACACAGACGACCACCTGAACCTCCAGAGTTACGGGGGATCCCACACACGACCCAGAGTCCGCCTCATTAAAGGGGTTGAACAAGTACAAGTGACTTTGATGCTGTTTGCCCATGCAAGAAGCAGAATCCCCTGAAACCGGATGTGCAGCAGAGAGCAGTTCATTCTCAAAACGTTTTGCATATGTTTTGCACCATTTTCAGATTGAATGGCATGTTTCCTTTCAATGTTGCGCAACGTTCTGCAACGGAAACGTTGGTTCCCTGAACACCCTACTGTGTACGCAAGCGCACTGCATTTTCCTGCCTTTTTAACGCCGTTGTGTTTACAAAGTTTTCACAGCTGATTGGGTAACACCTGAGACACGCCCACCAAACGGGAGAAAACAGACCTCGAAGCCCGCTGCAGAACGTCGTGCAAGGAAACATGTCGTTCAATCCGAAAATGTTGCAAACGTTTTAAGATTGAACTCGCTCAGAGCAGTTTAGAGATGCGGCATAAATTGACATGGCAACAGACTTCGGGTAACACCTATCCACCTTTCGCAGTGCGGGTTAGTCAGGAAGTTACCTGGATAAGCCAGTTACCCCGCTTCATACAGGCCACTGCAGTGTGAGGACGCACACATAGTATCCCACACACCTACTACTGCCTCCTGTCCTGGCCTTCAGGCTCTTTATGCAGTTTCCATAGCAACAGTGTTGATGGCTGATGTTGACATAAGAGCTGCAACACAAAAACAAACACACACACGTATAGGGTTATATAAATGAATACATATTCATATAAATGTGTATATATATATATATATAGTTTTTTTGTATCTTGGAGATGGCCATGCTCAGGGTTACATAATATACAGTTGAGAAATTAATTGGAATTTAGTCAAATGTAAATTTTAGGAGAAAGCTAGTGGGGTAAGACGCCCCCCCATGGGGTAAGAGAGGAAGCAAGAGGATTATAGACCTGTGTTGTAGAAGTAAATCTGCCTGATGTCATTATATATTTCTCAGACTTTTAAACAGTGATGGTGCTGGAACTTCATTAGCAGAAATTCTGAGGTGCTATTTAGAAATGTAAGCTTCTAATGTCAGAATTTTACCTCAGACCTTCTGATAGTGAAGCTGCTGGTTGGCTGACGGGTCTTTTCAAGCAAACACTTCATGTCGCCAGAGGAAGGAAGACCGGCCCGGGTCTGTGTTCCCTGGTGGGGGATCTCTGCTGGTGGAGTTTAGATAAAACTGATCTGCGACACCTTGTGGCTCCAGCTGGTCACAGAGCCCCCCCCTTAGCCTCCAGGACTAATCAGTACCGCTGAGCACAGAGTAGATTTCTGTCTGCAGACACACATGATCCAGGTTCTTTGAATAATTATCATTTCAAAAGTACAGAAAGAGTGGTGTGTCACACGTTTGGCCCTCTTCACTCCCAACTCGTCACATTTGGACTCATGGTCATGACCCGTTGGGGTCGGTTTATAAGGCACTGGGGGGAAGCATCTTTTATGAACGCTAGATGTAGGTGCAGGATTTTTAACAGAACAGTCAGAGTAAGGAGGAGGTCGGGGTGGACGGGGGCCCGAACCTTCAGCCAGGAGGCCGGCGTTTGTTTCCTGTCTGAGTCAATGTTGAATGTTTTTATTTAAGTTGTGTAAAGTAAGTGACGTAGGTGACACAGTAGATCTTTTCCTAAAACCTAACCCAGTACCAGGTTTGGGTTTGGGTCCCAAACATAACCAAACCGTTAACAACGTGCCGTTTCAAATATGGACGTTTCGCAATGCACTTTAGTTTTCAAAGTCTAATCTGAAGCTGCTGGGGGGCGGTGATGGTGCAGTGGATAAGACAGAGAGACCTGGGTTCAAATCCGCTGTGAGACACCAATGTGTCCCTGAGCAAGACACCAGGGGGTCTTCACCAATCCTGAGGAGCTGGGAGTGAGAACCTGCACTAGTGAACGATCCTCTGCTCACCGTGGCTCAGGGCTTCTGATCCTGGTCTCGGTGTGATATCGTAGATCTTCGTTTACGACCGGAAAGCCTGTGTCCTGGCTCTCCTGCGCTTCACGTCTGAAGGAGCGCCGTGTGTCTGTTAGATTACATCAGCACATTCTGATCTGCAGCCAAGATGGCTGCGTCCTCGCTGCTCCGTCTCGTTTTCTGCTGTGAGGAGCTGATTATGTTTCTGTGCCTCTACTTTCCAACTCGTGTGTCATCATCCGCACATCAACTCTGCATTTTGGAAATATATTGGTGAAGCTGAGACAGCTGAAAAACATGTTGAGATGAAGAGAAGTTGGCAGAGCGAGCGGGACAACGAGCAGAGAGAACATGTTATTTATAGAGACAGCAGACGAGACGCTGTGGGCTGAAGGTGACTGTGCAGAAAACAAACTGGGAGACGCTGCAGCAACAACACGCAAAGAGAACGGCAGCCGATCAGGGAGGGGTGATGGTGCAGTGGATAAGACACGTGCCTTTGGTGTAAGAGACCCAGGTTCGAATCCACTGTGAGACACCAATGTGTCCCTGAGCAAGACACCGACCTCTGACATGTGTAGCAGCTGTAGGTCGCTTTGGATGAAAGCGTCCGCTAAAAGAATAAATAAAGATCAGTTCCTTCTTTCAGTTACGTTTGTAACCAGGTTTTAAAAACAGAGCCATTTTTCATCTCCTTTCAAAAAGAACTGTGTTGTTTACAGACTATCGTCTAGTCTCCATCTCATACGCTGAGGTTTAATGCTTTTATGTTTATATACATGTGTTTGTGTGAAGTAAAGGTGCTCCAGCGTCGTGCACTCAGGCCCAGAGGCCGGAGCTGTGGCCCCCTCGGGGCCCCAGAGTGAGTCAACAAAGGCGAGGCAAACTGAAACTCAGCAAAACTCTTCAGTTTGAAAGAAAATCCGAAATCAAAGGAACCTTACAATGAAGATTCTGTAGCCTAAACAACCACAGAGCTGTGGACGTGTCACAGCAGCCGGGCGGCAGATTAAAGTCTGATAAAGTTTGTTACAGTCCAAACAAATGATTCAGCTTCCTGCCTGCTGTGAGGAGACGGCTGCTGCTGGTTTATCCTCTAAAGGAGGTTAAACTGAAGAAAGTTGGCTGAAGTTTGGTTGGCTTGATTTGTGTTTTAGATAAAAGCGCAGCCTGTCTCCGGTGCGAGGGGCTTCTCCAGAGGAAATGAAGGCTGTTCTGTTGCTGAGGAAAGACGATCTGTGGCTGCAGCGTCATCATCTGCTGTTTGTTTCTCCATTAGGAAACATTCTGGACTCGAGAAATAGAGAGGTCTGTGGTTTCAACACACTGAAGAAACACATGGAAATGCTCTGTTTTTGTATAGCGCCTCTCTACTACATCACCTTCACCGTTCACACACATTCACACACTGGTGGGACAGTGTTCAGTATGTTGCCCAAGGACACTTTGACATGCAGCCTGGAGGAGCCGGGGATTGAACCGCCGGGAACTAAAGGGGCAACCCGCTCTACCTCCTGAGCCCCAGCTGCCCCTGAAGTAAAGTTTCATTTGCTCATGTGATTCCATGTGTTGTTGCTGTGAAGGAGCTCTAACATTCACACAGCTGTGCAGTGAAAGACACGAGTTGCTTTCCAATCATTAAAAAGACTGAATAAACAGACCATCTGGCTCTGTGGGTCTTTTTATTTTACTACGTTAAAAGATGAGTGTTCCAGGCCATCGACTGGTTTTGTGTGACCTGGGGCTCCCAGCGGGGACTGGGGTCACCGTGGGGGGTCCGGACGCTGTCCGAGCCCCCCCAAACCACAGAGACTGATTTCTTATCAATCATTAACAACACAGTGGAAACGATAAATAAGAGGAGCCCTGAATTCGACTGAAACGCCAGACAGGCAGAGCACAGATGAAGTGTTTTACTGTTTGAATCAGAGATGTTATAATGTGCTGCTCTGTTTCCTTTTCAGAGACTTTAAATAAGGTTTAGAGTGAAGACCACAGACTGTATATAAGAAATGGACGCAGTCATGGTGACATCACCCGTTGGTTTGTGGACCGCCATTTCGAAGCCTCGAGTTTGGGCGGATCTAACGGCCGTGTGTGGAGCTAGCTAGCTAGCTTAGCTAGGTGCAGCTGTAACTCAGGTTAACTGTCATTTTAACAGGCTGATAAGTTTGTCCAGAGAACAACAGTCTGAAAACTAAATGTTCTCACCAGAGAAAGTGAACAGCCGACTCCTGATAAGCTTTTTCAATGGCGCTGGTTAAATTTACACAGCGCCGAGGGTACGAGTCGGCTCTAGCCTGATTGACAGGTCGCCATGGTAACGACCTGTCAATCATAGATAATCCCGCCCTTAAACATTCTCTGCTTTGTGGTCTATTTTAAAATAAATGGGACCATAATTTACTAAATGAACATCATGCTGTGTTGAAGAAGACTTGAAACTAGCGACTGAGACCATAAACTCATCAGGAAAGTGTTTACTGGGGGAATAAATCAGCTGAGAAGGAGAAACATTTTCCCATTATTTCTAATGGAGCCGCGACTTCTTTTTCCAACCCCGTGTGGAAAATGTCTTTTCCCTAAAAAATACATTTGATTAAAAACTAATTAATTTGTCAACTCTAGTTATTTATTTTATGTTACCCAAAGCATGGCCTTCTTAAATGTACCAAAAAATCAATGAAATGTTCTGTAATGTGTCAGAAAATAGACATTAAGCTCATTAAGTTCTTAGTCCACCAGCTGGGAAAAATGTCTTTCTCCTAAAATTTACATTTGAGTGATTTCTAATTAATTTCTCAACTGTAGGTATTTATTTTACTTTGTTACCCTGAGCATGGCCAACTCCAAGGTGCAAAAAACCTATAAAATATTATTTTGTGTGTCAGCAAATAGACATTGAGCTTTGGAGGTGCGTCTTTCGTCTTACCCCAGGCTACCCTACGTCACAGTTATTCCAGGTGAGATAACCATGTGGCTGTACAAGAGAGACCAAGCTAACAAATTAGCCGAATTAATTTCTCAGTAGGTGGACATAAGCAGTTTGAAATGAGGTTCCACATGGATTCTGGGTTACGTAGAAATGTTCTGATCCAGTTAATTTTTTTAAGGTAGCAACAGTGTTGCTCCTCCTCCTCCTCCTCATCATCATCATCCTCCTCATCATCATCATCATCATTGTTTTTACTGAATGAGTTCTGTTTTTCCAAATGAACTCAAACAGCATCTTATCAACAGATTTACAAAAAGAGGAACCGGCGTTTATCAGTAAAACCTTCTGAGTTAAACACCCGTTCGACATTACGTCATTGACAGAGGAACCGACGTGTGTGTGACGTCACGGGGTCGTTTCCGCTGCGGAAGCCGCCGCTTGTAAACAAAGCGGGGTCATCAGCGGCAGCAGAAGCAGCAGCAGCAGCGGGTCTGATGGAGGTCTGATCAGAGCCGAGGTGAACCCGGTCCCGTTCAGCTGACAGTCCGTGTGATGGAGCGCCGCTGCGACTGAGTCGGAACCAGCAGCAACATGTCTATGGAAGACCCGTTCTTCGTCGTCAAGGGGTCAGAACTCTTTACACCGAGCTAACAGAGCTAATGCTAACAGGCTAGCATGCGGAGAGCAGATCGCTAAGCTAGTCAGTGATTAATGTAGCTACAGAGGCTAGCTTAACAACAGCAGGCGGCTAAGCTAACGTTGGCGGCCAGTGTTTCGTTAGCATGTTGCTGTGGTGTTAGCATTGTGGTGTTAGTATGTTACTGTGGTGTTAGCTTTGTGGTGTTAGCATGTTACTGTGGTGTTAGCTTTGTGGTGTTAGCACAGAGCTCGTCAGTAAACAGAAAGCAAAAAGCAGCGTTTTCTGTCCGTAAATTATAATCAAATCTAAATATTTTTAAAATATGACCAAGTGGATAATAAGAGAGAAGATGTGCCTGCAGCTGTAAGAACACACAGACACCAGCAGAGCTTTAATTATTTATAGTTTTCTCAGTGAAAATGATCATTGTGAAGCTGAGATGATCACTGACGTCCTGAGTCAGATTCAGTTCTTTCTTGTCTTCAGTGGATTTTCACAGTCTGTACAAAGAGCACATTCAACGTGAATTCTACACACAAACAAACAATGTACACACATGTCACACAGGCGTGACGGACTGAGAGTTTAACGCTCTTCTAGTTCAGGGTACAAAACTTGATATGTGAAACTAATTTAAAGTTTTATTCTGTGTCTTTCAGCAGAAATTCAGACTCATGTTTGTGAATCAGTGAAGTGTGTTTTCATGTTTGCGTCGGTAAATGTTGCCTCAGTCTTTATTCAGATACGCCAACCCTCTATGTCCATGTAAAGGGTGTGCTGTAATAATAATAATAATAATAATACATTTACATTTATTCACTTAGCTAACGCTTTTATCCAAAGCGACTTACAATTGCTATACATGTCAGAGGTCGCACGCCTCTGGTGGGTCTCTCACACCAAAGGCGGGCGTCTTAACCATTGCGCCATCCCACCCCATATAATAATAATAAAAGTGTTTTGAGTTATATTGAAATCAAACATGAACCCGTTTTCAGCACAGCCAAACCCATCAGCCTCACAGTGAAGGTGTTAGTGGTTCAGACATCAGTGAGATTAATAATAGTACTAATAATGGTACAAATGTTGATATTATTATTAATAATAATAATGATTGTAGCTGCGGGTGTCGAGCGGAAACATGGAGGCAGCATTACCCATCATGCAGCGCTGGGCTCAGGAGTTTTCTGTTCCAAGATGTTCATGTTTGTTTGTAATGTTCAGGTTCACAACATGGAGGCTTCTGTTGCTACGTTTACTCAGGTGGCGGATACGCTTTTATTCAAAGCAACTCACGCCTGAGGAACAACAGCTGTTGGCTCAGCGGGCATCAGTGGGGTAAATACCTGGAGGAAGAAGGAAGAGTTAACGAATAGGAGTCTTGTAAGGGGACAGAAGAAGAAGAGCACAGGAAGTGAATGTCAGAGGTGTTATCAGAGAGCTTCTTGGAGTCAGAGAGGGACGCCCTGCTCTGATGGCGTGCGGTAACTCGTTCCAGGGACTGAGGTCGCTTTGTGTGAAGGGCTGGCAGAGCCGTTCGTTGGAGGAGCGCAGCGGCCCGGAAGAAACGTAGGCTGGGATTATGGAGTTTAGGTAGATGGTGCAGACCCAGGACTCGCTCTGTAGTTTCTGGAGGCCCCGGGGAGCCAGAGGAGGTCACTGAGTAACGGGGGGACACGAGTCCTTTTGGGGTGATTGTACATCTGAGACGCTGATGCTGAAGCTGATAGGTCGAGCAGGATAAGAACCGAGGACTGGGCTGCAGCTCTAGCTGAGCTGAGGGATCAGGGTTACAAACAACAGGGCGGGTTCAGTTAAAACCAGCCCGATGTGGATCTAGGAGGTCATTCCGTGAGAGGAGGAGACCTGATGTTGTTCGATAGCTTTAGATAGAAACGGTTGTTTTCCTGTTTGTGGCGGTTACATTTCCTGAGCAGCTGCAGAACATAATTAAAGAGTTGACGTCGCTGAGAGCTGCTTCTGGGCTCCGACCAGAACATCTCATAATGACAAACTACTCTCAGAGTTCGTACTTAAGACCAGACCGGCAAACCTGCGGTCCAGACTGTGCTGGATAACCACAGCTTATGTTTTATGTTGTTTCTTTGTTTACAGTGAGGTACAGAAGGCAGTGAACGCAGCTCAGAGCCTCCATCACAGATGGAGCGAGCTGCTGCAGGAGGGGGGCGGAGCCTCCAAGGAGGAAATGGACTGGACGACCAATGAGCTGAGGAACAGCCTGCGCTCCATCGAGTGGGACCTGGAGGACCTCGACGAGACCATCAATATCCTTTTAAAGAGCTGCGTCTGAGCTGTGATGTGAGCTTTGGAAGTGTGAGCATTTAAAGATAAACGTGTTTCTTAACTGTCAGCGAACGCATCGTTGAGTCCAACCCGAAGAAGTTCAACCTGGACGCAGCCGAGCTGTCGAAAAGGAAAGCCTTCATCACCAGCACCAGACAGACTGTCAAGGTCCTCTGACGCCATCAGTCCACATACAGCAGCTTCTTTATTTAATCGTACTCGTGGTCACAGTTTGTTTCATATCTGTAGATTTATGTGGTTAAAAATACTCTTATTGTTTGTTATTGAGCTGCTACGGGCCGGTTTGATTTGGATTGGTTGATCCTATTTGTCGCTGACTGACTTTGCTTCTCTTAAAGGAAATGAAAGATCAGATGTCGAGTCCAGCTGCTGCCTCAGTGGACAGAAAGAACAAACAGGTACACGCACACACCTGAAGTGCACATCACCGCGCACCATCACCGGGGGGCCGTGTTACAGAAACTTCCTAACCGACAGATCCTATCTTAACTGCTTGGTAACCATAGTAATAAGGGTTAGGAACTGATTTAGGAAAAAGGCCGTTACAGATCAACAGTTCCTCAGTCAGTTTTCCTTTCCTAACTTCAGATCAGAAAAGTGTTTTACAGAAGCTTCCTAACATTTTAAAATCTTAAATAAACCCTCCTAACTTCAGGAGAACTGCTGAGCTGTTCTAACTTTTACTTTTCCACCAGCTTGTGTTTAATCACTCCTTTAATCCACATTGTCGCTGTTTAACTGCTTTTACAAAATCACCAAAATGTCAACAGGCAGAACTTAACTGATTCTCCCGATGTGTTTGATGACCAAACCCTCGTTAGCAGAAAGGCTGTCGGCGATGTGACGCTGGATAAAGTCTCATTATAGGCCCGTAATGTGAAGGCTTGATGTAACAAAAGGATCCTGATGCAGGTCTCTGATAGGAGGAGATCGTTAAAAACGTGATGACGTCAGCCCACTGCCTTTATCAGCCTTTCCCGAGAAGAGCTCCGGGTTTCTGCCGGCGTCAGTGAGCTCAGGGGGAGCGACCAGCGGCTTCCCTCTGCTCGCTGGACACAACAGCTGCCTTTCTCTTCGTATCACCTGTAAATTCACTTATTTTCTTTAAGCGGCATTAACGCTCCGCTGGACGCCGGATATGCGGCGGTGACTGTGTCCGATATTTAAGCCCGCTCTGTCTGTAATCTCCCAAGTTCAGCGTTATGTGGATCTGGATTTCTGGACGGAGGTCACCGCCTCTGAGTCATCTGACCTGAAGTTCAATGATAGCTGTTGTTTTCTGCTCCATTTTCAGTTTGTTTTATTAAAAAAATACAAAAAACAGCGATTAAAAGCAGTTTAGCTCGGCGAGATGAGAAAAGTGTCATCGGTTGCTAGGTAACAGACATAAAAGTTAATAACCGATGTTAGATCGAGTATTAAGATAGGATCCTAAGGTAGGATTCCTAAAGTTAGTTAGGATTTGCTTCTGTAATACCAAACTGAGAAAAATCCTATCTAGACTCTTCCTGTCTGAACTTAAGACGTAAGACAGGAACTTTCTGTGATACGGCCCCACGTGAGCCACCCGACTACAGCTGTGTTATTGTGCTAGAACTTAAAAAGCCTTTGGAAAACCTGAAAAACCTCCAGTCTTAAAAGACCCCTTCTCTGAGACCTGTTAGGACCCTTGAAAGACCCCTTAAGTTAAAACTCCTTCCACGATCCTGAAACTTCCAGAGACACTCCTGAAACCTCTTCAGAGGACTGTGGTCATCTCTGAAATCCTCGAAGTCTTTAAGGGACCCCTAATGAAACCTGTCCCGGAAACAAGAAATCCCCCTCCCCAAGTTTGAAACCCTTCAAAGACCACTTAGGAGACCCCTGTAGGATGAAGGTTTGCTAATGTCCCTGGAGGTTAGGATCAGGGTAAGCATGGACCCTGGAGGTCCCAGGAGGGTATAGTACAGGTAGGGTAGGTTCATGTGTGGACATGGAGCTCCTGCTGATGTAACGTGTCTGATAGTGCGTTTGTGTTGTTGTGATGTCCAGGCTCTGCTCGGCGAGCGCGGCGCTCAGGGTCCGATCTGGCAGCCCGGTCCTGATAAATACATCCGACTGGATCGGCAACTGCAGAAGGCCAACACTCATTTCATAGAGGAGCAGCAGGGCCAGCAGCAGGTACAGCAGCACTGAGACAGGACGCAGTATCAGTGCGGTGATCTAAGAATGTAGTCGGTGCATTGAGATAATGTGAATGTTTGTATCAGCTGATAGCGGAGCAGCAAGATGAGCAGCTGGAGCTCGTGTCTGGAACAATCGGGGTCCTGAAGAACATGTCGGAGAGGATCGGCATGGAGCTGGACGAACAGGCTGTGTAAGAACTTTCACCAGCTTTTTAGAGATGATCACAGAGAACCCTGATGTTTCCAGTGTGTCTCCAAGAACTGGTTTACGTCACACGTCTTAGACTGATCTGACAGATAACCAACAGTGTTTCCACAGGATTTTAAGAGACTGTGGTGCAAAATCTATCTATGAACTTTGTACGCTTGTGCTCTAATAAACTATTTCATCATTTTGTAGCTATAAATGGTCCTGAAACAGAAACAAAAGTCGATAAATTTATTTAATGTTTTTTCAAAAACCCTAAATCGAAGAAGATGAAGTAGAATGATTAATTTCTGCTAACATGTTACTGTTGCTGTTTTACTTTTAATGGACTCATGTAATATGTTTTATACTTTCTGTGAATATAATCCAATTAATCTAATTTCCATCCTGTACAGACGCCTTATTTTTAAAACCGGACGTTGTCACGTGTATCCTTCTTACGCTAAATTCGAAAACATAAAATGTTGTATGTGGTTCTCGTACGGCGTAACATGAAGCCTTCACAGCCTCTCTGCAGGTAGGACTCTCACACTGACAGGATAAAGGCTCTAACCTGCCGGTCAGCTCGCTCTGGACCCTTCACTTACCGTAAGGCTCCATACGCGCACTCAAATGTAGGGCTAGCTTAATCGCCTTCTCACAGACGAGTGGCAGAAACAGACCGTTAACGTTACCGTGGTTACCTCAAAAGAACAGTGGTCGTCTCCAGTCGAACGTGTGCTCACAGCAGCGCAGAGAAGCGGCTCAAAAACAATGTTAGAGGTCAGAAATGTAATTAAGAGATGTGTTAAAATAGTTTTGGTTCATTTTGAAACTGTGGCGGGCCGCCATGGTCTCGGTCACGGGAAACACCAGGGGGACAACAGAAGAGACCAAGATGCGAGGAAGAGAGACCGGTTTAGAAGCCGTCATTTTAAAGTGACATCAGTTAAATATGGCGTGTTGCACAGTGACATCATCAGCAATGACACGACTGCACTTCACTGCGAGCTACACGATGGGCACGGTTATTACTAAATGACAGCACAGGCTCATTTACATTTGTAAGCTCTGCTGGGGTTAGTGTATTCTAGAGATGCACTGATGGTTCTGATTCTGACAAAGTCTGGCGTGCCCATGCTGGGGGGTGAGGGTATGTTTGTGTAATTTATCTGATCGTTTTTGAAAGAATACATGACCCTGTTTCTAGTAGGTTATTTGTTATCTCAGCATTTAAAGTCTACTCAGTTCTCCCCCGTCTGCTAACCTGATAATGTCTCTGTGTTTCCAAACATGCTGACGTGACTCTTAAATCAGCTCGTGTGAGTGAAGTCTGTACTCCTGCAGTCGGGATTTTGAGGGGACGAGTCTGTGGCGGTCTGGGTTTTGAGGAGACGAGTCTCTGGCGGTCTGGGTTTTGAGGAGACGAGCCTCTGGCGGTCTGGGTTTTGAGGGGACGAGCCTCTGGCTGTCTGGGTTTTGAGGGGACGAGCCTCTGGCTGTCTGGGTTTTGAGGGGACGAGCCTCTGGCTGTCGGGGTTTTGAGGGGACGAGCCTCTGGCTGTCGGGGTTTTGAGGGGACGAGCCTCTGGCTGTCGGGGTTTTGAGGGGACGAGCCTCTGGCGGTCTGGGTTTTGAGGGAGGAGAGGGTCTTTGGCGGTCGGGGTTTTGCGGGGACGAGTCTCTGGCGGTCTGGGTTTTGAGGAGACGAGCCTCTGGCGGTCTGGGTTTTGAGGGAGGAGAGGGTCTTTGGCGGTCGGGGTTTTGAGGGGACGAGTCTCTGGCGGTCTGGGTTTTGAGGAGACGAGCCTCTGACGATCGGGGTTTTGAGGGGACGAGCCTCTGGCGGTCGGGGTTTTGAGGGAGGAGAGGGTCTCTGGCGGTCGGGGTTTTGAGGGAGGAGAGGGTCTCTGGCGGTCGGGGTTTTGAGGGAGGAGAGGGTCTTTGGCGGTCGGGGTTTTGAGGGAGGAGAGGGTCTCTGGCGGTCGGGGTTTTGAGGGAGGAGAGGGTCTCTGGCGGTCGGGGTTTTGAGGGAGGAGAGGGTCTTTAGCGGTCGGGGTTTTGAGGAGGAGAGGGTCTCTAGCGGTCGGGGTTTTGAGGGAGGAGAGGGTCTTTGGCGGTCGGGGTTTTGAGGGAGGAGAGGGTCTCTGGCGGTCGGGGTTTTGAGGGAGGAGAGGGTCTCTGGCGGTCGGGGTTTTGAGGGAGGAGAGGGTCTCTGGCGGTCGGGGTTTTGAGGGAGGAGAGGGTCTCTGGTTGTTTCCTGCTCAGACCTGTTAAGTGGTTCTGTGTTTTTCCTGCAGGATGTTGGACGACTTCACTCACGAGGTGGACAACACTCAGTCCAGATTGGACAACGTCATGAAGAAACTGGCCAAAGTGTCTCACATGACCAGCGGTAATCTGCCGCTTAAGTTGCGTTAAGTTATGCAGTAGTTAGTAGTAGTTGCAATTAGTTATGCAGTAATTAGTAGTAGTTAGTGGTAGTTGCGGTTAGTTATGCAGTAGTTAGTAGTTGCGTTACTTAGGCAGTAGTTAGTAGTAGTTGCAATTAGTTATGCAGTAATTAGTAGTAGTTAGTGGTAGTTGCAGTTAGTTATGCAGTAGTTAGTAGTAGTTGCAATTAGTTATGCAGTAATTAGTAGTAGTTAGTGGTAGTTGCGGTTAGTTATGCAGTAGTTAGTAGTAGTTGTAGTTAGTAGTTGCGTTAAGTTATGCAGTAGTTAGTAGTAGTTGCAATTAGTTATGCAGTAATTAGTAGTAGTTAGTAGTAGTTGCGGTTAGTTATGCAGTAGTTAGTAGTAGTTATACAGTAGTTAGTAGTTGTTGCGGTTACTTAGGAAGTAGTTTGTAGTAGTTGCGGTTAGTTATGCAGTAGTTAGTAGTAGTTGTAGTTAGTAGTTGCGTTAAGTTATGCAGTAGTTAGTAGTAGTTGCAATTAGTTATGCAGTAATTAGTAGTAGTTAGTAGTAGTTGCGGTTAGTTATGCAGTAGTTAGTAGTAGTTATACAGTAGTTAGTAGTTGTTGTGGTTAGTTATGAAGTAGCTATTAGTAATTGCGGTTAGTTATGAAGTAGCTATTAGTAATTGCGGTTAGTTATGAAGTAGCTATTAGTAGTTATGCAGTAGTTAATAGTTGTTCCAGTTACTTATGAAGTAGTTATGAAGTAGCTATTAGTAATTGCGGTAAGTTATGCAGTAGTTAGTAGTAGTTATAGTTAGGTATGCAGTAGTTAGTAGTTGCGGTAAGTTATGCAGTAGTTAGTAGTAGTTGCAATTAGTTATGCAGTAATTAGTAGTAGTTAGTAGTAGTTGCGGTTAGTTATGCAGTAGTTAGTAGTAGTTAGTAGTAGTTAGTAGTTAGTTGCAGTTACTTATGAAGTAGTTAGTAGTAGTTGCGGTTAGTTATGCAGTAGTTAGTAGTAGTTATACAGTAGTTAGTAGTTGTTGTGGTTAGTTATGAAGTAGCTATTAGTAATTGCGGTTAGTTATGAAGTAGCTATTAGTATTTGCGGTTAGTTATGCAGTAGTTAGTAGTAGTTATAGTTAGGTATGCAGTAGTTAGTAGTTGCGGTAAGTTATGCAGTAGTTAGAAGTAGTTGCAATAAGTTATGCAGTAGTTAGTAGTAGTTATTGGTAGTTAGGTTAGTATGCAGTAGTTAGTAGTAGTTATAGTTAGGTATGCAGTAGTTAGAAGTAGTTGCAATTAGTTATGCAGTAATTAGTAGTAGTTATTGGTAGTTGCGGTTAGTCATGCAGTAGTTAGTAGTAGTTAGTTGAAAGTTATTAACACTGTGTATTTCAACAGATCGTCGTCAGTGGTGCGCTATCGGTGTGTTGCTCGCCATCCTCTTCGTTATCATCCTCCTCTTCTTCATCCTTTGATTGATGCCTCTTCCTGTCAGCACAGAACTCGTCTTAATGCTGTGTCTACACGTCTACTGGACTCTACTGGACTCTACTTACCCCTACAGACCTCTGCTGAGCTTATCTGGACTGTACTGGACTCGAGAAAAAAAGAAAAAACTCAAAAAGCAAAAACCAGTCCCGTAAAGTCCTGATCCTGAGCCAGCTGGACTGAAGACGTGTAGGACGATAAGACTCTGGAAGTAAAGCATTCTGGGATTTGATGTTATGGGTGACGCCCACCTCCATCAGAGAACCTTTCCATTTATAGAATTACACCTGAAGAAAGGTAACACACCTGAGAAGTCAGAACAATCAGCCAATTGGCCTTCTGGAAAGACTGAACCCACAGACAGCGTCAGTATTTAAGTTTAACGTGAAACAACAGGTAAACTCCAGCTGGCAGCAGACCAGTCTGACGGATTCTGGTTTTATTAAACCTGTGTCAAACAAAAATCACTTATTCTCACAAATGAAAATACAAGATCCCTGAAACAAGATCTGAAACCAGTTACTGGACTCTCCTGAACTCTGATATCACAGACAGACTTTACTGGACCACACTGTGTTCTGGTTTCTCCTGGACCCTCCTGGGTGTTCTCTTCCCTCTGAATGGGACTGGTGTGGAAATCATCGCAGAGGTTAAAGGTCAGACTAGGTGGAAAAAAGTTTGACATGTTTTCATGTTTTAGAAAAAAAATGTTTGTTTGATGTTTCCTTTAAAGGGCTAAAAAAAACCATCTCAACTCCAGTTTAATCCCAGTTCGACTCCAGATTAATCCCCGTTTAACTCCTGTTTAATCCCCGTTCAACTCCAGTTTAATCCCAGTTCGACTCCAGATTAATCCCCGTTTAACTCCAGATTAATCACCGTGTAACTCCAGTTTACTCCCCGTTCAACTCCAGATTAATCCCTGTTCAACTCCTGTTTAATCCCCGTTCAACTCCAGTTTAATCCCAGTTCGACTCCAGATTAATCCCCGTTTAACTCCAGATTAATCACCGTGTAACTCCAGTTTACTCCCCGTTCAACTCCTGTTTAATCCCTGTTCAACTCCTGTTTAATCCCCGTTCAACTCCTGTTTAATCCCTGTTCAACTCCTGTTTAATCCCTGTTCAACTCCTGTTTAATCCCCGTTCAACTCCAGTTTACTCCCCGTTCAACTCCAGTTTACTCCCCGTTCAACTCCAGTTTAATCCCCGTTCAACTCCTGTTTAATCCCCGTTCAACTCCTGTTTAATCCCTGTTCAACTCCTGTTTAATCCCCGTTCAACTCCAGTCTAATTGTACTTTAAAACCACTTTAACTCCAGTTTAATAACTTCTGTTTTACTCCTTTTAGACACTTTAACTCCACTCGAATGAAACTTTCAACTCCAGTTTAATTTCAGGTTAAAGTTTAATCCTAACCTTTTCCCCGTGTATCAGCCAGAGGTTACGGGTGTCACCGCAATGATTATCAGCTTTCTGACGTTCCTCGCTGTACCGGTAATCTTCCTTCATATTCCACTCCTCTGGTTCAGCTCCGGTTTAGTCCGAGGCTGGAGCTCGTTAATAAAAAAAATAAAACACATGAAATAACGTAAGAACACTAACACTTCCAGTTTCTGTTCTTTTTCCTGTTTACAGTTTGTGTCTAATGTTTTATCTTTTAGTCACTTTATTTTATTTCCTGTACGGTATTTTATTCACACCACACACTTCCTGCTGCTTCACTTCCCAATAAAAGCCTTTCCACAGTGCACCTCTAGTGGGCTTTTAATGTGAAGCAGCAGCAGGAAGTTAGCGTGTGAGCTGTAAGACAGAGCAGCCATTCACGTCATCCTACACCATCAGGTTTACGGCATGGCGATGAAATGTCTGCAGGTGGTGTTAAAATATTTCCTGTTACTGTTGTAATAAACTAAACCTCAGTATTGATAACTGACAGAATTTCAACACTAACTCTTCAGAAGTCCATCCTGCAGGTTTCACCTTTAGTTCGTCTGTTTCTGTGGCGACTGAACATTTATTTTAAATCCATGTTTCAGAACGTAACAACCGACACAGAGCCTTCATATAATGAGAATAATGGTGATGATGATGATGATGATGAAGATGATAACCACTCTATGTTTTGTTGACACATCAGCTGAACAGATCAGTGACTAAGTGAATTCTGAAGAGAAGTTCTCTCATCGCACTTTTCCTTCCAGACCGAACTCTGGAACAAGTGAAACCATTTAGACTGTATTATTAATCGTGAATTAAAAACATCGTCTTCGTGTCTTTATATTATTTTAGTTTGTGTGTGTGAGTGAAGTTTTTGTGTCTGCCGGTGAATTTTATTTCAATGAACTGATTCAGAAAATAAAAACCGACTCTGACCTTTCACCTGTTCTGCTTGTTTTCATTTGACTCCACTGATCAGCTGAGGCTCATTAACAGGCGCAGATCTCTTAGTGATTTTTCATAGCTGAATAACTCACAGATACATTTGTTGGCTATAAGATGTTTACATGCTGCCTATAAACGTGGAGGGTCGGGGGAGTTAAATCTTTCTAATATTTTATTTACGGTGTTTCTGTCCGGGTTTGTCGTGCTCTCGTACGGTCCAACTGTTCGTACGTTCATCGTGTCCTCGCCACCTCAGAAGAAGAAGATTTAACAGGAAGCTTCAGTTCATCCCTTTTCTTTTATTCGTCAGAAAATATACACAAACATGAAAATACATGTGGCCTGTACAGAGACAGAAATACTGCAGAGGCTTCTTTAAATACTGTAAACACCGAAGGGCCACACTGTTACTGCGTTCTCTTTATTGCACCTGACGGCAGCTCTGCAGGTGAAGAAACTATAAAACAAGCTTTTTAATTTTCAATCTTCTTCCAGTGAAGTTGAAGGAAGTTGAACTTCCGTATATGGTTTGTCCCAGAACGCGCATAAACGTGATGACGTTTATCTCGGCTGCTCGGCCCACGCATAGCGTTAAATGTAAAAAAGAGGTGTGAACTGTAAGCAGTGTCCATTAAACTATAATTACATATTACTGATAAAGTATATTAATAATATAATTCCTGCAAATCTTTATTTATAATAGCCTAATAATAATAATAAAGCAATGTTTCAATTCATAACACTGTTGTATATTTCAAGTTTCACAAACCAAGAATATTCTGTAATGTTACATAACGAGCCAGATGTTTCGTGATTTAAGTTAAAACTACAACTTTACTGAGAATTTATTGATAGAATAACAGCGAACATTAACAGTATCGTTCAGCTGTTGCTGGACGGGTCAGTGTGACCGGGCCTGAGGGAGCTAACCGGAGCTAGCGAGCTAACTATTCCTGACAGCCCCCTGAAGTATGTTCCTCTTACCCTGACCATCACAGGGCGTGTGCCTGAAGTTATTAATGCATGTCAACCAGTTAACCTTACAGCGGCTGACGGGCTAACTGCAGCTATATAACACCCGGTCTACAATATGAAGCCGATGCTGAAGTCCCTGAAACTTGCATTCTGGTGAAAATCCAGCAGGGGGCGACTCTTCTGGTTGCAAAAAGAAGAAATAATGGGAAAATGTTTCTCCTTCTCAGCTGAATAATTACCCCAGTAAACACTTTCCTGATGAGTTTATGGTCTCAGTCGCTAGTTTCAAGTCTTCTTCAACACAGCATGATGTTCATTTAGTAAATTATGGTCCCATTTATTTTAAAATAGACCACAAAGCAGAGAATGTTTCAGGGCGGGGTTATCTAGTCGTTACCATGACGACCTGTCAATCAGGCTAGACTCGTACCCTCGGCGCTGTGTAAATTTAACCAGCGCCGTTGAAAAAGCTTATCAGGAGTCGGCTGTTCACTTTCTCTGGTGAGAACATTTAGTTTTCAGACTGTTGTTCTCTGGACAAACTTATCAGCCTGTTAAAATGACAGTTAACCTGAGTTACAGCTGCACCTAGCTAAGCTAGCTAGCTAGCTCCGCACACGGCCGTTAGCTCCGCCGTATCGTCACTTCCGGGCGCTTCCTGGTTGCAAAAACTCGACATGGCGGCGCCCTATCGGCCAAACTCGAGGCTTCAAAACGGCGGTCCACAAACCAACGGGTGACGTCACCATGACTACGTCCATTTCTTATATACAGTCTGTGGATCTATCCTGTACGTGAGCCGAGATTAACGTCATCACGTTTTTTGCGCGTTGGCGTCTGGGACGAACCATATATGGAAGTTCCATTTCCGTCAACTTCCGTCACGTTTGTCTTCGGTCTGCAGGTGGATGTACTTGTAGTTATGGAGTCTTCAGCTGTAGTGAGCTCATTACTGCCCCCTGAGGCTGGAGAGCAGAAAACACTCAATGAGACTTAAATCACCTGATGTTCTTCAGCCACCGGCCACAGGAGGCAGCGCTGAGCTCACCTGCACCTTTAAACAAAGGTTTCAGTTCACAAGAGAGTTGGACACTCATTGGCCCGCTGAGCGTACGGAGAGATGTACAAATGTTTTTGTGCCTACACATGGACCCACCCGCCGCCGCTTCCTCATCTGCTGCCGCCCTCTGAGTGATGACGGGGTTTCCCTCCATTGCGTTGATTCAGTGGTCCGGGGAGTCAGCACAAACTGGGACTGTTAAATCGTGCTGCCTCACAACCAGCGTGTAGTAAATATAAATGTTTCGCTTATGAAACCAGTTAGAAGTCAAAGCAGCGATGAGCTCTTCAAATGTGAAACATCAATCTAAACCCTTCGGCGGGCCTGAGGCGGCGTCTGAAGAGGAGGGGGACCACCAGCACCACTTTACAGGCCGACACAGCCGACAACGTACGATTTGTTGCTCTGAGAAGCTTCATCAGTGAAACTCTGACTGATATTCAGGTGTTTGGTAACAAATCAGCACAGAGTGTCAGTAACCATGGAACAAATAGCGATCCAGAAAAGACCAGTGAATAAATGGGGCTCTGGTCCACAGGTTAGGTTGGCAGAGTTGCTTGAAGACATGAAATCCAGAATGGCTGCAAACCTTCTTTTCTATAAGTTTCCACAGCTCCTGTTGCCACATCACACTGTGAGTGAACTGAGATCAGAGACTTCAGTCTGACCCCAGGTCCAGGACTATGTGTTCTGAGGGCTTCTCTATCGCTGCCCCCAAACATTCTCCTCCTCCCTCCATCAGCCTTTCAGCAGCTCAGGTATTTCCTCTGAGGTCTCTGTAGGTCTGTCGGTGGGGGGCTCTCTGACCGTGGGTCTGGACTCTGAAGCACTTTGGATCCATCGTGTTGTGTGTTGTTCTTTTTAACTGAACTTGAGCTGAGCGGTGGCCGTAGTTGCAGTCAGGCAGCGTTGTGGTCACCTTGGAGGGGTCCTCCAGTGTCGGAGCACCCGGACCGTGGCGGAGGGGTTCTGGGTCAGTAGGTGGGTCACCTGGTCCAGACTGAGACTGACCACCTTCTCCCCGTTCACCTCCAGGATCTCATCTCCAACCACCAGCAGGCCGGCGTACAACTTCTCAGTGCCGCTGTCCACCATGTCCTCAACGTACACGCCTGCAGGTGTTAATACACAGCAATGCAGTATTAGTACCATCAACGAACCACAAGAACCTGCTGAGTACAAGTTTCATCTCGGCTCGTTAGGTATTAGTAGTAGTATCAGCAGCGTTGCAGTACCAGAGTCAGCTCGTCCTCTCCCCCTGCTGATGATGAATCCGTACATTTGGCTCTTCGGTCGGCTGAGTTCCAACAACAACGTTCCGTCAGAACAAACCTGAAGAACCCGACCGACAGAACGAACTGAGCTGGGACGGCCGACGTCCTCGATACTGAGACACCTCTGCAGGAACCTGCGAGCCAGACAGGGAGAGACAGGATCAGACCATAGACCGTAAACAACAGCAGTAGTACAGGTCAGTACAACATTAGTGTAAGTAGGACACGCCTCCAAGGACTTCATGTCCAATTAAAGCTGCAGGCAGCGGTGGTCGGGCCCTCGCAGTTGTAGCTCATCAAGGTGTGAGGCGGTCGCATTGCAGATTCTGGAGCTCTGCCGGTGCAGGTGTGAATTTGCTACGCGCCTCGGGCGTTGCACAAACGTGTTAAATATCACTTCCTACAAATGAATATTGGCGTGTAGATGTTTTCGCGGACTGTTATCAAGCACGTAAAGATTTGTACAGATGTGAGCATCTACACTGAAGTAACAACAACTTCCTTTGTAACGCCACCACCACGTTAACTGCAAACTCATGAGTGTCACACCAGGGCCTCATCAGTGTGTTAAAGGTTTTCTGCGACAGTTTTGACATGTCCGACCTGCTAGGAGTAGCACTTTACAACATAAAATGTGTCATTTCCTGTTGCCAGCAGGTGGCGCTATGACTTTGAGTGAATGTTAGCATACGGATGTGTTCAGGGCGCGCCTCTTATAATGTATTCCAAATCTGGTACAGATGTGAGCATGTAGACAGAATTTACAATAACTTCCTGTTTTATGGTGCATCATCAATTTTGGACTACGCCATGGGAACGCCGTTTCATGAAAAGTCACTATTTGCACAACCTTTAATCGTCAATGTGTTTAGACTGTACAGCACAAATCTGAAATCGGTCGGACTAAATCCCTAGGAGGAGTTCGTTAAAGTACAAAGTGTGTAAATCGCCAAAAATGACCATTAAATCCAAAATGGCCGACTTCCTGTTGGATTTAGGCAATGGCTAATGTTGAGCAGCAGCAGCTGTGTGGAGGCTGAGACGCAGTCGAGTTGTGATGTTAATTATTACAGATTCTAAAATCAGAAACTGGTGTGTTACTGGTCAGCAGCTGGTCTGTAGTCGGCAGAGCGGTCCTTCTTCTTCTGCTCCGACCCAAAAGACTGAACTGATGATGACTTCCTCAACTGCAAGAAGGGCGACCCCTGCTGGACAGACGGGAAACATACAGGTCAAAGAAGAAGAAGGGCGACCCCTGCTGGACAGACGGGAAACATACAGGTCAAAGAAGAAGAAGGGCGACCCCTGCTGGACAGACGAGTAACATGTAGCTGCAGTGCCGGAGGCTGCAGTTTCAGGACCGCAATCCTAGGACCGGAACAGCAATTCCAGGACCCTTGTTTACACTTTGATACTACCAGCTAGCTGACTGGCTAGCTATGTTACTCTTTACAGCCCCCTGAAGCCAGTTATCCTCACCACAACCCTACAGCTGCTAGCAGAAAGGGTTAACCTCCTTCGTGTTGCTGTGTATTACCACCACCATTCCACTAGATGGCATTGTCACAAGGGTCCTAGAACTGCGGTCCCAGGATTGCGGGGGTCCTGAAACTGCAGCCTTCCCGTACTGCAGCTTCATGCTATTGGGACAGACAGGAAACATACAGGTCAAAGAAGAAGAAGGGTAACATAGTATGTAGCTGTAGAACTGGAGGCGGCAGTTTCAGGACCACAATCCTAGGACCGGAACTGCATTTGTAGGACCCATGTTTACTTTGATACTGCCAGCAGCCCCCGAAAGCCAATAACCCCCAAACCCTAACCATCACAGGGTCGACCGGTGTGCAGCTGTACGGTTAATCGCCTTTGTGTTGCTGTGCATTACTATCACCAATCCACCAGATGACGCTGTCGCAAAAGAACTACGTTCCTAGAACTGCGGTCCCAGGACTGTGGGGGTCCTAAAACTACAGCTTCTGGTACTGCAGCTAGATGAATATTGAGGTGCATTCGAGGTGACAGCGGCTGACTTTCGCTGACTTGATGGTCTAACGTGAGCTGCAGGTGACTGCAGGGCCGGGGACTTAAAACGGCGCTGTCAAGTTGGACACATTCTACCTGTGTGAGCTCACTGTGAGCTGAGATCAGCGACTGATCTCACGGCATTTGCAAAGACAAATGTGGCGCAAGTGCAGGCGAAAGTCTGACACAATTTCTAACCAGCATGCATCACGCTTAACTTAACCGCATGAAGTCAAACGCAACCAAAGAAGAAGAAGAACGGCGACCCCTGCTGGACAGACAGGAAACATACAGGTCAAAGATGAAGAAGAAGAAGGGCGACCCCTGCTGGACAGACAGGAAACGTACAGGTCAAAGATGAAGAAGAAGGGCGACGCCTGCTGGACAGACAGGAAACGTACAGGTCAAAGATGAAGAAGAAGAAGGGCGACGCCTGCTGGACAGACAGGAAACATACAGGTCAAAAGAAGAAGAAGGGCGACCCCTACTGGACAGACAGGAAACGTACAGGTCAAAGATGAAGAAGAAGAAGGGCGACCCCTGCTGGACAAAGGTATGTTTCAGCTCACGCTCTCTACGGAAAGTTGAACGTGTCTGAATTGACCACAGTATTTTGCACAGGTGTCATTTGCAGTGGGGACGCTGGGGACATGTTCACTTTTTGAAATGGCTGATTTTGTCCCCACCACTTTTTTTTAAAGCATAAACTTAATTAAATTAAAAAACTTTCTGAAATACAGCTTGCAGTTAAATACCAAATGAAAGGTTTGTTTGCACATTAAGAAAACATGAAATGTAATTAAAATATAGAAAAACAATATGTGCATTATCCAAAAGAGGATTATGAAATGACCCAAAAGGTGCAGCAGCACCATTCAGTAACTTTAACAGCTTCTTGACACAGTTATATTCTGTTATATTTATATATTTTGAAATGTCACGTGCTTTTACATAAGTAAAAACATTCCCACCATAAACTGGTGCAGAAACTTTCACCAGAATGCAGGAAATGAAGTGTTTGAAGATCAAAACCCCCTGCTCATATATCTCAGCACTGAGGATGTCTTTAAAACTCTTTTTGTCTCGTTCTCGTGAACCTAATATCGTGTATTGTGATGTCTCGTGAGCGAAGTGTCTCTTCCCTTTGTCTCCACCACTTTTCAACACAAAGTGATGCCCTTGGTGTTTTTCTACGCCTCCCCTGCAGTTCGACTATAAAGTCAGCCACAGTCATCTCGAAGGCACCTGAAGGAGAAGAAGAAGAGGGGCGACCCCTGCTGGACGAACAGGAAACACACAGGTAATGTCAAAAAGTCTGCAGCCAATAGTGAAAATATATTAGTGAATCTCCTCACCACACTGAGCGACTGAACAGACGGTGTTTTCTTCAGGAGGCCAGAGGACTTCTTGGGACAAGAGGGCGGGGGATCCGAGCGGGCGGGGCCAGGTGATGAGGAAAGGGGCCGTGAACTGAGGCGGTCGAGGCTGCCGGTTCGAGTCCTGCTCAGTCTGACGGTGGAGAGAAGACGCCGCAGAGACAGACGCGAGGAATCGTCTCGGCTCATGAAGCTGAAGGAGACGGAGATGATTAATTATCAGAACTCTGTTAGAGAACTGAGGCTGAAGGTGGAGACGCACCAGCACTCATTCTGACCTTATCAGGTTTCAGTCAGACTGATCACAGGAAATAAAGTTTGTTTGTCAGTGTTTCTGTCTAGTGTTGTGGTACTCGAGACCGGTCTTAAGGCCACTTTTCTAAACCCTAATTAAACATTCCTGTTAACGAATGCCCCCCCCCTCCTGCTGATGTTGATTTAGTGTTTGTATGTGGGTGTTTTAATGGGAATGTGGATCTTTCAGATCAACATGAGAAGGACCTGTGATCTCGTTCGTGCCAAGTAATGTGATGAACTGGTCCTGGTCTTGACTTGGTCTCGGTTTGGGCGGTCTTGACTACAACACTAAAGGTGCTTTCAGACCAAAAGCGAAGCGAGCGTTCGGGGCGGTGAGTTTACATACAAAGTCAATGCAAAGACGAGTAGAGCTGCGATTTCCTGTCGTGCGGCGTGAAAATATTCAACTCACTCGAAGAAGTCGCAGGACGCTGAGTCGCGATAGCCTATCAGCGTTCAGATTGTCCGTACGTCACCGAGGCTTCAGAGCGTTGTGTGCAGAGGGCCGGGCAGAGCGGGGGATTGGAAATCTGCAGGCCGGCTGAGAGCTGCTAAACTTGGGGGAGAGGAGCAGGGAGCAGCTGCAACCTTCGGAGAAATAAACACCCGCAGTCGGTCGGATTCGGCTCTGACAGCTACGCCGTTTACTCGCAGGAGGAGCTCGGAGTTAACTGTTTTTATTAAATTAGCTTTTTACTTTAGTTTTTAGGATTACAACGTTCACACCCGGTTCCAGTGTTGTTGTTAGCGTCGTTAGCTCTGTCGGACTACGACTTCATATTTATATAAAAACGGGACAAAGCTGGACGTTACTTGGAGAAAAGAAAGCGAGGAGGTTGAACTACCTGGTGAGTTCAGAAAACATGTGTCTGTAACTTTATTCCAGCTGTCGTTGTACTTTACTGTGACCAAGTTAGCATAGCACAGCCCTGATCGATCCGAACTCCATTCAGAAAACAAACATTTTAGAAGTTGTTGTCCTGCTGTCTTGCTGACAGACCTGACAAAGCAGGAATTCATATGTTTAACAAATCTGCATCATGTTGTGGTTATTTCAGCATCAGTTTGATCCGTTTATTGCTATTTAATCACAGCTAAATGTTTCCTTTGGGTTCATACAGCTGTAGTAATGGCGAGTTCTGTTTATTCACCTGAGTGCGTTAAAATCGCCTTCTCGCTTTGTGTGTGAACACTTGCAGCGAATGTGCTCTCACGTTTGGTCTGAAACCGGTGTGACACCAAAATGTGTGACCTGTCACATTCTGTGACCCAAATGGGAAGTTAAGCGCCAGAGGCTTTGTTGACGATGTGAAGCGGTTGCTGCTTGGTTGTGGTGAGGAAAACATCGTCGTTTGGGTGTTGTCACAGAATCTGATAGGTCACAGATTTTGCTGTTACACCGGCGTTAGTCACATTCATTAATTTAAATTTATGACATCTTATTTATGTGCTTTAATACTAAATAAATCTGCCAGGATTTTTTGATGTTTCATGAGTTACCCTGTGAGAAATGTTGGACCCTGGTCCATGATGAAACAATTTGCAACCATTCAGGAACGTTTGATGTGGCACAGAAAGCAGTTTACACACTGGAATGACTTGTGAAATCGTGTGTTTTCCAACAACACCCCTCTCTGTTCACTAAACTGGCTCCCTGTTGCTTCTCACCAGTCCAAATCTCCTGTGCTGGTCTTTGGGGCTTCCCACCGCCGAGCCCTGGTCCGACCCTGCCTGACCGCCGCGCTCCCGTTTAGTTGGTCCGTCACCTAGAGGACCGCAGTCACTGCACACCTTCTGCTTCATACCTGATCCTTCAAACACCCCTCTTGTTGTGTAGCTCTGAACACGTGTTTGTTTTAATGTTCAAGTGTTTGAATGCATTGTTGCTTTGGACAAATGAAAGTTATCAATGTATTAATAAGGTATTTTGTTTAGTACATGTGCAGTGATGCCCTGTAGTTTCCATGGTGACTCATCAGTCTACCTCTTACCTCCGTGAGTGGCGCTTTATAACAAAGTTAGTATTATTATTATTATCACGTGCGAAGTGTTTGGGTTTAAACTCACTGTCCAGGAAGCGACGTGTCCTCACTGTGAAGGTCGGCTGTCATTGGCTGTCTGACTTGTCCGTAGCTGCTGCTGTCTGTGGGGGGAGGGGCTTGGCTCTCAGCTGTAAACCAATCAGAGGTAGAGATGTTAGTGTGTCATGTAACCAGTTTCTGAAATACTGCAGAGGACACGAACACAGGAAGTGTGAGGGAGGTCAGCTGATGCACAATATCGTTTAATTATTCAGATTTAATCGTTTTTCAGTACTTGTTGTCATGACGATCAGGATGTAACGTATGTTTATTACGCTTCAGACCGAGTCTGACTGAAAACAGAAGCCGTCCTCGGCAGCTCTGAGGTGAAGACGAAGGATCCGCACAGGTGAGGTGGCCGTCGGGCAGCCGTGGCTCCTCCCCTCCTCGCCGACTCTGTGACGTCGTACCTGCAGACCGGCGCCCTGCTTTATCTGACTGTGTGTGAATGTTCTCACCTGTTGCCTTTGAGCTCCTTCCTGGGGAGGGAGGAGGAGGAGGAGGGACTCTTCATCCTGAGATCCAGACCTCCGTCCTTCACACAGGGGCTCCTCTCCTTCAGCTCTGGCCCCGATCGGAGCTCTCTGTGGGGCTTGGCTGCTGCAGGTCTCCCTCGCTCCTCCTGGTTCTGGTTCTGCCCTGATTTTGTGCAGTTGGGCCTGACGCTCTGTGACATCATCAGTGATGTCACATGAGGAGAAGATGAGGAGGAGGAGGGCTGAGCTGGCGTGGTTGGTTGCTCGGGGGCGTAGGGGTTCATTGGCAGGTCTGTGGTAGGCGTGGCCTTAAGGAGGGTCACCTGGTTTCCGTTTAGTTCCACCTGATTGGGCCCCATCATCACCCGCCCAGCGCCGCTCCCTCCCCCGCTGGTCTCACCAGGTCTGACACAGCCAATGTAGGTCTCTCTGATTGGCTCAGTCCTGTACAGTCTCCGCCCCCTGTTTTCAGGTACAGGTGGGTGTAAACGGAGGTTCAGGTTGACTCCACCTCCTAAAACTGTCCCACAGAAGTCACACTGCCCCCCTGCCGGCGCCCGTCCCCTCTGCTGTCTGTCAGTAACATGCCCCGCCTCCGCCCTGGCCTTGACGTACAGGTTCAGGTCCGGTTTGGAGACAAGGACACCTGTCCCTCGCTGACCCCCCCGCCTCCTCTGACGCTCCAGGTAACGGGACTCCGCCTCCGTCTCTGTCTCATCCTCAAATCGCAGACGGCGAGTCGGAGACGCTACAGGGGGCCGTCGCCTCGTCGACCCGACAGCCGATTCGCTGCAGGACAAGTCACTCAGTTGTCCTGAGGCCACGCCCTCCGACCTCACCTGGGCAGCAGGATGCAGCCTGACCCCCGACCTGTGAACAGACCACAGTTAGAGGGCGCCAGTTTGAGCAGGACTGGGATCAGTTCAGTGTGAAGGACTTACTGAGGCTTCATAAAGCATCAGGTGCAGGAAGGTATGACAGGTTGTTACTGGCTCCACCTGTGAACTAATTTAACGAGGCTCGTAGAGTTTGACCACGCATGACGGAGCGCGACGTGATAAGGAGGACGTTTACAGCAGCAAACTCTACAGGGAACCGAAGACACTAAAGAACCAAAGAACCTCCAGCTCTCCAACACAGAGACTGAGGATCTAAACAGAACCACAGAAACGATTTCATCTCATTTAAAAGTCAGGAGAACCAAAGAGACACGGAGACAGTGAACGTCTCGCCAAAACGTTTCATTACAAAGTGTTCAACATCAGGGAGAAGGTCATGTATGTACTGTGTGTACTGCGTGTGTGTACTGTGTGTACTCACTGTGTGTGTGTGTGTACTCACTGTGTGTGTGCGTGTACTCACTGTGCGTGTGTGTCGGGGGTCAGCAGGTTGTGGTCGGCTCTCAGAGGAACGCAGCGACGCTTCATGCGACCTCCGTCCTCACACTGCTGCTGCCTCGGCAACCGAGCTGACACAAAGAGGCTGAACACACACACACACGGGGTGGGGGAGGGGAGAGGATGACATCAGCAGCTCTGATTGGTCGGTGGGACAGAGGAAGGAGGATTAAACTGAGCAGCTCGTCAGGACTCATTAACCTGACGAGACCACAGACTGTTTACATCAGCACTCACTGTGTGTGTGTTGTCTATTGTGTGTGTGTACTGTGTGTGTACTGTGTGTGTACTGTGTGTGTACTGTGTGTGTATTGTGTGTACTGTGTGTGTATTGTGTGTGTACTGTGTGTGTACTGTGTGTGTACTGTGTGTGTATTGTGTGTACTGTGTGTGTATTGTGTGTGTACTGTGTGTGTACTGTGTGTGTACTGTGTGTGTACTGTGTGTGTATTACATGTCCATGTTTAATTTGTTTTATTTTTCATTTTGTTGTTTTGTTTATTCGACAGCGACAAATGAAACTCTGCTTTTTAAAGTTGATGCTGTGTGTTTAGTTTTCTTTAAAATGTGTGTGTCCCTGGTGAGGCTTTTAAAGTGTTGAGTTTAAAATATATATTATGTGTATATATAAATATAATTATATATAACATTAAAATACAAACAGTTAAATCCAGTACATGCAGTAAGACACAGTGCAGACAAACCAGAGACCAGTAACAACAACACAAAATAAGAGGTGTGTGTATGTGTGCTTGTGTCCATGCAAACTCACACATGAACACGCCCAAAGTGCATGCGTGTGTGTGTGTGTGTGTGTGTGTTTTGTATCCTGCACATTCAGTGTTTCTGTATTTGTTAAAAAGCTTCAGTTCTGTCAATGTTTTCATTTCAGATGGTTCTGCTATGTTCCACTCTCTTTGTTTGTGTACTGTGTGTGTGTGTACTGTGTGTACTGTGTGTGTACTGTGTGTAATGTGTGTGTACTGTGTGTACTGTGTGTACTGAACTGAACACTTTTATTCCCTGGATGTTAATTTATGAGACATGAAGCTGCTTCAGCAGAGCTGCTGACATCTGATGTGAATTCGCAGTTTGACATTTACTCTCCACCTTCACACTGAGACTCTACTGTTAAAATCATCTCTTGACTCTGTTGAGTTGCAGCAACCCACTGACTCTGTTGAGTTGCAGCAACCCACTGACTCTGCTGGGCTGCAGACGTTAGCTGGCACCTTCATATATCTCTGAACTTTTATCCCTCTGTGAGCCGGGATGCAGACTGAGATCCTCTGGTGGGACGCAGATAACTATTCCAAGGTCTAGGCTATAAACCAAAGGGGGACAGGGCCTCTGCTGTCGGTACCCCTACAGTCTGGATGAGGCTACCAGAGGAGCTGAGGCTCAGAGACTGTTCCTGGTTTATCTAATTTCTTAAGATTCAATCATACAAAAAAACCTTCAGTTTGTGATTATTGTTTTTTGGTTATTTGCATATTGACTTGTTTGTGTTTTAAACAACTTTATGACCTTTATCTTTTTTTAAATAGACTTTTGTATGTTTTTATATTGTAAACCACTGTGTGAGGTCTATTAGTATTTTAGCTCTTATTTTATATTGACTTTAGAAATAAAACTATTATTATTATTCTGATAACTCTTAAATATACTGTTCTGTTATATCTCCTCCTTGTGTGCAATGTTGATATGTTCCACTCCTACAACTCCCACAATGCACCTGGTCCCGGAAATGATGTAGCACCCCGCTGCTTCCCCGCGTGTGTAGTGTGTTGTGGTGGAGCCAACATGGCGGCTCCTCTGGAAGTGATAGTGAGCAGCGACTCCGGGTCTCAGCTCTGGAACAGCACCGTGTTCGACCTGCACAGCGGCTCCAGCCTGCTGTCTTACCGGGGAGGGAACAGCGCGGCCCGGACACTGACCGTCCTCAGCGGGCAGTACCTGCTCTCCGCCCAGGTGGGCAAGAACTTCATCAACGTGTGGGAAATCCAGAGGAAGGTAAGTTAGGGGCTGTGCATCTGAACGCACCTGGAGACACACCTGAACACAGCAGAACACACCTGCTGCGTGTCACCTCACCTACACACCGTCCACTGCGGGAACAGGTGGCGGGAAAAGCCCGGAGTCACTCCTGAACACAGACAGACACAACCACACCAAACTCACGTATAGAATCAGTCATTTTTAACACGACGCTCGCCTTAAAACACAAACACACCTGTAAGACAACAGATAAGAATCAGTACCGACCAGTCGGGTCTGTTGGTCAGTTCGGCGTTGAAATCATCCACCAAACTTAATTTTACTTTAGTTAAAACTGATCTGCTGTAATGAACTCTCCTCAGCTCGCTGCATCCCTCCATTGTGCGTGTGGGTTCAAGAAGGACGTGAAGAACAGATGGAACAGTAGAAAAGATTAAATACTGTGTACTACAGTGGTTTTTATTTACGCCGAATTTCAAATCAGACAGTTTTTATTACATTAAGTAACAGTTCGTATCGTAATTTATAGTAATATTAGGTGGCCGATAATCAAAGACAAAATCAGTCGATTTTTGAATGAAGGTGCAGCTGCATCCCAATACTCTGTATTTCGCTGTTTTTAGTAGAAAGCAGGTCTGTGTGCATCCAGTATATTAAACAGGCTTTACTGTATTATAAAAATCACTGACTTTCAGTGATTCACGGGATTTTCTGTTGTATGTATGTATAATGTAATTATAGCCTACCATTACTTTACATTTGTATGTGTGGAAACAAACCAACTGTTCACATATCTATTTATTTACACAATGTAAAATTAACTAAGGTCATTATAGTAGATTAAAATATTAGTACACAGATTTGGAATAATCCAATAATAAAAGTCCTAAACTTTGAGGATGCGCGGTTTAACGTCGGAACAACGAAAGCTGCTGCTGGAGGAACAGCGAAAACACAACCTCTGCAGGAGGAACATGTGGAATAAAGAAGGGTTAGCAATGAAAACACCTTCCTGTCTGCAGCTGGACAGATTAAATTATACTTTCTGCATGTTTTTACTTGTTGAACGAGTGAATTGGCTTTTTAGTCACTAAGCTTGCGGCGTTTCAGAGACTCTCAGTGACCCGTTTTAAACTATTATTATTTATTATTTTTTAATAATTATGCAAAAAACAGTCAAAAACTTAAGATTTAACACATCCTGAAGTTTTAAATGCCAAAGTTTAGAAGCTAGTGAAGTTTAAAAGTCAGGAGTCACTGTCACGGAGCCATTCTACAAATTAGCTCTTAATTTTTCTATTACCATAAATATTTTGTTGAAAAAAGAGATTAACTAATCAAATTTGTTGAAAAAGATAATAGTTTTGAATGTTTTACCTCCGACTTGTGAAGTTATCCACTGTGTCGAGTGTTTGTCCCACTCTGACCAGAAAGAAAAGTTTAACCACATAATTAACCATCTGGTTTCTTTAATTGTCACTCAGGAGCAAAAACCAGCCGTTAAACTTTAAAGAAATAACAATTTGACATTTATCCTGATGATTATCAATATCAGAAGTTTTTATTGTGATAACATTTTTGGCCCAGCCTTGTTGTTTCTTCTGGAAACAATGTGCCCCTTTCGTTTAAAGTCAAGTCAAACTGAAGGCGTCGCATATTTTTACCAGATGTGTTGCTTGTTTGAGTCATGACTGTTTTTTGCTGACTGCTGTCTGCACACTCGGGGACAATAAAGAGATCCTTGATCCTTGAACACACACCTGAGCTGTATTTCTGTAACGTCCCGGCTCGCCTCTGCTGTTTCTGAATCTGTTGTCGTGTCACTTCCTGTTTGTTGTCCAGGATCAGCTGCAGCAGAAGATCGTGTGCCCAGGTGTGGTCACCTGTCTGACCGCCTCACCTAACGGGCTCTTCCTCACCGCCGCCATCGCTGAGGCCATTTACCTGTGGGAGGTGAGTCAGGCCACGTCCCTCTTCTTTGTGTGCGTGTGGACAGGGTTGTAACGGCGTCACGTCAGCGCAGTTTTTAACTAAAGCTATCCAGTCCATCAGGGAAACTGAGGGAAAACCAGTAAATATTTTCCATCAACTACGATCACGTTTCAGCAAAATCAGTGTATAAAGTTGTGCTTTTGTTCAGAAACACTGTTTTTCAGCAGTCAGAAAAACAAAGCGTTTGTCAACAACATCGTTTGTCAGCGATGGGTCAGATCCTGGCGTTCAGGCCCAGTGCAGTGACGTTATAACAACATTCAAACATCCAATTTTAATTTCATGGAAATGGGAGATTTAATAATTGTATGTTTCTCTAAACATCCTCGGCGCAGACATCTTCGATTCTCTCATCTTTATTTGTGTATTTGGTATTGAAGTCATACCAAAGTAACTCAAAGTAATCAGGTTACTTTTATTTTGTGATACTTGGATTATGTTACTGATTACATTATTTTTAAGAAGTAATTAGTAATTGTACCGGATTCCATTTTCAAAGTAATAAGGTATCGAAACACAGACGCCAAGTATCGATATTTTATTACATAAATTGCAGATGGGAGTTTTAACTTTTTAGTACCAGAGGTCACTAATAGGTGGACCGGATCCGGACCGCAGACCAACAGCCGATTTATTATTGAGACTTACCACCTCGTGACGGAGCGTTTCTATTTTAACCCGCGCAGCTTTTCTAGCATTTACTGTCCTGGTTTAGCGGCCAGCAAACTCACAGACCAATCACATGTGCTCAGATCGTCTCATGTGACGCTGCAACAACTTTACGTTTTGGTGCTGAATGATAACGCAAGTTAGTCGTTTTGATGTTCCGGACCTCTGGACTAGAATAATAACATCTATTGCTTTTTCCACTAGAAAACTGAACAGGACATATGAAGGACTGAAAAAGTGTCATGAACAAACAGAGAAATTGATCTTTTTAGATAAAAAGATTTTGACAAAGTTTGACTTTAGGGACCTAACTGGAAGTTGGAAAAAGGTATTAAATTGCAATATATCTCAATATATTTAAAATCGCAATAAAAGTTGGGTGGGTCCTATGAATGTCTTTCTCCTCCTCTGATTGGTTCCTAACACCTGTTCTCTGATTTGCTCAGGTGTCGACAGGTAAGCTGCTGTGCGTCCTCAGTCGTCACTATCAGGATGTCACCTGTCTGAAGTTCACAGATGACAGCAGCCATTTTGTTTCTGGAGGAAAAGACAACATGGCTCTGGTGTGGAGTCTGTCCAGGTAACACACGCCCTCAATAAGCCCCAAACACGCCCTGAAACGCTCAACTCCAAACGCACCGAATACGCCCCAAACACGCCCTGAACACGTTCAGACGCCCCAAACTCACCCCGAACACGCCCAAACATGACCTGAATATGCCCCAAACATGCCCGTGCACCCTAAACTTGCCCCAAACACGTCCCAAACTCACCGCGAACTCACCCCAAATACATCCCAAACATGCCCCGATCTCACCCTGAACACGCCCCAAACACGCCCCGGACTCGTCCCGAACACTCCTGAACACGTCACATATGTTTTATAGGAGACACGCCACTCAATCACTTCCTCTATACAACTCTCTGGGGAAAGCCCGTAACGGCACAGATGGCAGTTATCCCGCCCGTCCTGCTAGAAAGCCAATTGTCATCTTTTAACAGCCGAAGCAGTAAACAAATTTCAGTCAATCGTGTGGTTTCCCTGTCGTAAGGGCGTTTTTAAAAAAAATCTTATTTTGGGGCAAAGTCGTCAAACCTTTTCAGCGATTTTGATCAGATTGTCCTCCTGATTCTGTTCATGTAGCTTTTATGTCCCAGTCAGCAGTGAAAGTTCTGGCTCTCTGCGCGTTCAGTCAGACAGGAGCCTGGGCTTGTTAGTCTAAATTAGCTGCCCGGAGGCGTCGCCAAGATGGCTGCCGAGTGGCGTGACTTGCCAGAAGGACTTTGGACACGCCCACCAAACGAGGGATAACATAGCCCGAAGAATCAGAAAAACGGGTGCAAAACGTCTTGAGATTGAACTGTGTTGTTCTGTTTCCTGTTCCAGCTGAACGCAGCAGCAGTCACCTTCCCTCCTGTGCTGCTGCTGCTTGTTTTCTACGTTGCAGATTAAAACTGAAAACATCAAAAGTGTGAAAGAACACAGGTGGAACTGCGAAGGAAAGAAGAAGTGTTAAAGAACGGAGAACCTGTTTTAGATTTTAGATTCACGCTTTGCTTCGGGACGCTGACGTCACAGTGTCCTTCATGCTTCACGGTGCAAACTGTGTGTTTGTTGGCCCACGCCGCCTCCTCCTCTTGTTCCTCTTCCTCTTCCTCCTCCTCTTATTCTTCCTCTTGTTCTTCCTCTTCCTTTTGTTTCTCCTCTTCCTCTTGTTCCTCCTTTTGTTCCTCTTCCTCCTCTTGTTCTTCCTCCTCCTCTTGTTCCTCTTCCTCTTCCTCCTCCTCTTGTTCTTCCTCTTCCTTTTGTTTCTCCTCTTCCTCTTGTTCCTCCTTTTGTTCCTCTTCCTCCTCTTGTTCCTCCTCCTCCTCCTCTTGTTCCTCCTCCTCTGCAGCGGCTCGGCCCTGACGGCCTGATCCGCCTCCTCTGACCACCTGATGCTGAGATGTGTCTCCTGCTCTCTGAAGTCTTTATGTGGACTCTGATCTGCGGTTTCTAAAGACCTTCTCCTCTGCAGCAGAGGGATCTCCTGGTCTTCCTCTCCTCCCAAGAACCAGCTCCATCACAGCGTTTGATGGTTTTCAGGATACAAAAGTTCTTGTAGTTTTCCGGACTGACTGACCTTCAGGTCTTAAAGTACCGGTGGACTCGGGTCTCTCTTCACTTAGGATTACACCGTAGTGAAGCAGGCTGTTCCCCGAACAAAACTGTCTCTCAGCTGATGGTCTCAAACACATGGAGACGGCAGGACGTCCCACAGAGGACCTCGTGACAAGGTACACCCGGTAACTGGTGCCCGGTCCAGGTGCCCGGTCCAGGTGCCCGCCTCATGAAGCCGACTGAGAGAACGAAGCAAAGCAAAACGTGAAGCAAAAATCTAAAACTGATTCTGGTCTGATTCCATCTGTGTGTTTGAATCTGTAGAAAACAAGAAGAAGGGAAGGTGAGACCCACCTGCTGATCTGAGCTCAGGGTCACTAACGTCCTCGTGCTCGGCACGAACGCCGTGAACCAGCTGGGTTTTTATATTCCTGATGATGATGAAGAGACCTGAGATGTAGGATGATCCTCTGACCACCAGGGGGAGCCCTGACCCAGCTGGTCGGTCTGTTACCATGGAGACACACAGAGGTGTTTCACCTGGACTGATTGATTAGTTGATTGACAGAAAGATGATCGATTCATCGTTGGTGCTTTTCATCATCTGTCAGAACACACAGGACTGATTTCTGATTGGTCAGATCAGGTCTCTCTCTCTCCTCTCTGATTGGTCAGAGCTGGACTCTCGGTTTCTTGTTTGATTCTTGAAATATGAAACGGACAGAAGCAGCCGGTGTCGAGCCGATCCAGAATCAGAACCAGGTCCTGAGCCGGAGTCAAACCCGCAAGCTGTTGCCAGGTGGGGAGGAGGAGGCAGCTGATTGGCTGAGTCTCACCTGACTGTGATGTCAGCGAGCAGCAGAGGATGATGGGAAACGTGTGCTGACTGTTAAACATGTTTGATCTTCATCGTTCTTCCTCTTAGAAACATGAAGACCAATAAAATCAGTCGGCCTCCTTCAGCTGCAGCAGAGAAACGTGCAGCTGATGATCGTAGATAAATTTTATTGATCCTGAGAGTGACGCCAGACGAAGCCACTCGTCAATCACAATCACCTGGGTGCAGACTAGCGCCCAACACCCCCCCGGATCATCTTATTTAATCTCTATTGGCCAATGAAGGTCTGTTTTAATTAGTTTTAAATCTGCCTCAGACTTATTTTCCCACCTGCACCTCTGCTGCAAACGCACCTGCTGGCCCCGCCCTTTTCTCCATCGGCACCTTTTTCCGGACGTTTCCACTCAGATATCCGACGTGTCGCGTCAGATGACGACGCTGTGTGTCATCATCCGTCGGTGTTTGTGAAGCGTTTACTGGTTCAGTGTTTCAGCAGGGCCGCTGCTAGACATGAAGCTCTACTGGGGAAGAGGCCCCCTCGTTCCCCCATTCATCATTTAGATTTTTATTTAGTTTTGATTAAAGTGTATGAAATGTGTCAGCGTGTGCCTCACCAGCTGCCCTTGATATTGTTATCTGTCAGGTCTGAAAGGGATTTGAGCAGAGCGCTCGCACACCTGTGGAGCCACCTGAGACAAACTGCCCCCCTGCCAGACCTGTGAGCCATGTAAACAATGTGCCACTGCGGCACAGTCACACCTGACACTGCAGTGCAGCTGAGAAGCAGCAGCAGTCTGAGCTGCTTGTATCTGATGCTGCTGTGCTCGTTCTGGCTGAGGCTGCCTGTGGTTCACCCGGGTCTGTGGGACCTGCTGAAGACATCTGGACTGGGTCTGTGCTGGTACTGGCTTATGATCCAGCATCTAGACTCCTGACAAGCTTTAGCAGAGCCCCTGTAAATTATAAATATCAATACTTGAAGAAAATAAAAGATTTAAATGTTATCAGCTGCTTCAAACTGGCTGCAGGTTTCCTTTAATACATTTTCACAAGGAAAATGTTATAAATTCTGTGACTGAGTCTGTAACGGTTCCTCACTTTCATCCCAAGACACTAAAATCATCCGTTTCCTGTTGGAGGTTCTGAATGTGGAACCTGTGTGACCCGGGTCCACTCACTGTTTCCTCTGTGTGTGTTTCAGCGTGATCCAGCTGGATCTAAGCCACACCCCTGAGCCGAGGCACATCCTTTCTCGTCACTCTCTGCCAATCACAGACCTGCACTGTGGCCTGATGGGAGTTCAGGCCAGAATAGCCACCGCCTCCTTAGACCAAACCGTCAAGGTAAGACAACAGGCGGAGGTTACATCAGCTGCTCAGGTACGACAGGCGGAGGTTACATCAGCTGCTCAGGTACGACAGGCGGAGGTTACATCAGCTGCTCAGGTACGACAGGCGGAGGTTACATCAGCTGCTCAGGTACGACAGGCGGAGGTTACATCAGGTACGACAGGCGGAGGTTACATCTGCTGCTCAGGTACGACAGGCGGAGGTTACATCTGCTGCTCAGGTACGACAGGCGGAGGTTACATCAGCTGCTCAGGTACGACAGGCGGAGGTTACATCAGCTGCTCAGGTACGACAGGCGGAGGTTACATCAGGTACGTACGAGGCGGAGGTTACATCAGCTGCTCAGGTACGACAGGCGGAGGTTACATCTGCTGCTCAGATACGACAGGCGGAGGTTACATCTGCTGCTCAGGTCCGACAGGCAGGAGGTTACATCAGGATACTGACAGGCGGAGGTTACATCAGCTGCTCAGGTACGACAGGCGGAGGTTACATCTGCTGCTCAGAGTACGACAGGCGGAGGTTACATCTGCTGCTCAGGTCCGACAGGCTGGAGGTTACATCTGCTGCTCAGGATACGACAGGCGGAGGTTACATCAGCTGCTCAGGTAGCGACAGGCGGAGGTTACATCAGCTGCTCAGGTACGTACAGGCGGAGGTTACATCAGCTGCTCAGGATACGACTAGGCGGAGGTTACATCAGGTACGTACAGGCGGAGGTTACATCTGCTGCTCAGGTACGCACAGGCGGAGGTTACATCTGCTGCTCAGGACTACGACAGGCGGAGGTTACATCAGCTGCTCAGGTACGACAGGCGGAGGTTACATCAGCTGCTCAGGTACGACAGGCGGAGGTTACATCAGGTACGACAGGCGGAGGTTACATCAGCTGCTCAGGTACGACAGGCGGAGGTTACATCTGCTGCTCAGGTCCGACAGGCGGAGGTTACATCAGGTACGACAGGCGGAGGTTACATCAGCTGCTCAGGTACGACAGGCGGAGGTTACATCTGCTGCTCAGGTACGACAGGCGGAGGTTACATCTGCTGCTCAGGTCCGACAGGCGGAGGTTACATCTGCTGCTCAGGTACGACAGGCGGAGGTTACATCTGCTGCTCAGGTACGACAGGCGGAGGTTACATCAGGTACGACAGGCGGAGGTTACATCAGCTGCAGATGACCTTCTGTCCTCGTATCTGTTTCATCAGCGGTCAAACGAATGTTTACTGTCAACAAAACAAACAGACGTTTCCTGCTCAGATAAAACCTTTAAATATTTAACCTGAGGACAGAAACGTTTATCTGACATCCAGCACAAAGGTTTGTCCTGAAACTTCCAGTTTGTCCCTCAGCAGCAGATCGGATTGATCATTTTATTTCACAGATACCATCACCATCAAATTCTATAATACGGCGGGGAAAGAAGCTAAAAGGAAGCTTATAGCTGGGGGCCCATAATTTATGAAAAGAAGTGGAACAGACAAGGTACACAGTTACCAGCTGCACCCAAACAAAGCACACAAAGCGCAGCAGTACATACAATCATACACGTACACATACATCCCAGTAGTCCATGAAAGACAGTTATATTAAATATAGGTAGGTAATATTTTTTTAGTTGTCTTTTGAAGGTGGAGATAAAGGGTAACACCTACAGACAACGCTCATACTGGCGCGAGCATGTCGACGATATTTTCCAAATATGAGTGGTTTGGTTCTCGTTTGGTAAATGTGCCGGGGGCTGGAGACAGGAACAAGACTACTCAATCTAAAGTTCATACCACTGACAATTAAAAACAGGCGTTATGATATTTGTTTAGCTCAGCTAGTCTGAATAACTCAAAGCGATAAAATAGAGGGTGGGTAGGAGAATTTATCTCGGACCAGGACAAAGCCCGCACAGCTTTCTTTTGCAGAGATGCAAGTTTTTTAAGATGGACTTGTAAAGGTGTTGCACCATATCACATTACAGTAATTAAGATGTGGTTCAAAGAGCGTTTCTGCAGGCAGGACGTAGCGGACACACCTGTCTCCTGCTCACAGAGGGCGTCGCTTCCTGTAACGTCACCACGACGTCTTTCCACAGTTTGACTCTCAGAGCCTCTTTAAGTTTCTGCTTTAAGCTCTGAGCCTCCTGGTCGCCTTCCCGCTGCTCACTGCTCCTCTTAACGTTTGAGTCCAGACCTGCAGCTGCCAGCACACTGTAGCTCCTGACGCTCATATTTCCACCTCTGCCGTGTGATTTGAACGCAGCATTAATTACACTTCGTGGTCGATTTGACAGCGATATGACGCCTCACCCTGAAGGTTTTAGATCAGAACAATTAAAATATCTTCAGAGACGCTAACGAGCTGAGTTTCTCTAATTCTGCCGTTTTCTTAATGAGGTTTGGTTTGAGTTTTTCTTTCTGCAGATTGTAGAACTGAGACACGTCTCCTTTCGAACAGGAAGTGAATTAATGCGAGTGCTGATAAATCCTCCCCGAGGCTCTGATCTGGTGGACGCTCGTCGTCTCTCCTTTCTGGTCTGTGATTGGCTGGTCGCCCTTTGGGGACAGATGCTCACATCTTCTCTATAAAAGCCTTTAATTAATCTCAGAGTGGCGCTTCTGTTAAGAGAATTAGTAGAACCAGGAGCGGCGTACTATAAAGTAGACTGTGTGGTGCTCTGACTCGGCGCGTGGAGACGGTTTCAGTGTCTTCGGGCTGTAAAAGTGTTTTTAAGCGTCTCCGCGGTTTCACGCCGAACCCGGTCGTCCGTCTCCGGGTTTGACTTCCTGTCAGAGTGAGGGTGTAGCTGTGGGTTCGACCTCGGGCTCGTTCAGCTGATGGATGAGCCCGTTACGAAGCTGCTGGGTGGAAGCGGAGGTAGGCCGACTATCGCCATGACGATCAGACAGGCGAGGAGGTCGCGTCCTCTCTGAGACGAAGTCAGACTGATGATGGTGAAGCTAAACTGCAGCACAGCTCGTGTCCTGCAGAGTAAACACTGAGTGTTTACTGAAGCAGCACTGAAACGTGTTTTGAACCAATCAGGCGACTGAGGACACTGATCAGAGTGATTCACATCTTCGAACACAGAGCGTCTCCCCCCCGTTATCCTCAGATCCGTTTTTAATTTTGGTAAAATCCCGTCTGACATAAATCACAGGAGGCGGAGTCCCGGTAATGTGACATCGTAACGGATGGTGAGGAGGCGTTGAACACGAGCCCGAGACGTTTCTGCTGCTCGCGCTTTAAATGATCACATTTTTAAGTGGAGTCTGGAACAGAACCAGTCTGTGTTCTGCAGAGCCAGCAGCTCTATTATACCAAGAGGGAGCGGAGGTCAGAGGTCAGCTGGCAGCACAGACGAATCACATCCTCTGATCATTCCTGCCGGCGAGGGCGAGCTTTGTCGTCCAGAAAGTGAAATTAACCGGGTTCGGGGCTGCTGGGCTTCATGTTTCTGTCCTCTGATCCTGCTCCCTCTGAAGTGTTTGTCTCCTTGTGTCCAGGTGTGGGAGTTGTCCTCAGGCGGGCTGCTGCTGTCCGTCCTGTTTGACGTGGAGATCATGTCGGTGACCTTCGACCCCTGCGAGTACTTCCTGTTCTGCGGAGGCAGCGACGGAAACATTTTCCAGGTGTCTCTGTGCAGCCAGGTGAGACTGACCGTCCACGCCGCCTCACATCACTCGCTCCACTTCCTGTCACAGTGCTCAGACCGCACGCACATCTGTCCGGCCTCATCGGCTGATCACGAAGATGCGCCGCGGCGTCCTGCAGCTGCACGCGGGGAAGGAATCACGGCTTCCTGTGCATCATAGAGTTTAAAGTTCTGTTGATGAAGCTTTTCCTGTTTTAGAGTTCTGAGCTGCGAAAAGCCTACCACAGACGCAAAATAGGTTTTATTGTGAAACAAACAATAATTAATCCAAAAAAACTGAAAACTTGAGTATGACCGAGACCTTTAAATGTGTTACTTTAGAGAGAAGCTCAGGGTCCGGGTCCTGCTGGATCCCCAGTCAATAAAACGATAACAATAATTATCGCAATATAATTTTTTAATAACAGTATAACAGATGTTCAGTGAATATTCAATGTTCACTAGTCACTAGAATCACACACAAATTAGGACTTTTTTTGTTAAGTTGTTTATTTTATTGAAGAAAAAGGAGTGAAAAAAAGATTTTTACTTAATTTTACTCGTGTGTATTTGTCGACAAAGATTTTGTCATAATTGTTTAATAATTTTCTGCCTCAGATTTGCTAAATGATCCACTGTTTGGCATCAAGTGTTGTGACCCTAGACTGTATATAAGAAGTGGGCGTAGTCATGGTGACGTCACCCGTTGGTTTGTGGACCGCCGTTTTGAAGCCTCGAGTTTGGCCGATAGGGCGCCGCCATGTCGAGTTTTTGCAACCAGGAAGTGACGATACGGCGGAGCTAACGGCCGTGTGCGGAGCTAGCTAGCTAGCTAGCTTAGCTAGGTGCAGCTGTAACTCAGGTTAACTGTCATTTTAACAGGCTGATAAGTTTGTCCAGAGAACAACAGTCTGAAAACTAAATGTTCTCACCAGAGAAAGTGAACAGCCGACTCCTAACAAGCTTTTTCAACGGCGCTGGTTAAATTTACACAGCGCCGAGGGTACGAGTCGGCTCTAGCCTGACTGACAGGTCGCCATGGTAACGACTTGTCAATCATAGATAACCTTTGTGGTCTATTTTAAAATAAATGGGACCATAATTTACTAAATGAACATCATGCTGTGTTGAAGAAGACTTGAAACTAGCGACTGAGACCATAAACTCATCAGGAAAGTGTTTACTGGGGTAATTATTCAGCTGAGAAGGAGAAACATTTTCCCATTATTTCTAATGGAGCCGGACTTCTTTTTGCAACCAGAAGAGTCGCCCCCTGCTGGATTTTCAATAGAATGCAGCTTTCAGGGACTTCAGCATCGGCTCCATATTGTAGACCGGAAGCTTCCTGCTTGGTTGTAAATAAGAGTTTAAACCCCAATTAACCATCAGGTTTCTTCAACTTTAACTCAGGAGCAAAAATCAGACTTTAAACATGAAAGAAATAACGATTTGATACTTAAAGTGATAATTATCGTATCGAGAGATATGAAATTCTTTATCGTGATAACATTTTTGGCCGTATCGTCCTGCCCTAGTTGGCACCAGACCAGGTTTCTTTGATGAGCTCTGGTTTAGTCTCATCTGACCACAGTCCCTTCCTCCATGTGTTTTGGGGAGTCCCCCCACAGGCCTCCTGAAGTCCAGCTCTGCACAGTGGACGGCTCACAGAGCTGCTTTGGTCAGATAGAACTTGCAGCTCCTCCAGGTCTGCTTCACTGATGAACCAGAGCTGCAGATGATCCTGATGAGCTTTCTCGCTCTTCTATCGACTTCATGAAAAGTGTGTTTCAGCCAAAGGCCGGTGCTCCGGATGGTCCCGGTCTTAAGATCCTACCATCGTACAGCCTACACCCTTTATCTTACAGTTCAGCAGCCTGATGTCGACGTCTTACATCAGTTTATCTCCACATGAATCTGTTGGCTTCACAGATCCTGACTGATGGTCTCGTGTCAGTGCTGCTCTCCACACTTCATCTGGAAACAAAGGCGGCGTCGGCTCACTCTGCTCCTACAGTAAAAACTACAGCAGATGATATTTTAACGTAAAGAGGAGACGTGTAATTATGCAGATGAGGCTAAATCCTGGAGAGTCGGCGTGTTTGATGATTCGTCTCTGTATTCATTCGTCTCCATCGTTCCTCTGACTCGATGCTGTTGTTTCTTTTCACAGCAGATTTACATTTTAAAGCTTCGCTGAGTTAATCCTCTAAACAAACCAGAGATCTCGTCCTCCATAAACACCCCCCCCCATCCTCCCCCTGAACTGGTGATTCAGTCTCCGAGGACATTTTTGCCAACTTTGCTTTGGTATTTTGTTGCCTGCCAGGAAACACAAGAGAAGGAGCGTAAGAGAAAATAAATGAGCACTGCAAAAGTCAAGAAATAGAAAATAGAAAACATGAAAATATTATCAGAATGTACAATATGTGCAAAACGTAACGTGGGTCTGTGCGCCTGGACAGGAGTCAGTGTCCATCTCCTTCTGGTTCTGGTCCTGATGGACTGCAGCCTCCTGCTGAAGGGGAGTGTCCCAAATGAAGGCGTACTGGAGGGATACAGGTCCAGGAGGCGTACAGGTCCTGGGTGGTGATGGTGCACAGGAAGAGGAAGGGTGATGGGGGTCGTCTTCAAACCGTCTGTCCCTGCAGACTCGTCCCATTGGTCGTCTTCAAACTGTCTGTCCCTGCAGACTCATCTTATTGGTCGTCTTCGGACAGTTTGTCCCTGCAGACTCGTCTTATTGGTCGTCTTCAACTGTCTGTCCCTGCAGACTCATCTTATTGGTCGTCTTCGGGCAGTTTGTCCCTGCAGACTCGTCTTATTGGTCGTCTTCAACTGTCTGTCACTGCAGACTCATCTTATTGGTCGTCTTCGGGCAGTTTGTCCCTGCAGACTCGTCTTATTGGTCGTCTTCAACTGTCTGTCCCTGCAGACTCGTCTTATTGGTCGTCTTCAACCTGTCTGTCCCTGCAGACTCGTCCCATTGGTCATCTTCAGGCCGTCTGTCTCTGCAGACTCGTCTTATTGGTCGTCTTCAGGTCGTCTGTCCCTGCAGACTTGTCTTATTTGTCGTCTTCAGGCCCTCTGTCCCTGCAGACTCGTCTTATTGGTCGTCTTCAGGTCGTCTGTCCCTGCAGACTCGTCCCATTGGTCGTCTTCAACTGTCTGTCCCTGCAGACTCGTCTTATTGGTCGTCTTCAGGTCGTCTGTCCCTGCAGACTCGTCTTATTGGTCGTCTTCAGGTCGTCTGTCCCTGCAGACTCGTCCCATTGGTTGTCTTCAACTGTCTGTCCTTGCAGACTTGTCTTATTGGTCGTCTTCAGGCCGTCTGTCCCTGCAGACTCGTCTTATTGGTCGTCTTCAGGCCGTCTGTCCCTGCAGACTCGTCTTATTGGTCGTCTTCAGGCCGTCTGTCCCTACAGACTCGTCCCATTGGTCGTCTTCAACTGTCTGTCCCTGCAGACTCGTCCCATTGGTCGTCTTCAGGCCGTCTGTCCCTGCAGACTCGTCTTATTGGTCGTCTTCAGGCCATCTGTCCCTACAGACTCGTCCCATTGGTCGTCTTCAACTGTCTGTCCCTGCAGACTCGTCCCATTGGTCGTCTTCAGGCCGTTCTGTCCCTGCAGACTCGCTCTTATTGGTCGTCTTCAGGCCGTCTGTCCCTGCAGACTCGTCCTATTGGTCGTCTTCAGGCCGTCTGTCCCTGCAGACTCGTCCTATTGGTCGTCTTCTTAACCTTAACTAAGTGAATCCATCAAAGTGTTCAGAGTCAGTAAAAAGAAACCGGGCTGCAGGTTAAAGAAGACGGCGAACGTGAGCTGGAAACTAACGAGGCTGCTCTGCTGTGTGTTGATAAAGATTAACTGTTTGAACCGTTTGTGTTTAATCTGCAGAGTCTCAGTCGGGACAAATCCTTCCAGTCCGACAACGATGGGAACCAGGTCTTCAAAGGACACAGGTGAGACCACGGCGTCTGCGTCGCTGTGATTATGCTGTTAATAAAGTTTTATTTCAAACTTCTGAGCAGTTTATAGATTAACAGCTGGCTGCAGAGGGAAACGCGTTTACACGATCAGAAGGTCACGAGGACAGAAAAGTTCTGAACTGCACCTTTTTATTTAAAACAGACCTTTCAGACATGTTTCCTGCCATCAGAAGAGGACGCCACGTCTCAGATTGTGCAGGACGGATATTTATAAAAGTCAAACTTCAGATTCAAACACACACGGATCAAGTTAGTCTCTGGTGAATTCACTTCATTAACCGATAGCGAGCCTCCCTGACAGAGATGTCCTGTGAACGTCCGGTTTTATTGAAGCTCCTGTGTCTTCAGGCAGTTCTCAGCCAACACGGCTCCTCGCGTCTGGGTCCTGGTCTTCTGTAGTTTGATGTGGTTCCTGATCACCTCTGTCCTCCGGCTGCTTCTGTTCCTCTCAGTAGATTTAGGATCTGAACTCAGTTTGAATGTCTCTCTCAGGAACCTGGTGACGTGTCTCTCTGTGTCGATGGACGGGACTCTCCTTCTCTCTGGGTCACATGATGAGACGGTTCGACTGTGGGACGTCCAAAGCAAACAGAGCATCCGCTGCCTCGCCCACAAAGGTAAGCCCCGCCCCCTCGCCATAACATCGTCAATCACAAAAAACAAACCACCTCAACAGTCCGGGTTTAGATCTACTGGAAACAACTGGGCCCGCCTTGCTCAAAGGCACCTCGACACTGGTACCGATGAAGTACTGGTTCGTCCTACTGGTCCTACTGGTCCTACTGGTCTGGGGACTGAAACATCAACTCTCCAGTTACCGCTCTTATTAAAATAATCAACCCCAAAACTACAAAGTAAAAAAACAAAAAACAAAACTTACAGTACATTCAGAATGCTACTCCTTCAAAATAAAAGCCCTCCACCTTCAAACTGCTCCACATTAAAAGCCCCCACACGCTTTCACAATAAAAGCCCATCCAGCTCCTCCACAATAAAAGCCCCCACATGCCTTCACAATAAAAGCCCATCCAGCTCCTCCTCAATAAAAGCCCCCACACGCCTTCACATAAAAAGCCCATCCTGCTCCTCCACAATAAAAGCCCCCAAACGCCTTCACAATAAAAGCCCTTCCAGCTCCTCCACAATAAAAGCCCCGACACGCCTTCACAATAAAAGCACATCCAGCTACTCCAAAATAAAAGCCCCCACTTGCCTTCACAATAAAAGCCCAATCAGCTCCTCCACAATAAAAGCCCCCAAACGCCTTCATAGTAAAAGCCCTTTCAGCTCCTCCACAATAAAAGCCCCAACACGCCTTCACAATAAAAGCCCATCCAGCTCCTCCACAATAAAAGCCCCACACGCCTTCACAATAAAAGCCCAGCCAGCTGCTCCAAAATAAAAGTTGTTGTTGCTGCTGTAGTAACTGTTAATGTGTTGCTGTTGTCGCTGTAGTTGATGCTGATCCTGTTGTTTTTTGTGTTGTTGCTTCTGCTGTTGTTGTTAGAGCACGACCGAAATGTTTTTTTGGGAGAAGATGCTGATATTAAAGTGAAAAAGAGATTTTGAAAATCATTTGGACAGTAGAGCCCTTTCCTGTCCAAACTGACTTAGAACAGACCGCTTTTGAAAGCTCTTCTGTGTATGGGCTATAATACATTTTCTTAAAATGATTGTTAATAATATAGATTACAGTCTCAACAACTTAACATGTAAACAATTGCACATCAATCAGTATTTGCTGCAGGAAGGTGCAGCTGTAAACAGATGGCTGAAAGAGAAGAAGCATAGGCTATGTGAATTTTATCTTACATGTAATCTGCCCTAATAACGACATTCAATGTAACATCTATACGTCTAGTTTATCTCTGTACCAGCACTCTTTAATAATATCCAAAGCTACGAGAAACCATTTCTCAACCGCCATCTGCCTCTAAATTATGCCGTCTACTGTTGAATGCATCTCTAATACTTACCCGACTGTCTACAGCGAGGACCGGCAACTTGGAGATTTCATTTAACTAACGTTATAACTACAACGTTTCACATCTACATCACAAGAGGAGGAGCTACAGGAAGCCCTGTTAGATTCTTGCTGTTGTACGTGATGTTAGAGAATATTTAGAAGTGATGAACTGGGGAGAAATGAGAGGAAGGGTCACTGTGTTGCTATTGTTGTTGTTATTGCTGCTGTTGTTGCTGCTGTTGTATTGTGTGACTGTTGTTGTTGTGTTGTTGTTGTTGTTGTTGCTGCATTGTGTGACTATTGCTGTTGTTGCTGCTGTATTGTGACTGTTGTTGTTGTGTTGTTGGTGTTGTTGCTGCTGCTGTTGTTGTATTGTGTGACTGTTGCTGTTGTTGTTATTGCTGCTGTTGTTGCTGCTGTTGTATTGTGTGACTGTTGTTGTTGTGTTGTTGTTGTTGCTGTTGTTGTATTGTGTGACTGTTGCTGTTGTTGTATTGTGTGACTGTTGTTGTTGTGTTGTTGGTGTTGTTGTTGCTGTTGCTGTTGTTGTATTGTGTGACTGTTGCTGTTGTTGCTATTGCTGCTGTTGTATTGTGTGACTGTTGCTGTTGTTGCTACTGCTGCTGTTGTTGTATTGTGTGACTGTTGCTGTTGTTGTTGCTATTGCTGCTGTTGTTGTATTGTGTGACTGTTGCTGCTATTGTATTGTGTGACTGTTGTTGTTGTGTTGTTGGTGTTGTTGTTGCTGTTGCTGTATTGTGTGACTGTTGCTGTTGTTGCTATTGCTGCTGTTGTTGTATTGTGTGACTGTTGCTGTTGTTGCTACTGCTGCTGTTGTTGTATTGTGTGACTGTTGCTGTTGTTGTTGCTATTGCTGCTGTTGTTGTATTGTGTGACTGTTGCTGCTATTGTATTGTGTGACTGTTGCTGTTGTTGCTATTGCTGCTGTTGTTGTATTGTGTGACTGTTGCTGTTGTTGCTATTGCTGCTGTTGTTGTATTGTGTGACTGTTGCTGCTATTGTATTGTGTGACTGTTGTATTGTGTGACTGTTGTATTGTGTGACTGTTGTATTGTGTGACTGTTGCTGTTGCTGCTATTGCTGCTGTTGTATTGTGTGACTGTTGCTGTTGTTGCTATTGCTGCTGTTGTTGTATTGTGTGACTGTTGCTGTTGTTGCTATTGTGTGACTGTTGTTGTTGTGTTGTTGGTGTTGTTGTTGCTGTTGCTGTTGTTGTATTGTGTGACTGTTGCTGTTGTTGCTATTGCTGCTGTTGTTGTATTGTGTGACTGTTGCTGTTGTGTTGTTGTTGTTGTGTGACTGTTGCTGTTGTTGTATTGTGTGACTGTTGTATTGTGTGACTGTTGCTGTTGTTGTTATTGCTGCTGTTGTTGTATTGTGTGACTGTTGCTGTTGTGTTGTTGTTGTTGTGTGACTATTGTTGCTGTTGTGTTGCTATGGTTGCCGTTAACGGTGTTACTGTTGCTGCTGTTGTGTGACTGTTGTGTGACTGTTGTTGTTGCTGTTGTGTTGCTATGGTTGCCGTTAACGGTGTTACTGTTGCTGCTGTTGTGTGACTGTTGTGTGACTGTTGTTGTTGTTGTTGTTGCTGTTGTGTTGCTATGGTTGCCGTTATGGTGTTACTGTTGTGCCTGTTGTGTGACTGTAATTGTCTTGTCGTCGTGCTGCCTCTGTGCGGTCGGCAGCGCCGACGTGTCGAACACTTGTAAATCCCCGAGTCGAGTCAGAGCTCGTGTCTCTGGAGGTGAAGGTGAATTTAACCTCTGCGGCTGAAATGATTTCTGGTCTCCGATGCCTCTCTGGTTTATTAATGAAGCTTCTGACCCGCCGGCCTCCGTCTCCCGGAGGAGCGTTCACGTTTCCGTCTCATTCATAATAAGTGATCGTGCTGCGGCTGACAGGAACATGAAGAAGAAACGCCCCGCCGTGATCATGACTGGCACTTTGTAATTAACCAAATCCTCCCGGTGCTGAAGGCCTGCTCACTTCAAACGGACTGTCAGGAGACGATAATCCCTCCTCTGGCTGGACGGACAGACTCGTGGTCGTCCCCCGCCTCCGTCACGTTTCCGGACTTTCTTCCTGCAGCCGCCGACGCCGCCGCTCACAAAGAAACAGACTGCTGAAAGAAAAAGCTTCATCCTCCGTGACGGCAGCTCTTCAAACCGATTTGTCTCGGCAGGACAGATCCTGCTGCTTCACATCCGTCTGCTTGTTGGAAAATACGGCTGGGAATTTATTTATAGCTTTTATGTTCAAATCACAACAAGATTAAACTTCATTATCCGGAGATTTAAAAACATTAGCGTGATGAAATCTCTGCAACCGTTTTCATTCAGTTCAGTAACGGCACCACAGGGTCCAATCAGCAGCTGTTCTGCAGCTCTTGATCGTATCGCATCATCCTAATCAGGTGGATCTTTTGGACCTGGAGACCGAGGTTCTGCTGAAGACGTTCATGTGATATAATCTGCAGAACAGATTCGAAATGAACCGCGTGGTGAACGTTTTCCCGCGGTCGAGGTTCATCTGAGTCTCAGTGATAGTTTTTAAAATTCAGACAATTAAAAGAAAAAGGATAAAAAACAATTATCAAGAAAGAAAGGTTCAGACAACCTGAGGCAGGACTCTGACGTAGAAACAATCGGATTAAATTACACGTGACGCTTTAATTTAATAAGAGTGTTTCCTGCTTCGCTGTTCTGTCAATAAACTCTGATCTTTTGACTTTTTAGTTTGGCACAGATTGAAAATGCTGATTAAAAACAGCGGCATCTATTGTTAAAACTAGGATGTGCAATGTAAATACACTATATGGACAAAAGTATTGGGTCAGACCTCTTAATCGTTGAATCCAGGTGTTTGCCACAGGTGTATAAATAAAGCACCTAGCCGTGCTGCCTTCACAAACATGTGAAAAAAATGGGTCGCTGAATTCGAGCGTGCTGCTGTGACAGGATGCCGCCTTTGCAACAGGTCAGCTAAATGTTTCCCCCCCTAGATATTGAACAATCAGCTGTAAACAGATTATTGCAGAGTGAAACCACAGCAGCTGAGCCGCGACGTGCAGACCACGTGAAGTTACAGAGCGGCGTCGCTGAGAGCCGCGGAGCACGGTGCGTTAAAAGTCGCCAGCGCTCTGCTGACTCGGTAACTGCACAGCTCCAGACCTCAACCAAGACCGCAAGTCGGGTACGCTAGGATCAGGCTGAACACTCCAACATCTGTAAAGAGTGAAGTGCAGGCGAGATTACCTTCGATTGTCTGCCAGCTGTCATCAACCACCGAGCTCGGTGCTCCTGCCTGATAGTGGCCACCTTCACTCATGAAGCCGAGCAGATTCTCAGGAGATTATTTCAGGTGATTGAAGCATGAAACAGACTTCAAGAGGGAATTTAAACCTCGGACAGAATTTTCATTTCAGACGTCTTTAATTGAAAGGTGTCGCGTCAGTATGAGAGGGTTTGTCTGTGAAAACGAGAGAACAGACTTAGTCACCAAAACAGCAGATCAAATACAGCAGTGAAGCTGATGAAGCGGGGCTGCTGTGGCTCAGGAGGTGGAGCTGTCCACTGATCACAGGGTCGATGGTTTGATCCCCTCCTCCTTTATTGGATTCAGCTGCAGTTTCATATTATTATAACTCACACTAGGTGAGGCTTGGACGATATGGCCAAAAATTTTATCACGATGAAAAGTTTCATGTCTTTCGATATCGATAATTATCATGATAAGTATCAAATCGTTATTTCTTTTAAGTTTAAAGACTGATTTTTGCTTCTCAGTGAAAGTTGAAGAAACCTGATTGTTAATTGAATAAATGAACAGTTTGATGTTTAGACGTTTAGACTAATCATATCAGTGTAGTATGAGCGTGTTTCAGTTCATCTGTTCATGAACTGGGGGGGGGGGCTGTCAGGGTACTGAATCAAACTTGATCTGGTCCCAGGTGCTCTACTGTTCTGTTTCATTAGGAAAACATGTCTTTGTTTTATTCAGTAAAGACATTTGGACACATCATTGTCTTAAATTATTGATAACTCAAGAACTCGCTGATCGGTTGTCATTCAAAAGGCTCGGCTCTTCGGCTGTGTAGAAAACAGAGTGTGAGGTTCAGTCGGAGTTCACGCCGGCAAACAGGAAAGTGAGAAACGACAGATAGGAATCAGTTCCATAGTCTGATATCTCTGCAGAGCTGAATGTCTCAGTCCTCCGGGCCGCCGAGCCTCGACGTGTCGAATCGCCCGTTATTAAGAAACATTCGTCTGACGTGTCAGAGTCAAACCGTCTGCATCAAACCCCGAGTGACTGGGACAGGCTGACGGCTCCGAGGGGACCTGAACACAACACGCTGCGTTTACTCTGCAGACACCCCTTTGAGTCCCAGACTCTGTCCCGTCTGTCTCTGGACCGGGGTTCGTTTTTACTTGGTCTTTCAAACTAAGTAATGAAGTTTCAGTCCCTGAAAACATTGAGTCTTTTTTCAGTCAAACATTTCAGCCAAACCCAAAAATTATTTGTCAGATTTATTTGAGATTATGTGATGAAGAACACAGGTTGCAGGATTCCCTACAGAGCCCACGCACTAGTCTGCTTAATGCAGCTTTAACAGCCTCACGCTTCAGTTTCTCTGTGGAGATACTCACTGTGCGTGGTGTTCTCACCAGCTGTTTTATGGCCACGTCGCTTCCCTTCTGCTACAGTAAATGTCTTCAGACTCAAATGCTTTAAACTACACCTCATTCAGACCCTGACAGCAGCGGCTGCTCATCAGAAAGTAATCACTCGCCCACTAACAGACCGCCTGAAGCCTTTCTTTTTGGCCTCAGGTCAGATTTTTCTTCAGGAACGCAAGGCACTGTAAAAATATTTTCAACGGCGCTGGTTAAATTTACACAGCGCCGAGGGTACGCGTCGGCTCTAGCCTGATAGACAGGTCGCCATGGTAACGACTTGTCAATCATAGATAATCCCGCCCTGAAACATTCTCTGCTTTGTGGTCTATTTTAAAATAAATGGGACCATAATTTACTAAATGAACATCATGCTGTGTTGAAGAAGACTTGAAACTAGCGACTGAGACCATAAACTCATCAGGAAAGTGTTTACTGGGGTAATTATTCAGCTGAGAAGGAGAAACATTTTCCCATTATTTCTAATGGAGCCGGACTTCTTTTTGCAACCAGAAGAGTCGCCCCCTGCTGGATTTTCAATAGAATGCAGCTTTCAGGGACTTCAGCATCGGCTTCATACTGTAGACCGGAAGCTTCCCGCTTGCTTGTGAGGGTTACAGGTGGCTGGAGCCTATCCCAGCATGCCTTGGGTTGGTGGTGGGGTACACCTGGAGAGGTCAGTCTGTCACAGGGCAGTGGTGAAGGACCAATCAGTTTCTCTCCCAGCACCGAATCTGATGCTGCAGCTCGAAGGTGAATCAGAGAACCTGCTCTGTGTTTTCCTGAATTTAAAAACTACGTTTGATGAAACTTGCAGGCATTTTTCTTCTGGAAGCTAACGTGGCTAACATGCTGTCAGGGATGATTAAAACTGAAGTAGGCGACCCAGGTGCATTGTTCAGGTGAGTCCAGGTTTTCAGAGGACCCCTCGGTCTGTGTGTGGGCACGGGGGGTTTTCTCAGGGAGTATCTGCAGTGTGTTGGCAGCTCTTCAGCCTCTAACACACACCCAGTCTGATTTATGTCTCCATGTTGGACCACATTCAGACCATTAGTGTAATTCCAGCAGCCGGAGCCAAGCAGCCGATCAATATTTGTAATTGAGTGGGAGATAATTAGTGGGTTTCTATTTCCACAACAAGCAGGAATCTACTTTTCAGTACAAACCTCCGTCCTCCATCACAGACTGTGGATTTATTCAGAGAGGAAGACTTTCTCTGCTGAAGTGTTAGATCTGTGATTCACAACAGGGACGACGCGATAAAGTGAGAAAACCTTTGAATGATTCCTTAAAAAATCAGCCGGAGCCAGACGGCGGAAAACATCCAGAGCATCTTCAACATTTGCGTCTTCTGTCCATACTTTAAATGTTGACCCAGTTTAAAGGGACACTGAGCGATTCTGCAGAGACAAACTAACTCACCCCTCCATTCAGCTCCCCTTCAGAAGCCCCGCCCCCCACATTCATGGACGCACATTGACCATGGTGAAATATGACAGAATGCTGCATCTGCTGGCCGAGAACACGTTGGCATCAGTAAGGCCTCATGATGTTTACACTGGTCTTCACCTCGCCTGGTTTTGTAATCTGGTGGAAACAGTTTGAAGGTCGAACCAGTTTGAATTTCGAACCAGTTTGCAGTTCGAACCAGTTTGAATGTCAAACCAGTTTAAAAGGTGAACCAGTTTGAATGGTGAACCAGTTTGAATGGTGAACCAGTTTGAATGGTGAACCAGTTTAAAAGGTGAACCAGTTTGAATGGTGAACCAGTTTGAATGGTGAACCAGTTTGAATGGTGAACCAGTTTGAATGGTGAACCAGTTTGAATGGTGAACCAGTTTAAAAGGTGAACCAGTTTGAATGGTGAACCAGTTTAAAAGGTGAACCAGTTTGAATGGTGAACCAGTTTAAAAGGTGAACCAGTTTGAATGGTGAACCAGTTTGAATGGTGAACCAGTTTGAAAGGTGAACCAGTTTGAATGGTGAACCAGTTTAAAAGGTGAACCAGTTTAAAAGGTGAACCAGTTTGAATGGTGAACCAGTTTGAATGGTGAACCAGTTTAAAAGGTGAACCAGTTTGAATGGTGAACCAGTTTAAAAGGTGAACCAGTTTGAATGGTGAACCAGTTTAAAAGGTGAACCAGTTTGAATGGTGAACCAGTTTGAATGGTGAACCAGTTTGAATGGTGAACCAGTTTGAAAGGTGAACCAGTTTAAAAGGTGAACCAGTTTAAAAGGTGAACCAGTTTAAAAGGTGAACCAGTTTGAATGGTGAACCAGTTTGAATGGTGAACCAGTTTGAATGGTGAAACAGTTCGAATGGTGAACCAGTTTGAAAGGTGAACCAGTTTAAAAGGTGAACCAGTTTAAAAGGTGAACCAGTTTAAAAGGTGAACCAGTTTGAATGGTGAACCAGTTTGAATGGTGAACCAGTTTGCAGGTCCAACCAGTTTAAAAGGTGAACCAGTTTGAATGGTGAACCAGTTTAAAAGGTGAACAAGTGTGAATTTTGAACCAATTTGAATCGTGAACCAGTTTGCAGGTCGAACCAGTTTAAAAGGTCAAACCACTTTGATTTTTGAACCAGTTTGAAAGGTTGAACCAGTTTAAATGTCAAACCAGTTTGAAAGGTGTCCCGGGACGTGGATAAATGAGAACCAACTTCAGTCAGCTGCTGTTCATTAAAAAGTTGGAGGATGCTTTGTGACATCACAGCGAGAGGACATGTGTCCTCGTTTGTCTCCTCGTCTCCGTCTCCCTGTGAATTATTCACGGCGTGTCGTCACGGCAGCCGAACATCGTTCCATCGACCCGCTCGGATGTTAATGGCGGGTGCTGTTTGTGTCTCTTCACATTTCCATTTGAGTCTGTGAGCTCGTTCCTCGGAGACTGTTAATGAGGCGGCAGGTGGGGGGTCAGAGTCCTGCTCAAGGACACTTCAGCAGGGCCGACAGCTGCTGACAGAGTGTGACCTCACAGCTCCAGGAAACTCCATCTTTAATGTCCGGATGAGGCTGTTACACCGCAGAGATGTTCAGGACAGCAGCAGCCAGGCGGTTTGTCCTGAAACGTTTTTATCCGGCGACTCGAGCCCCATCAGCGCTGACCGTGAGGAGCTGCAGGAGACGGAGGTCAGATAAAGAAAACCTAGAGCTTTAAATAATAACGTTTAAATAATATTTATGGATTAATGACGGACTCTTTGTTGTAACGTTTGGAGAGCAGCTGAGAACTTAACTACACAGGGTAAAATGTTTTTCTGCAGCGTTTTGTTTTTAATTTGGGCTGATTTATTGATTGATGTCTTTATTCAAACGTGGAAAAAAGAAGAAAAACAACAAATTCCATATTTTCTATTTAAACACCTCCAATTAGGTGTGAAAGGCAGTAGGAAGTAATAAAACCTGTGCATTCCTTCTTATTACTAAATACATCCACAACAATAATAAATCTAAACAAATTGACCCTTCGCTAAGCCACGCCCTGAATACACAGATGGCCAATCACAGCGTATAGGACTCGCTCTAATGTGGCATTCAGACCAAACGCGAATTTTCTCCTTGCGTGAGCACATTCGCTGCAAGTGTTCACACACAACGCGAGAAGGCGATTTTAACCTGATAAGGTGAATAAACACAACTCGCCATTTCTCCAGCTGTATGACACCAAAGGAAACATTTTGCTGTGATTAAATAGCAATTAACGGATCAAACTGATGCCGAAATAACGACATGATGCAGATTTGTTAAACATATGAATTCATGCTTTGTCAGGTCTGTCAGCAAGACAGCAGGACAACAACTTCTAAAATGTTTGTTTTCTGAATGGAGTTCGGATCGATCAGGGCTATGCTATGCTAACTTGGTCACAGTAAAGTACAACGACAGCTGGAATAAAGTTACAGACACATGTTTTCTGAACTCACCAGGTAGTTCAGCCTCCTCGTTACTTTTCTCCAAGTAACGCCCAGCTTTGTCCGGTTTTATATAAATATGAAGTCGAGAGTCCGACAGAGCTAACGACGCTAACAACAACACTGGAACCGGATGTGCACGAAGCTGCTGAGAAGCTCCAGTGAAGATAAATCAACGCTGAAATCCCCAAAAACTAAAGTAAAAAGCTAATTTAATAAAAACAGTTAACTCCGAGCTCCTCCTGCGAGTAAACGGCGTAGCTGTCGGAGCCGAATCCGACCGACTGCAGGGGTTTATTTCTCTGAAGGTTGCAGCTGCTCCCTGCTCCTCCAGCCCAAGTTTAGCAGCTCTCAGCCGGCCTGCAGATTTTCAATCCCCCGCTCTGCCCGGCCCTCTGCACACAACGCTCTGAAGCCTCGGTGACGTACGGACAATCTCAACACTGATAGGCTATCGCGACTCAGCGTCAGGCGACTTCTTCGCTTGAGTTGAATATTTTCAACTCCCGCAAATTCCTATGTGTTGCCTTTGTGTCGCCGGCCCGGCCCCCGTCGCATCACTTCGTGCTGCCTGACAGGAAATTGCTGCTCTACGTGTCTTTGCATTGACTTTGTATGTAAACTCACGATTGCAAATCTAAAATGCAACTGCAAAACTGTCTGCTTCTTTCTGAGTTCGCTTTTTCCAACAAATTTGACAGTATTTCTCCGGGGAGTGCAGTAATAGTGGCAGCGCCGACAGTTTGTCGGACTTAGCATCAGTAACTGAGGGGGGCGGGGCTTAGCGAAGGGTCGCCTCGTCCATACCCGGACACGGTTACATTGCTGGAGTGCATTCTCACAGCACTGTAAACCAGCGAGGCTCAGTCACATCACTGTTCGAATGAACTTAATAGGCTTCTTTTCTTTCTTGGTAAGTTACCTGACGTGTTCACCTGAACACAGGAGACCTGCCCATAATCACGTGGTGCTAAGTTATATTAGCATCGTTAGCGTTAGAATCGTTTCAAATCTCTCATCAGACCTCTTTTATTTGCCTTTCATCATTTGCAGAGAACCAAAGGTCCACTTTAGATCTGTGGTCGGCTGCTGCTGGGTCAGAAAGACTGCAGGTTTACTACCAGATGTCTCTTAATGAATATTCGTATTCAGTCAGGAAGGAGAAGAAGAAATCTCCTTCCTGCTCGAGAAGATGACCACGTGACTTTTTCTGTAGCGCCACCCTCAGGACAGACTCCAAGGCCGAGAGCTTCAACGTGAAACGGACGTTTATTTTATTTCTCTTTGTCTTTATTTTCAAATGAGGCGACATCTTTTATTTTGATATATTTATTTCTTTGTATTCAACAATTTGCTGAATATGTTCCTTTTATTTTGAAAATAAATAGTTCCCGTCTCCGTCAGTCTGACAGATTAACTCACCTGGTTTTATATTTCATCATCACGTCTCTCGCTTTACCTTCGAGGTCAGGTTTGTTATTTTCTCGCCCTCCTCGCCGTCTCCCAGGAGAATGCAGCTCGATGTTTTATTCAGCCGCTCAGTAACAGAAACATCAGCTCGCTGGAAAATAAAGACTGCAGACTGATCTGTGTGATGGCTTCCCCTGAGCACGGCCTCAAAAATCCATTTCACATCAGAGCTAATATGTGAGGCAGTATGTATCCTCCTACAGGATCCAGAACCAGGAGGGAGTCACTGACCTGATGTGTGGCGGGGTTGATCCAACACGTCCTCCAACCTAAAGGACAAAACAGGTCGTTAATCCACGCCTCCCAAAACCCCACACACACGAGCGACGTCACGTGACCTTAATCATGCAGTGTGTCAGTCCGGGCTTTGACCAGCCACCTCCTTATATGGACTTCCTGCTTGTTCCTGCAGCCACTAGAGGGCACTGCCGCAACAAACTTTGGGTCAAATAACGAGCAGCACAAACGAGCTGTGCGGGGCTCCTCGCTAAGCTTTCTGCCGCGGAGCAGACAAAGGGCCCGATTTACTAACATCCTGAATAAAGAGCACTAATCTGCATGTGCATTCTAAAATATTGCACGTGTAATTTTAGTACCTGTTAAAGGAGATTAACTAAGAATTATTGCGTAGATGACAACAGGAGCAAACACACAGGAGGTGGCATTATTTAAATGAGGGTTTTGCGTGGTTTAATGGTTGCCATGGAGAGTCTGGAGTGAAAGCAGCCACTGCGTAAAAACCTTGTTTTTTTCCGTTCAGTGAAAATCGTCCCGTCCTGCCTGAGATTGCACTAAGTGCTTGGGACAGCACACCTGAAAAACCTGCTTTGGGAAACATCAGCAGAAACAGATACAGCGTGCTGGAATGACCCAGACGAGAGGAAATGCCAGCAGATCGTGCTTCATCCAGCCAGAGGGAACGACCGCCGACCGACCTCACCGCGCCCGGTCACTGTCCCTGGACTTTTACGCCCCGTTCCCTCTCCGATTCCTACAGTGGCGACCGGCGCGCTGTGAACAGTTGGTGAACGTCCCTCTGGCTGGATGAATTTTACGCCTGATCCGTGCACTACAGCAGCGGGAGGCTCTCCGCAGCGCCACGCAATTCTCTCACGGAGAAAAGAAGTCAGGGCGAAACAAAATTTGCTTTATTGGCATCAATACTAAAACAACAGCACCAAAGCTAAAGGAAAATACAAAAAAACCTTCTATTCATATAGTTCATCAAATAAATAAAATAGTATTTCTATACATTGGATATAGAATAATATGTAATATTGTTAATTTGTCTACGTTTTCTTTCATTACGGCTGTGTCTCGTTCTTGCAGCGATAACAGCAGCCATCTCTGCACAACACCTGGCGGTTTGCACCTTCCTTTCAAACGTATTAAATACAGAGGCTGTTGCACTCAAATAAAATTGCGGTTAGACTTGGTAGATCACATTGTGTGTAGTAAATAGATGTAGTTGCATGTTACGCCCAAAATTACATATTCATTATTAAAATAACAGGAGCTATCTTGCGCTTTTGAAAGACGTCATTCTGCGCACAGCGTTAGTAGATCAGCTTACGGGTTAATTTGCTGGTGATATCAAGTTTGCACACGTTTTTACTGATATCTGGACACTCAGTTTTGTCAACGCCTTTTAACATAGTGAAGCAGATGTTTTGAAAAACACACACAGCCCTCACCTACATTATCATTATACAGCACAGGGCTGCATAACAAAACAGATTTTCTAGTCCCTTCATGCTACATACACAACATATTAAGTGTAGACCTTTATTAAAACAACAGATCAACACCCCGACTCCCCCGTAGAGACACCGCATAAGCAGTTACATTTTATTTGGATCAACTTTCAACTTAAGAAAAAGAAAGATATGACAAGACAAACTGCAAGTGTTGGGCAAATCTGATCCATATAAGGTTACAGGATCCGCTGCCGCATTTCTACCGTTTAAAAACCGCCAGGTCCCTGCCGCCGCTCGACTGCGGTAATTGTTTACTTTTACCTTCTGGGGAATCCCTCCCCTAACACAGATCAGGCGCGTCTCCTCCTCAGTTAGTAAATCCGAAAGCACAACAACCATCCAGCACTTTGGCAACGCAGAAAGATAACAAACTCAAAGTAACAGTGTGTCACTTGCTTATTGGTTGGCAGGCAGCGGAAATTAACGTCTTTTTGTCCTCCAAAGGAGCGTTTTCATTACAGACACATGAACACCCCGAACACTCCACAGTGCATTTTTGGTATTTGCGTCTGGGGTGAATGTAAACGGCAGCAGCCAGCCGATAACATGAAATCCTCACATTACACAGTCTGACACTTGGGAACCGAGCATCAGCGATGCTTCTTGCCGGATTCTTCACAGCTCGGAACAGGGACCGCCTGTCGAGTGCTGGATCCGGGGTGTTGATGGGGCCGGACTACCAAACTGTGTTACTGTAACTTCAGTAAAACAGAAGGAGGGCAGCGTTTTGCTCTCAGGAGGAGGCAGGTAGAAGCAGCTCATCCTCTGAGGTGGAAATCTGTGTATAATTATAACATTAGATAAACTTACATTTGAATCTAATTCTGTATTGTTATGTTAATCAGATAATTCTACTTTATGCATTGTCATTCTATGTAGGCCAAAAAGTAGACTAGGCCTTCTGTGCAGCTCCTCGCCTTTTATATAAACAGCAGCTTCATTTTCAGTCATTAAATCCTCGTGTAAGGAAAATGGCCCACATTGTTCTCTGACTCTGTTAGAGCTCAGCAACGATCACAACCGTTCATGCAGGAGTTCAACATCTGAAAGTTTACTGCAGCACGTTAAACATTTTTATGTCCCACCCTGTGATTGGTCAGTCGACGAGCATGTTGAATTTTATGTGTTTCAACACAAAGCACGTGATACAGCTGAGTATCCAGCTCGCCAACCCCACAGCGTCCTCACCTGCTCCCTGCTGACACCTGTCTTGGTGTTTTTAACGAGCTTCCCCGGCGGCCGCCGAGCGACACGCCCACTGTGACCAGCTGGCTTTATTCCTGCTAACGATGTCAATGTCATTTGACATGCACCAGCTTTCCATGGCGTCCTGCCCGCTACTCAGGGCGGTTGTTTTGAACGATTAACAGTGCGGGAGTTGGGAGTTAGTTACTCGCACATTGTGCTCGTAAATCTTTTTTCTGGTTTGCATGTTTCGATTTTAGGGGCGTATGCGAGAAATGGTCGCAGTGTAGAGCCCTGTGTGGTTGGTCCTGCCACACCTGCTCAGCTGTGATGTCAGCTGTCACCTCAGCGAGTGAATCCGCCGCGTCCCGTTTTAATGAACGCGATGCAGCTCTCTCTGTCAGTACCTCAAACATCTTCCTGCCCCTCGAGTGGCTTGTCATCTTAAATTGATCCTGGAGGTAATCTGAGGGAAATTAATTTGGGGAGTCCCCAGACAGGAAGTTGGAGTGGCGGCAGGCCGGGACTCGGCGCCGCGGGCGGGACAAGAGACGTGGAATGGGCTTGTATTGTTGAGGGAGAGCAGTGTTTTCTGGGAGGACTGAAGGTTGTGTCTCTCACGACTCCCACGTGTTGTGATTTGGAGCTTTTGTTGGCGTGAAATGAGTCTGGCAGAGCGTCAGGCGGCGGCTCGGCTCTGATTCAGTGATACACGGCGGATCAGGGGCCCCTCGCTCTTTGTGGCTTTCTTCTGATAAGCTGGAAAAAGGAAAATGTTTTCTCTTCCAGAGATTGAAGTGAGGCTGAGCTGACGCCGGCTCCGTTTAAACGGCTCCGTTCATCAAAACCTGATGTTGTTTTCATGTTCAGGAGGATTTAAAGCTTCGGAGTAAAAACAGGTTGTCAGGGACGATTTAGATGATTTTACAAAGAGCCAGCAGACGGAAAAGCTGTCTGTTCTCTTTAACGAAGAAGCAACAGGACGAGCTCAGCAGCCAACATCAGAGTGTTCAGGTCACTGAACGTTACTGACACACCTGTCTGTGCTGGAGGAGAATGGCTGACCCTCTCAGCGCCGCAGTGCGACCTGTCGCTCAGACAGAATGAGCATCACGCGGTGCAGGATGGAGCGACTGATGCGTTTTTAAGCCGAGCAGCAGCCTCAGAAAGGCTGACCGCCCTCAGGCTGCCGTTTGAAACCATCAAGACGCTCATTAATCAGAACGGAGCTCCAGCTGAGCTTCTAAGTGCAGCTCTGTTCAGTCAGCAGGCGGAGGCGAATACCAACGGCTCTCCCTGCACGTCCAGGTTACACCGAGAGCTGGACCACAGCTCGACCGGGGAGCCAGAGCTTTCAGCTCCTGGATCACCACAGTCCACATCACTGCTGAGATCACAGCCAGAACTGAGTCGATACCCGAGTTCTGAAAACACGTCCGTACCTGTTTTCCTAGAACGTTGGTTCTAGACCTGGGGGTCTGGTCTCATCGGGGTCGCGTGAATGATGCTATAGACACAAAAATAGGAAAAAAATAACTACACTATTTTATTTTTAATAGATTTTAGTTTTTTTAACACACACACACTGATTACTACGCTTTGATTACTTGTTTAATGAAATGTATGGGGTTGATTGTTCTGATGAAGTTTGTATGATGCTTTGGCGATATTGTTGTTAGACATTCATGCCAATAAAGCTAATTTGAACTGAACTGAATTTGAATGGTCTGAATTCTGAATGATGGTCGGTTTAAGGCCCATTTTGGGACGAGTTTGGAGAGAGTTTGTTGCAGGAAAAAAACGCGAATGACGTCGGGCACCAGTTGAATTTTTTTTCGAGCACTCGTTCAAAAAACGACATATTTTCAACTTCAAAAAGGGGTCGGACTGCCAGAAAGGTTAAGAACCCCTGTCCTAGAAGATGGCGACCGTTGCAGCTGCAGCTCCACCTGTCGGCTGCTCCATGTCAAAGCCTGGATTTGTGCCAGACGCTTCACAGTTTGATCACTGAGAAATAACCAAAGATGACGATGCAGTTTGCAGCACTGAGTGTCCACCAAAGAGTTTCTAACCAGCTGCAAACGCCTCGCTGGGAGCGCTACGGCGCAGCGTTTTCTCCGCCTGAGACGCTGTGGTTGCTATGATACATGATATCCGTGAGGGTGATGTGCTGCAGGTCGGAGACCTTATTTCACTCTGTGTATAAATATCAGCACAGAGCATGTAGGCTGAAACATGTAGAGCGAGGGGACGGACTCGCCGTACGGGTCTCCATGAGATTTTGCTGGCGAAGAAAGTCAGCGCCGTGCGGTGTTTGTCCCGCCCCTCCTGCAACGGACGAACGCTGCGAATATTTTCTTGCCGACAGGAAAAAAGCTCTCGGCTTCGATCCATTTCAGTCAAAAATGTTCAGTTTTCCGTATAAAAATCTGCTGGCACAGACGGAGACCAGCTGAAACGTTTCACAGCTGAGAGTCAAAGTTATTTTCCTTAAATAATTAAAACGGTTCAGGTTGTAATTTCAACATTTCTGAATATATTGACACCAAACCACCTCATCTGTCCTGGACGTCCTCTCCCTCACAGTGTCAGTTGTTCAGTTATGTTATTGAAGGAGCGGATGCTGAAGTGCATGATGGGATTTATTGTTTTGTTTTTTTACCGTGGTTTTGAATTTGGTATCAAGAATCGTGGAATTTCACCGGTATCGGTATCGACTACTAAATTCTGGGTACCTGACATCCCCACAGTGAAGTCGGTGACGACCGCCTGACCCCGACTGGTCCGCATCAGACCTTCAGAAACCTGCAGGGTCCAGTTTCCCTTCAGAGAACAGACGAGAGACTCAGAGCTGCTTAAATCTTTTACTGACGCATCAGAAGTGGAGCAGCTTTAATATTTCACAGTGAATCAGAACTTAATGAAGTCCATGTCCAGGCTGTGATGTCTGAGTCGGGCTGCGAGGTTCTCCAGAGAACAGTTTCCGGTCTTTATTGTGGGCTTTGGCTCCCCTGATCAGATGTGTCTCCGTCTGACGGGTCGAAGCCCGATAGAGCTCGGGGGCCGGTCGGTCGGTGACCTCATTCTGCTCCGTTCTTGATCGTATTGATAATTTAAAGACGCGGATCGTTGCTTCTCTGGTGTTTTACAGAACAGACTACTTTAAACAAAAACGTCCAGTTTCGGTGAAGATAAGTTTATAAAGATGATGAGATGTTTCATCTCGGAGCAGAAGAACTAACAGATTCAAAGCATGAAGTTCTTTAAAGCTGAGTCCGGTCTCTGGAGCTTCTGTTGGCTCTCCCGTCAGATGTGATGAAAGTTTGATGGCGAGTCTTTCACTCGGCCTTCAGATCGCTGCTCGTCGCTGCCGAAACCTTCAGCTGAATACCAACTGCAGCTCGACTGCATCGGCGGGCGAGGATGAAGAAGCGTCTGCTCGCAGACGAAGAAGGATGTTTCTGTCAGGACGGAGGAGTTCAGCCACAGGAAGCTAAAGACATTAGTTTTCTCTCTGGATACTGTAGCAGAGGGAAAAGCTTCATCTGATCGCTGTTTGTTCAGGTGACCCCTGCTGATGTTTCTCATGTACTTCTTCTTTTGCACAGTGTCGTTTTATTTTTCTGCCCGTCAGACTAAAGAACGAGTCCAGTCCATCTGACCAATAGGAGCCTCGATGCAGCGTTCAGATGATGCACAGTGTGTTTGCAGAAGACTGACAGTAATGGACCAATCAGAGATCAGCTGTCAGGTTCAGAAGTTGAAGAGGCCCATAACAGGATAAAGTGAAGGTCGGCCGCAGCTTTTAGAGGAGAGTTATCTTAAAGCCAGAGGCTGAAAGTATTAACTTTATTATGAAACATAAACACGGCGAAGGAGGAGGACAGGAAATGACTCAGACTGGAAACACAGGCAGGCCTCATGTTTTCTAATGGAAGCTGAGAGGAGGACAGGACCTGGAGGGAGCGGTCCTGATGCACATATGGTCAGACCAGGGGAAGTGGAACGTGTTTTTCAAAGTAAAATCAGTCAGGGCCGCTTTCTCACACAACTGTATTTGCTCTGCAGTCAGTTATGTTTGATACATGGCTCTGTTCTGAGCCCCTTTCACATGGACAGCCCCAGGCAGAGAGAGCGACAGCAAAGAGTTTCAACATCAGCCATGTTATTAAAAATATATTCAGACTCCCCGTCAACGTTTTAAAGGAGCACAAAGACTCTCAGCGCCTCCTCTGTCCGAGGGCATGTGGAAACAAATTGATCCAAACTTACTAAACTAATTCAGCTTTCCAATTTCAGGTGGATGGGTGTATGGATAGCTGGACAGCTGGATGGACGGGTGGATGGGTTGGTGGGTGGGTGGATGGCTGGGTGGGTGGGTGTATGGATGGATGGGTGGCTAGATGAATGGATGGATGGACGGGTGGATGGATGGATGGCTGGCTGGGTGGGTGGGTGTATGGATGGGAGGGTGGATGGCTGGACGGGTGGTTGGTTGGATGGCTGGACTGGTGGGTGGACGGATGGATGAATGGGTGGCTAGATGAATAGATGGACGGGTGGGTGGGTGGTGACGGTGGAGGTTGGTGGAGGTGGCTTACTGCTGAGCAGGAGGCCAACAGGCTGGTGTTCCTGGAGCACAGCAAACACAAGCCTAGTTCACACCGACCTGGGCCTCCACGGGTCGGGGCCGATCTGGAAGAGGGGGCCCCTTTACATAATTAGGCAGGTGGTCATAATGTTACGGCCGATCACGTTTGATCGGGTCATGGACCTGACCAGCCTTCATGCCAGTGGATGAAAGGAGCTGATGTTTGGCGGACATGTTTGTTAAAGTGTGTGTGAGGTGAATATATGAGCAGGTCATGTGACCACGTCTCTTTCTGCAGTGAAGGCTGACGGTTGGACTCCGGAGTGCGTCTCTCTTTGAGGTTATTTCAGGCCACAAATTGCAGGAGCTCGTCCTCACTTTGATCTGCTCTGCCCTCAGGCTCCGTCCTCATTCCGCTGATGTCACAGCGCAGCTGACGGCTCATTGGTCTGCGCAGCTGCAGGAAGTGAAAGAGGAGAAGCAGGAGACAGAAACAGCCAATCGGACGAGATTTATATCAGATTCCTGTTAGTCAGGTCGATCTGATATAAAACCCCGATGGGCAGAAAGTTAATGACGTCCCTCTGAACCTCTTCAGGGTTTGGACGTCTGAAGGCCTCATCGTGGACTCTGAGAGACTGAGATGGACTTCTTCGACGGAATGTCGACTCTAAATGATGATCAATTAATCAAAGTAATGAGCAGATTAATCAGTAATCTGGAGGAAGGAGCGGCTGGTGTGGATGTCCTGACTCCTGAACAGTGACCTTATGTTTCACTGGCACCCGATAGTCTAAATCAGTGGTTCTCAACCTTTTTTGGGCCAGCGCCCCCCCATCAAAAAAGATGTTGACTATTTGCCCTGAATATATTTAGATTTTTTTTATTGTTACTATTGTTATTAAAACATGGAAAAGGTAACAAAAAGCCCTGTGAAAAGTAATTATATTTAACTAATAAGTGAATGTTCCTCCCAGAAACTGTGTGTGAAGCAAGATACTGTTTTCTTGGATGGGAGCACTTAATAAGTGGAGGGTAGGGGGGTCCTCCCCCAGAAGAATTTGAGCATTAAACACTTAATTTCCTGCATTCTGGTGAAGATTTCTCCCCTAATTTCTGCCTTTTCTGCACCAATTTAGGCTGGAAATGTCTGAAAATTCAGGTGACAATTCAACATATATAATTATAATAGAATACAATGTAGTGAGGCTCTCAGGCATTTTTCTTGCTTTTAAATATTTTTCTCCTGTAGATCAACTTATTTAATATCGTCCCTAGATCGAGGAACGGGTGAGAGAGAGAGAGAGGGACGAGCGAGAGGATGAGCTCAGCGAATCCGCGCTGCCTGCAGCTCTGCAGTCAAACACGATTTTAAATAGGCCTGGTAAAAAAATCAATAGGCTATGTTGCGGTCAGCGTTGATATTGTGACGGCCGCAACAAATAAATGAACGTCTGGGAAATAGGCCTACTGTAACTTATCTGCTCATGTTCAAAACTTTCTGCACATTCAGAATCTCTGCCACAGATCTGTGTTCTCTGACATGTAAAGAAAAAAGACGTTATAGGAGACTAACGTCATTTAAAGCCTATTTAAAGAGAATTCATAATATTTTACTACATGCCCTGTACTGCATTATGTTACTGATTCGCAGACAAAACTGAATGAGAACGAAACTAACAAAACACCTGTGATCACACAAAAAGCTCACTAATAATTCCACACAGCTTAACTTCAGCACCTCTGATAAAGTGCCGCTAACAGTCCCCAACAGAGCGAGACAGGGCTTCAGTTTTCAACGTTACATTTTTATAGCCGACTGAAACTACCTATGTGTCCGCTTTGGCACAAACTGTCTGCAACTCACAGCGCGAGGAGGGTCGACGTCACTCGCTGGTGTCGCAGCGAAGTTGCTTTCAGGGTGAGTCCGACAGCGGAAAATCCCTCTTGTAAATGTGTAACCGCTGCGATAACAAGACGTTCACGGTGTTTTCCTCAGAGAAATAAACACTTTCCCACCTAGAAAGAGAGCGTCGGTTTTCTAGAGTTTACACAGTAAATGCCATCTGGGTAAAATTTTAGAGATGATACTCTGACTTCCCGTTCCCCTGAAGGCAGCACGAAGCTGCACCACAAGTAGCTGATGGAGGAAAAAATGCACAGTCTCGTCCAGTCGCAGTGGACTAAACTGGCAGGTTTTAATGTTGCAGAGCACAATTTTTTGCAAGAAGTTTAAAGTTTAAACTCGTATTGTTGTGAATCAGTGTAAAGTGTAAACTCACCTTAGAATTTCCATCCAACCAACGCCCCCCAAAAGCAGCTCAGCGCCCCCCTTTCTAAAATATTGTTTTCAGCGCCCCCCATCGTCCTCGGAACGCCCCCTGGGGGGCGGTACCGCCCCCGTTGAGAAACACTGGTCTAAATGAACACCAATCAGCTGACCTCTGACAGGTGAGTGACACTGATTACCTGGTTACCATGGCACCTGTCAGTGGGTGGGGTCTATCAGGCAGCAGGTGAACACTGTGTCCTCAGAGGACTGGGTCAGAACATCTCCAGACCGGTCTGCAGGGGTCAGTATCAAGGATGGACAGGAGGGGGGGAGTACAGGAGCCTGGTTGAGGACTTGGTGAGGTGGTGCAGGACCAGCCATCTGCAGCTCCAAGACCGAGGAGATGGTGGTGGAAGAAACCAACCTCACTTATCTCTCAGGATAAATAAAATATCTATTTAGTAACATCAGCAAGGGTCCAAGGGTCCTGGTCCAAGGCTGGCTGATGCACGGCTGACCCGAGTGGTCCGATCCAACAGACGAGCTGCTGCAGGGGGTGGGATCAGGTCAGACCAAGCTGGTCGCCTCTGCTCCTTCGTTATGTTTGGTCTGACAGGCCCGTCGTTAATTGGATATTGTGATTCAGCTTTTCCATTAGGGACCTCCTGAGTCCTGCGCAGGTCAGGGGACCGCCGAGGCTCCTGGGGGACAGTTTATCAGTTTGCTGGCCAGATTTCAAACCGCACATCATCGCTGTCGCTGCTCCGACAGACTGCTGTCGATCTGAGTCCTGAAACCTGTAGACCTCTGACCCCCTTCCTTCCTCCTTTGTGTCTGTGTGCTCAGGTCCAGTGACGAACGCCGTCATCATGGCGGCTCCTGCTAACATGTTCCTGCCCGACAGTCGGCCCGCCATCCCTCTGCCACGCTTCAGCCGACACCTGCACGCCTCCGAGGGCGACGGGGGCGAGTCAGGAGAGGTGTGCATCCGACTCGGACCCTACACTCAGGTGAGCAGCCGCTAACAGCTGTTTCAGCTCCTGTTACCGGGACAGTTTGAATAAACATGAACCCTTTACACGTTGATGACATCATCGTCTGTCACAGTAGTGAAGCTAAAGCGTCCTGTAGGCGGCGCATTCAAGAGCCAGCGACTAAAACCGATGATTGTTTCAACTTCAGACCAAAAGGCTTTTAATTTGAAATTAGTTTAGACTGACCCCACCCAATCCCACCAGAAAGCCAATCGTCTGCTTTTTATTACAGCTGGGAAACATTTTCAGCCAATCGCGTGGCTGTGACCAGATCAGATCTCTACATGTCCGCCAGAATACGGCGTTAAAGCCTCCAGGTTCGTCCTTGCAGTGAGCCTTCTGTAAACGGAGACGGTATCAGCTGACTGGATCCAAAACCTCAGTTAGCTTAGCATCAATCCAAGGTGGGAGGAGCTCACGGCGTCCTGTCCCCGGCGCTCTGCATAGAGCTGTAAATGTGGTGAAAGCTCGTGCAGGTGTAGCAGAACTATAACCAGATTCAGATCATCCTGCTGATTCATGCTGGTTTTATGGGGTCCAGCTAAAGAGCAGTGTTCATTTAGAGAGAGACCTGATCCTGGTAGTCCCAGATACCTGAGGCCTCACCACAGATGGCTGCCAAGGGGCGGGACTCTCCTTTAACGTACCGATAGCTCAGCTCCGGGACTCTCAGCTGGGAGACGAGCGGCGAGTTCCCTGCGTTCCACCAGCTTTCTACTCTAATTTTTTTATTTTTTACTCTAATAAATAAGTTTCCTTCTGAAACTGAAAAATCCGACCGTGCACCTTGTCTCTGAACTACTCGCCTCGTTAACTCGACGCACTCGCCCTGACTCGGCGTCGTGCACCGTCCAACAACCAGCAGCTCATCAGACCAAAGCGTTCTTTTTTTATTTTGAAATTCAAAAGCGTTCAGACATTTATTTTGAAATGTTCTTCCTGTGCTCTCAGGAGGAGGAGGAGACGTACCTGCAGAAAGCTGACAGGCTGAACTCGCTGATGAACGCTGTGACCGACAAGGTGAGAAGGGGGGGCGGGGCTGCAGGTGTTCCCCAACCTGTCCCTGTGAGAAGTATCCCTTGTGGGCGGGGCACATGTTTGATTGACAGCTGGATGGAGGTACAAAGTAAAAAGGCCGGTTGTGGCGTTAATAAAGATTAAATCAGTTACTCAGATTTTAATCTTCATGGTTATTGTTTCTGTATTTTATTTATCAGACGGATGTTTTCTGTGAGGAGAATAAATTTATATACAGTGTGAGTTTAATCCTCCCACAATGCATCACTCTGCTGCCATTAAAGATGCATGATGGGGGGGGGTCACTTTAAGTTTTTCTTTCTGATATATTTATAATGTGTTGTGTTTCAGTCGGTGTTCGGTGACGGCGAGAACACGAAGGTTCGAGTCGCAGAGCTCGAAGAGGAAGTTCAGACGCTGAAGAAGGTCAACAAAGATCTGTACGACTTCTCCAGCCAGCTGCTCACCAAGCCCACGTAGACACATGTACACACAGTACACACTCTGTACACACAGTACACACTCTGTACACACAGTACACACACAGTACACACTCTGTACACACACAGTACACACACAGTACACACTCTGTACACACAGTACACACACAGTACACACACTGTACACACTCTGTACTCACTCTGTACACATTTAAAAACTCTCTGTGATGATTTTAGATAATAAAAGTCTTGTTTTTGTTGGACTTCCTGTCGGCTCTGTTGCTTTGCTGTTCCTGGCTCACAGGGTTCGAACCTGTGACTCTGAGTGTTTCACCTCAAATACCCGCCAAATTACCCCAAATCCTTCCACTGCCTCTAACTGACCCCTCTCCTGGTTACTAAATCTACCCGCAGCCAGCTGACCTGAACTAACCCCGACAGCAGTAACTTAAAGGGACAGCGTGAGGTTTTCCTCCACAGCAGGCGGCCGTTTGCAGAAGCGAGCAGAACCGCCCATGAAGCTAAGCTAGGTGCTGCTGTGGGTCAGCAGCTAACGTGCTGTAGCCGCCTGAAAGAAAAAGCTCCGCCCAGGAGAACCTTTCCAAGAACGGCTGGAGGAACCGCCCACTTTTCTTGTGTCAGTGCTGCAGGAACGGGGAACCATCTCAGAGCGCCGTTTTGAGGACTTTTTAGCGCCTGTTTCGCTCTCAGCACAGGAGGAGCTTTGAGTGACATCACTGTGCGTTGATTGGTCGAGGGGCTGGTTTGAGCTGATTTCACAACAATCTGCCACATGTGGCAGAACAGGTTAGCTTGTTTGTGACTATTTGCTATTAGCTTTGCTTGCGCGTCAGAGCCACAGACTGTATAAAGTAAGTGGGCGTGGCCACTGTGACATCCCCCGTTGGTTTGTGGACCGCTGTTTTGAAGCCTCCAGGTTGGCACTTTGGCCGTCGCCATCTTGGCTTTTGGAACCCGACGTGACCATATTTGGACAAGAGGGTGGAGCTAGCTAGCTTGGTTAGCAAGGTGCATCTGTAATTCATGTTAGCTAAGATGCTAATTAATTAAGCTAGCTACAAACAGGCTTTAAAACAAAACATTCTTACTGAAAAATGACTCCTGATGAGCTTTTTCAGCGGCGCTGGTTAAATGTACACAGAGCAGCGGACACGAGTCAACTCTATCCTGATTGACAGGTTGTCACCTTGTAGCCTTGCTCTAAAGCCTCCCCTGCTTCCTGGTCTCTGTTCCTCTAAATGGGACCATAATTTACTGAATGAACATCATGCTGTGTTGAAGAAGACTTGAAACTAGCGACTGAGACCATAAACTCATCAGGAAAGTGTTTACTGAGGGAATAAATCAGCTGAGGAGGAGAAACATTTTCTTCCTGCAGCTGGTGGAGTCGCCCCCTGCTGGCTTCTGGAGAGGACGCAGGTTTAAGGTGCTTCACTGTTTCAGACCCGGAGGTTCTTTTTGCTTTATTTATATTTAAGGAAAACACACAAACTGCTGGCTAATTTTCAGCTGCTGTCCTTCAGCAAGATGTTTGAAACCTTAAAAATGATTTTACAACATCAAAACATGATAAAGACAGAATCAAACAAACACATGGGGCTGTAAAACATCAGTCCAATAACACACAACAAGCCCTATTGGACACAGAAACAAGGATCCAGCTTGGTCGGATCAATCCTATAGTCTTTTAATAATTTAACCCCGGGGCCCCTCCGGGCTCTGCATTGTGGGAGACGGTGGCTTCATAGTTCAAAAAAGTATTTTCTATCTTACACTGGCTCTTCATGCTGGCCCTCATTTCAGCTTCTGTCTGAAACAAGCTGTTCATGCTTCTATTTCTTTGAGACCCCGCCCACACTGCAGTGTCCACTGTCTTCCGATTGGCCATTGTCTAATGTGTTTACCAGGTTGCTGCAGGGATAGGTCTGCATGTTCCTTTGTGGGCGTGGCCAGCATTCTCTGCCTGTAGAGCAAATTACCATATTTGGAAATCCGTCTCAGAATGACATCATACCGAGCCGTTAGTAGAAAAAAACAGAGTTCAGAACAGGGGGGGATTTCTTTTTAATACTTTTACCTCATCATTTGAAACTTGGGTCATGTTTAATATGAACATCTGACATTGTAACATTATAGAAATGATAGAAAATATGAAAAAACATAATGGGTCCCCTTTAAACTATAAAGACCTTTTGACACCACGTTGTGTTTAGATCTGTGATTTTATGGACACTCCATGGCTTGGTTTTCTTTTTGCCCTCTTTCCCTTTCCTGGTTTTGGAAAGTGTCCTTGGGCGATTCGAAAGACGCTGATCAATAAAATTATTAATAGTAATGTGTATATATATACTGCATGTGCTATCTGAATGTGCCCTGCATTTATTATCACATTAAGAGAAGTGCGACTGCTCGTTGATATTTCAGCGGCTCTTCCAGATCTCAGCTCGACTCGGTGAGTAAACTTATTAAATCCGCTGTTATCAGAGTGGATTTAATAATAAATCCACTCTTATATTTCCTGTTTGTGTTTTAAGCTCTGACTCTCGAGGTTTGGTCGTTACCGGTTCATCGCCTCCGTGTCGGCCCTGACCCTCAGCAGGTTACTTTAACAAACTGCCGCCGTGTTTCCTGTCTTTGTCTCTGTCAGATCCGGCCAGGTGTTCACACAGATGTGAAACTATAAATCATAAACTGTAATCCAAATATATGAAGGATAACAACACATTAGAAATATTAAAAACTGGATTAGAGCCAGAGATTAAATTCTCAAACATGATTCATTATTCAGACGGCTGCAGCTTCGTCTCTGCCGTCTTCAAACTTACAGAATTTTATTTAAACCCCAGCAGAGACAAAATCTGTGTTTGGTGAAGTGAAGAATATAAACAGCCTGCTGCAGTCTGAGGTTCAATATTTCATCTGGCTGTATCTAAAATGTGATCCTGACAGACAGAGACCAGGGAAAAGCTGCCCGGCAGGTCAGAGGTCACGGTGTATAAAGTGTGTGCGCCTAAGAAACGTTTATTAATCATTTAAAAAAATCCTTTTTCAAGGGATTTAGTGTTTTAGTGAGTTTTTATTTTTCAGACACAGCTGGCGTGGGTTGGTTTGGTTGTTATGGTAACACAGATGAGTGACATCAGAGCGATGGTGAATATTCATCCCGTTTCCTGTCTGACGGACAGCTGAGCGTGAACATCAAACTGCTTCACCTGAAAGGCTCGACATCACAGAGTCAGCCTGAAGGTTGAGATAACCTGCTTCCTGCGCCCGCCGCCGCCGTGCACAGTAACACACTGCACACAGATACACACACAGTAACACAGTGATATACAGACATCCACCGAAACATCTTTCTCCCTCTAGATATATATAACCGGGGGATGATGTTATATATACATGTGTAAACACACACATCTTCAGGATCTCTCAAAGTGAGTAGACCCTCTCACAGTGTTGGAAATATCTGATTCTGTCTTTTCATGTTTCAGCTCTGCAGAAATGACTCTTTGCTCCAAAGTAGTGAGCGTACAGCTTGTATAACAGTGTAAAGCTGCTGTCCCCTCAAAATAACACATCACACAGCCATTAATGTCTAAACTGCTGGCAACAAAAGTGAGGACATCCCTAAGTGAAAATGACCAAATGGGGCCCAAAGTGTCAGTATTTTGTGGGGCCACCATTATTTTCCAGCTCTGCCGTAACCCTCTTGGGCCTGGAGTTCAGCAGAGCTTCACAGGTTGCCACTGGAGTCCTCTTCCAATCCTCCGTGACGACATGACAGAGCTGGTGGATGTCAGAGACTTTGCTCTCCTCCACCTTCCGTTTGCCCCACAGAGGCTCAGTAGGGTTCAGGTCTGGAGACGTGTTCGGCCAGTCTGTCACCTTCACCCTCAGCTCCTTTAGCGAGGGAGCGGACGTCTTGGAGGTGCGTTTGGGGTCGTTATCATGTTGGAATGCGGCCCAGTCTCTGAAGGGAGGGGGGTCATGATCTGCCTCAGTATGTCACAGGTACATGTTGGCCTTCATGGTTCCCTCAGTGAACTGGAGCTCCCCAGTGCCAGCAGCTCCAGACCAGGACACTCCCACCACCGTGCTGGACTGTAGGCAGGACTCACTTGTCTTTGTCCTCCTCACCTGGTTGCCGCCGCACACGCTTGAACCATCTGAACCAGATAAGTTTATCTTGGTCTCATCAGACCACAGGACCTGGTTCCAGTAGTCCACGTCCTCAGTCTGCTGGTCTTCAGTAAACTGTTGGCAGCTTTCTTGTGCATCATCTTTAGAAGAGGCTTCCTTCTGGGACGACAGCCACGCAGACCAGTTTGATGCAGCGTGCGATGGCGGTATTGGTCTGAGCTCTGACAGGCTGACCCCCCCCCCTTCAACCTCTGCAGCAACGCTGGCAGCACTCAGACGTCTGTTTCCCAAGACAATCTCTGAATATGACACTGAGCACGAGCACTCAGCTTCTTTGGTCGACCGTGGCGAGGCCTGTTCTGAGTGGAACCTGTCCTGTATGGTCCCGGCCACCGTGCTGCAGCTCAGGTTCAGGGTCTTGGCGGTCTTCTTATAGCCTCGGCCATCTTTATGTAGAGCAACCGTTCTTTGTTTCAGATCCTCAGAGAGTTCTTTGCCATGAGACGCCATGTTGACCTTCCAGTGACCAGTATGAGAGCGGTAACACCAAATTTAACTCACCTGCTCGCCATTCACACCTGAGACCTTGTAACGCTAACGAGTCACATGACACCGGGGAGGGAAAATGGCTAATTGGGCCCAATGTGGACATTTTCACTTAGGGTGTCCTCACTTTTGTTGCCAGCAGTTTAGACATTAACGGCTGTGTGATGTGTTATTTTGAGGAGCGTTACCCGTTAGCCCCCAGGACTCACCGAGATTTCAGGCAACACAAGAACTGAACCCCCAAAAGTGTCCCTATCCAACACGTTCTCTTCTCAGCCTTCAGCCCGTCAGTCCTGCTCCTGGTGGCCCTCGAGACTCTGTAGCTGATGTGGATGAACACTGTTTCCATGCTTTGGGGATGCTGTGACTTCACACAGTCCTGCAGGCTGGCTTTAGTAGGTTTAATTGAGTGTTTACTGCCCTGTTAGCAGAGCAGTGCCGCTGGGACACAAACAGGTTCACTTCAGTTTTATTTGTACAGCGTCGGTTCCTAACAGAAGGTCTGTCACTGCAGGTTTCGTACAGAGCCGGTCCGGACCGGACTCTGTGCAGTAATATTTACAGAGACCCAACAGGTCTCACCAGGACCAGCACTTGGCCACATAGGCAAAGAGAAACACTCAGGTACAAATCTGGAGCAGAACCCGGACTCAGGGGGGACGCCGTCTACCTCCAGGATGACATCATGTTTTCAACTATTTAACAACCAAATAAATTGATTTTATTCCCACGGTGTCAGCTGTGGGGCCGTCTGATGAGCTGTCCCTCATTACAAACCTGAGCTGAAGGGTTTATGTCAGAGCTCCGAACTTTTTTATTCATCTCGTTGAGACCAGATTTGGGACCAATGAATGGATTGTAATGTATAAAGGTGTGTTAATGTGGGATCTTTGCAGTCTTGCCCATCAAACATCTGTGTGACTGAAACACATGGAAGCCTTTTACCTTAATTGAATTTTAGGGCATTCTTAAAGTGTCAGCTGGGCTCCAGCCCCCCCGACCCTGTACGCAGGACAAGCGGTTGACGATGGATGGATGGATATTCTTTCAGTTTGTAACTCACTGGTTGAAGATCTGCAGGGTCTATTTATTTATGAAAGCCAAAGGCAGGTGCATGATATTTAACAGAAGAGTCTGGGGAGGATGGTGGGCCTGAAACTGGACTTTCAACCAGGACTCCAGTGTTCGTTTGGCGCCCTAAACGTTGAAAAACGGGTGGAGTATGCTGGGCTTTAAAAAGCGACACCAAGCATCCATATGTGAGTGGGAGTGCGAACATCAGCCATGTATCTGTCTAATGTGCTGTTTTAATTTTCCACTCAGGGTTTGGATGCAGCAAACGTCTGTTTTCACTCATTTCCTGTGAGGAATAAGTTCCTCTGTGGTTCACGGCGCACAAATCTCCAAACTGTCGGATCCCCTTTCAGCTCTTATTATTAATAAAAATCACAAAGACACATCTTTGTTGGAGCTTTTTTATTTGTTCATTTCTTCAAAAGGAAATATAGAATTTCTACGACAACCTGGGTGAAGAGGACTGGACGAGGGAGAAGCCGGCTTACGTACGGGGAGTTCCTCTCTGCGGGGGAGAAGCTGCACTGATCTTCACTCCAGTCCTGGATTAAAGAGACAGAACTGACACGGTGAGAAACAAACGACTGATGTCAAATATTCAGACTGACTGAGTTAGAGAGGTCGTATTCTGCTCAGGTTCATCATGTTATTTAGTTATGCAAGTTACGTAGGTTAACTTACTTGTTAACTGACGTACAAAGTTATTTGAACCCAAACCAGGATCTTTTCTAAACCTTAACCAAGTAGTTTTTGTTTCTAAACCAAGCGGGAAGCTTCCGGTCTACAACATGAAGCCGATGCTGAAGTCCCTGAAAGCTGCATTCTAATGTAAATCCAGCAGGGGGCGACTCTTCTGGTTGCAAAAAGAAGTCCGGCTCCATTAGAAATAATGGGAAAATGTTTCTCCTTCTCAGCTGAATAATTACCCCAGTAAACACTTTCCTGATGAGTTTATGGTCTCAGTCGCTAGTTTCAAGTCTTCTTCAACACAGCATGATGTTCATTTAGTAAATTATGGTCCCATTTATTTTAAAATAGACCACAAAGCAGAGAATGTTTCAGGGCGGGGTTATCTATGATTGACAAAGTCGTTACCATGGCGACCTGTCAATCAGGCTAGAACCGACTTCGTACCCTCGGCTGTGTAAATTTAACCAGCGCCGTTGAAAAAGCTTATTAGGAGTCGGCTGTTCACTTTCTCTGGTGAGAACATTTAGTTTTCAGACTGTTGTTCTCTGGACAAACTTATCAGCCTGTTAAAATGACAGTTAACCTGAGTTACAGCTGCACCTAGCTAAGCTAGCTAGCTAGCTCCGCACACGGCCGTTAGCTCCGCCGTATCGTCACTTCCGGGACTTCCTGGTTGACTTCCACCATGACTACGTCCATTTCTTATATACAGTCTGTGGTCTGAACCCAACCAAACTGCAACATTTCACAACTTTAATGTGAAAATGGTGATATTTCAAAATGCTAGTTTTATTTTGATAGTGTAACCGGATGCTGCATATTTGTCGTTGCTAAGCGTTGCTAACTTGACTGTGGAGAACTAAACTTCTAAAAATGACGCCTCGATCAAGCGTCAATATGTGACGAGTCGGGAGTGAGAGCGTGTTGGTTGAACTCTGTTTTAGCTACAGAGTGAAGCATCTCATCTTATAAGATCTTTATTGGGAGCTGCACATGCTCAGTACTTAGGTAAGGACTACTAGCCAATCAGAAGCAGAGTAGGGCGGGTCCTGACAAGCAGGTAACCAGGGCTTCTGTTCAGCCGTACATGATCATGATGAACCAGCGGCAGAACCCGGACTGGATCCAGAGTGTCAGAGTGGCGTCTTTCAGAACGTTTGACCTGAGCTCCGTCTCCACATCACAGGATGTATATCGAATTGTTTTGGGGTTTTGTTGCCCGTCATTACCCCATAATCCACACGGAAAAACCTTCTTCTATAAACACTGAAGATGTAATTAACAACTTTAATTTACAAGGTCACAAGTTCAGGGATTTAGTTTCCTGGTGATGATGAACAAGAGGAGTCACTCTGTGATAAAAACAAAGTATAAATATATAGTTTCAGCTCCGTTCACGTTTCACACCTCAGCTCAGATATTTCAACTTTTAAATTCAGTTTAATTGGTGAGAAAATAAAAAGGTCCACGCCGACCTGCAGCTCCTCTGACGCTCTCCCGCTCTGCAGCCTTCAGAGCGAAATGTGTGTTTGTTGATCTCAGCTGAGCTGCAGACCTGACAGTTTCTGTGAGACCAGGACCGGCCGATCAGGATCCTGTTGTGACTCCTCTAATGATAAAGAAGGATCCTCACAGTCTGAGAAACCCGACAGAAAACATGTTCCGAACTCGGATCTGTCCGATCATTAAGGTGATCAGATCGTCACATTAACCGTGTGGCCGATCGCTGATGATTGGTTATTGATCGGTGTGGAAATGTCTGCATGTCAGAGAGACAGCAGGACGTCCTCGGAGAGAGGGCTGCTGGGTAATGAGGAGGAGGAGGAGGAGGAAGGTTCAGCTGGCAGCTGCTGTCATGAAGAGTGGAAATAATATCAGGTGTGAATATAATCATCCGAACATCCACAGGAAGCAGCGCCGCTCAGAGACAGGAGACCCCGAAGCTGCTGCCGCTGCTCCTTCATCAGACCAGCAGCTGTCTGAGACGCTGATCATGTGACCGATCGCTCAGCTCTCCACCTGCAGCGGCGTCACCGGCTCAGGACCAAGTTCTGCATTAAACTTTAAAATACCTGAGATCTTTCAAATGTTTCCTCTTTTCAGCCACTGACAACCTCTGCAGCTCCTCCTGCTCCACCTCCACCTCCTCCTCCTCCTGCTCCTCCTCCTCATCCTCCACCTCCACCTGCTTCTCCTGTCCTCCTCCTCCTCCTGTCCTCCTCCACCTCCTCCTCCTCATCCTCCACCTCCACCTCCACCTGCTCCTCCTGCTCCACCTCCACCTCCTCCTCCTCCTGCTCCTCCTCCTCATCCTCCACCTCCACCTGCTTCTCCTGTCCTCCTCCACCTCCCCCTCTCCCTCCACCTCCTCCTCCTGCTCCTCCTCCTCATCCTCGTCCTCCTCCTGCTTCTCCTGTCCTCCTCCACCTCCCCCTCTCCCTCCACCTCCTGCTCCTCCTCCTCATCCTCGTCCTCCTCCTCATCCTCCACCTCCCCATCTCCCTCCACCTCCCCTGCTCCTCCCCCTCTTCCTCCACCACCTCCTCCTCCTGCTGGCCTCCACCTCCTCCTCCACCTCCTCCTCCTGCTTCTCCTGTCCTCCTCCACCTCCCCTCCTCCTCCTCCACCTCCTGCTCCTCCTCCTCCTCCACCTGCTTCTCCTGTCCTCCTCCACCTCCTGCTCCTCCTCCTCCTCCTCATCCTCGTCCTCCTCCTGCTCCTCCTCCTCCTCCACCTCCTCCTCCTGCTTCTCCTGTCCTCCTCCACCTCCTGCTCCTCCTCCTCCTCCTCATCCTCGTCCTCCTCCTGCTCCTCCTCCTCCTGCTTCTCCTGTCCTCCTCCACCTCCTGCTCCTCCTCCTTTACTGTTTACTTTTATTTTTCATTGTTTAAATTCAGTTTGTTCATGTTACTGTTCCACTGCTCTGTTGTCTTATTGGGCGACTGGCTTCACATGTTGTTGTTGTTGTTGTTGTTGTTGTTGTGTATCGCTGCAGCTGAGACTGATTCCTTTTAGAGTGCAGGGGGGTCACTGCTGACCTCTGACCTCTGACCGAGCCTGAGGTCCTCGGGCCCTTTCGGTTGTGGTCCAGACTCCAGACTATCGGGGACGGTGCTTTCTCTACCTGCCTGAGGAAGTTTGGCAGAATCCGTTTTATCACTTTAGAGTCCGTCGGCGTCGATCAGAGGTTAGAATCCCTGCGTTCCTTTTCAGCACACGGTTCTGATGTGTTCTTCACAGCTTCTGTGCTTTCAGCTGGATCGGGGGGTTTCTGCGTTATTATTGGGGATTTCAGAATAAAGCTGAGCTGAGTGAGGAGGAGGTGTCAGGACCCTCTACCTGCTCTCCTCTCTGCGTGTCTCATGTTAATCACCTTTTGAATTTCAGCGGCTGGTCCGGGACTCCCTCCAGGAGCTGGTTTCCGCCCGACTGGTTGCTGAGCTCAGCCCCGGGGGCGTACAGAGAGCGTCTGCGGGGGTCTCTCTGCCTCTGGATCAGCAGCTGGACTGTGAAACTCTGATGTGTCTGACAACAAATTAAACGCCTTCGTGCTTCAGTCGCCTCCAGGTCAGAACTCAGGGTCACTGACACGGTTTTATCTGTGTGAGGACTCAGCGGGGCGTTCAGGACTCAGACTCCTTACATGGAACCGAGATACGTGATTTAGTTACTAATGAAACCCAGCTGTAGTCTGTTACCTCTGAAACGATCAGGATCACATCGGGGCTACGTCTGGATCTCTGAGGGTCCTGAAGGTTTTTTATTCTCACACAGTGAATCTGTTGTTCAACGTTTTGAGTTTCAGATTAAAGTGTGTTTCTTCTGTTTGTTCTAAAGAAGACGAATATTCACACAGACAGGTTCTTTCTCTCAGACTCGGGTAGACGGAGGTCACTGACAGGTCAGTGGGAAGTCCACAATCCACCACACGGGAGGGGCGGAGCTAACGATGAGACACAGGTGAACGCAATCAGGGGAACGGGTCAGGTGCAAACACTGAACGACAGGAAGTAAAAGCAGCACAAAGGAAGCGCACTTTCAAAGTAAAGCAAGAAACGGAACGACTGAACAAAAGAAACAGATTGGGGGGGGGGGCTTTGTGATTAATGAGGATCCTGTGGAGCTTTTAATGAATGAGGTCGCTCCTGAACTCACCTCAGAGCTACAGGTGCACACGGCTTCTTTTCATGTTTGGCAGCTCAGGACTCTCAGGCTGCACGAGAGGCTTCAACCAGCTGAACGGCGAGTAAAGTGCTCTGTGTGCTGTCATCAGCCAACGCCGCCACAGTGGAGACGCCGCGACTGATAGGCTACTCTGACTGATACTCTGACTGATACTCTGACTGGTACTCTGACTGGTACTCTGATACTCTGACTGGTACTCTGATACTCTGACTGGTACTCTGATACTCTGACTGGTACTCTGATACTCTGACTGGTACTCTGATACTCTGACTGATACTCTGACTGATACTCTGACTGGTACTCTGATACTCTGACTGGTACTCTGACTGATACTCTGACTGATACTCTGACTGGTACTCTGATACTCTGACTGGTACTCTGATACTCTGACTGGTACTCTGACTGATACTCTGACTGGTACTCTGACTGATACTCTGATACTCTGACTGATACTCTGATACTCTGACTGGTACTCTGATACTCTGACTGGTACTCTGATACTCTGACTGATACTCTGATACTCTGACTGGTACTCTGATACTCTGACTGGTACTCTGACTGGTACTCTGATACTCTGACTGATACTCTGACTGATACTCTGATACTCTGACTGATACTCTGACTGATACTCTGATACTCTGACTGATACTCTGACTGGTACTGTGAGGACCTGCTGATGCCACTGGTCCAGGATTTAGTCTCCGTTTCTGACCGCAGCTTTAGTATCTGTGTCGCTGTGAGAGATCTGACTCCAGGTCAGTTTGGATCATTTCAGTTTCTAATTAATGTTGATTTCTGTTCCACTTTTCCTGCTGGAGCTTCGGTCGATGTGGGAACACGGACTCTGTGTTATGTAACAGCTCTCAGCTGTGATGTTTCTCAGGATGACGAATCAAAACCTCAGCGAGTTAAAATGAGCTGGATTCTCCCCAAAAATCCTCTGCAGCCGTAAAATATCAGCTGCCATGATGTACTTATACTGCAATGATACTGCTGGAGTACTTCTATCGTAGAGCGTCTGTCATACTGCTGGAGGACTTCTGTGACGTCCTGATTGTCTCTGACAGTAATAATGACAGAAGTATTTGTACATTACAGGCTGTGAACGCAGTACTTGAGCTGTACATCGCAGTATTTGTATTATTTCCTGTCAGCACATCAATAACGGATTGAGAATTAAAATGAGCCGCTTTTATTCTGAAAGTCAGAGCAATTTAACAAAATAAAAACAAAAAATCTCTCCTCCTTTCTCCACCTCTTTATTGTTCTCCTTTTTAGCACCTCCTCCCTCACTTTGTCCTCCCCCCTTCAGCTCCACTCCTCCTCCTCTCCTTTACTAACACCTTCTCTCCAGTTTGACCTTCATCCTTTTTTACTTCTCCCTCACCCCCTCATCTGAATTTCTTCCCTCCTCCTCCTCCTCCCCTTTTCACCTCCTCCTCTGCTCCCTCCTTTTCCTCTCTGTCTCCTCTGCACCTCCTCTTTTTTGGGTTGACACCTCCTTAACACTTTAACCTCCACCTCCTCCTCTACACCTGTATCTCCTTCTCCTTCAACTCCTCCGTCACTCTCCTCCTCTCCTCCCCGTTTTCTCTTCCTTTAACTCCTCTCCTCTCCTCTCTAGCACCTCCTTAGTGCCTGTTTCCATCCTCCTGCCTTCCTCTTCTCCACCTCCTCCTCTCCTGTCGGGGTCTCCTCTGCACCTCCTGATTTTTTGGGAGCCTCCTCCCCCCTGTCTCCTCCTCCTTCCTCCCCCTCTCCAGCAACAGCAACAGCAGCAGCAGCAGCCTCTCGGTGTTTCGGCGGAGCAGGAGGAGAAACAGAGGAGCGGCAGAGCGATGCTGAGAGCGCGGCAGGATGTCTTTAACCTCCTCCTCCTTCTCCTGGTCCCGGACTCTCCGAGTCTCCCTTCTTCTGCAGCTCCTCATTGTGCCTCCGTGCCTCCTCCACCCGCAGCCGTGCCACCTCCTGGCTCAGATCGGACACACGGTGCGCGTCGGTGCGCTCCTGCCGACGCAGCGGGCGGCTCGCGTTCAGGTCCAGACGGCGCTGAGCCGCGCGGCGGCCGCGATGAGTCGGGACCGGGACCGGGACTTGGACTGGGATCCGGACCCGGACCGGGAGAGTTACAACTTTCTTCCCTACAACCTGAGCCTGGAGCTGGTGTCCCGGCAGCCGGCGGCCGCGGACCCGGAGTCCCTGTTCCGGTGCGTTTGTCAGGGCGTGGTGGTGC